>CM029018.1:74540244-75060244 GCA_016801055.1 Panax notoginseng | reverse complement strand
CCAAAATTTACAACTACTTATTAATTTCGTTGCAAAAAGTGAAAGCCTGACACAATTTGTAACGAAGGACAAGTTTCGTTGCTAAAATACACTTTTAGCAACGACTTATAAAGGCAACGAAAAATCGTTGCTAAAGCCCCATTTTTAGCAACAAAAAAACTTTTGTTGCCCACGATGACGGGAAATCAAGTGGCCTAAAATTTTGCAACGAATTTCTAACGAAATTTTTTCCCGCCAATGAATTAGCAACGAAATTTTGCAACGACTTATCAATATCGTTACAAAAAATGAAAGCCTGACACAATCTGCTACGAAGGACAAACTTCGTTGCTAAACATATACTTTTAGCAACGACTTATAAAGTTGTTGCCCGAAAAATCGTTGCTAAAGGCCCATTTTTTTGTAGTGAGAACAGCTCTGACAGCTTGTTCATGAGCCTAGATCTTGCATTTTTTGTAAGACCCCAAATTATTAATAAATGAAATTTAAATTCCTCTATTTATTATTTTGAAATAGTAAGGGTTGTTGATTAACGTGGTTAGTTATGGGTAAAATGCGTAAATATTTCAAATAAGCAAGTGGTCCTAAAATATTTATTATTGTCGGAGAATATTTGTTTGGTCGTGGAATATTCTTGTTGTCGAGGAATATTCGTACGACGGCGCAGCCTTGTGTGGGCCCTATAACAGAAAGCGATTGGATGAAGAAAACGACAAAAACAAGTTGTTTATAAATAACGGCGTAGTTGTTACCGTTAATACTATTCGAATACCCGGTGGTTAAACACAGTAATACGTGTTGTTGCACAGTAGCAGACTGTATTGCACCAATTATTGATTCTTACGTAAGAAGACACTACTCAATAATGGTTACAGTAATTAATGTTCAATATTTTATTTTATTGATAATTGTTGTGTTGATATTTTATATTACTGTTGTTTTAATAATTGTCACTATACAGTATTTTCTATTATCGGAGCAATAATTCATATTATCTGAATAATATTATTAGATAACATTATTGGAAAGCCCCCTCTTTCCTGGGAACGGCCTGGTTGCCAGTACTGTGATTCTGTAATATTATTTGTGTATAATTAATTATTGATTTATATGATGAGGAAAATATTGATTTTATGTGGATATAGATGGAGAAAATTTTTACTGTGACAATTGTTGAAAATTAATATTTTATCTTTTTTCTGATAAAATAATTCATTTAAATATATTATTTTAATAATATATTGATGGTGATATTTTTACAATGAATGTGTGATATATGAGTATATGAGGAAGAAGAGTATTTTTGTGGCATTAAATGATTAACACATATTTTGTGTGTTGGTGGATACAATTCTTGACCGAAAATTTATTATTGACTGTAAAATCGCCCGTTTGTGGATTTCGGTAAATTTCTGTTTGGAATTTGAAAAATCTTTCTTCTGCAAAGTTGTAGAGAATTAAAATTCCTATAAAAACGCGAGAGATTCGAATTTTCTGATAAAAAGGCTATTTATTATGAATTATTGAAGTTCTGAAGTTCCGAAATAATTGATTTTTGAAAGTTTTATTTATTATTCTTAAGAAAAACGTTTTTTGGCATTTAAGTGGTCTAACATGTGATATAAATGGGCTGAGATCAGATGTCTAGATGTGGGCTAAGGAAAATTTGATAAATATATTAATATTATATTAAATTTTCTGCTTTGGTGTTCTAAGCATTTTCCTATAAATAGGGTGCTTAGGTTAGAATTAAAAATCACACCAGAAACTGAAATCTTCTCTCTCTTTCTCTCTCTATATTAGTGAGCGTATTCTTGTGAGTATTCTAATACTTTGAGTATTGCTATACGGTGCAAGTTCAAGTCATAGCCTATATCCGGTGTTTCAACTAGAAGTACTGTTTTTGTTGAGGTAAGGGATATTATTTTTTTCTTAAATGATATTATTTCTTCAATATCATTATGCTGAAATATTGATATGAGTGTTTATCAAATTTAGAACTTTTTGTGTCGGGGTTACTATTCACGTATACGGCACTATTCACCGAAAAATAAAATTTTCTCTTTTTGTCCAAGATGTCTATTATGGTTACTATCTTTGATTGTATCCATGTTTTGATCTTTATTTTTTAATTCTGCTTCACAATTGATTATTATGAAGTATTATTGATCTTGGATAAACTGTTATACGAGTCCCTAATATTTGTTCTTTTGCTTCACTGGATTCGTTTTCTTTAAAATATTTTTCATCATCCTCAGTCTTAAATGATGATATAACTGAATATCTTTGGCCTTTAGTGCAAAGATGAATGATTTCTGATGAATATCTTTGGCCCGTAGTGCAAAGATGAACAGGTGTTGAGATGAACATGACCAACTGATGAATATCTTTGGCCTGTAGTGCAAAGATGACTATTTGATTCCAGATATTTATTGATGTTACAGGGATAAAATGTTGATGATGGACTTTTAAATTCATAGATAATCGTAGATTTCATTCTCTACGTAACTCTTCTATGAATTATTAATTTTCGCTGCGAATATTGATTTAAAACTTGTTGTCTATTGTATTCTATTAAGTTTTTCCCTGTTGAAGACTAACGATAATTTGTTGTATATTATCTTAGTCATAATGTTCTTTACTGGGCTAGTTGAGCTCACCCTTTTCCTTATTGTTCCATTTTTCTTCTCAGGAGGTGAGAATGTATCGAGTACTAGTCGGGGTGTGGAATGATGGTTCAAGACAGTTAATTTAGTAGGCCTCACTATTTTGTAAAATAGTGTATCAATAAGTATAATGAGGACTTAATTGAGTATGAATACTGTCTAGATGACAATATTTGTATTTAAACTCACAGTATATGTGTTGTCGTATTTTGCACGACAATTGTAATAATAAAGTTGTAGTTATTTTCTGTACCATGTATTTGGTGACTCAGAATGGGTTGGATGGATTGGACCTATTTTGGGGGCGTCACAGTTGGTATCAGAGCTTAGGGATATGATCTCTGGCGGAGATCGGGGAATAGAATTAGGAGGGGAGAGACGAGTAAATCCTTCTCTAGTGTGCCCTACCTAAGCTTATTTGTTGGTCGGTCATAATATAGGGGTATTATGTGATTTGTAATTTGTTAAATTAACCCTTGTTTTATGGCAGTATTTGAGAATGTCGACTGAGAATGTTAACAGTGGAGTAAATGAGACGGTGGAGATGCCTATACTCACCAACGAGGAGAACGTGCAACAAGCTGACAATGTTCCTTCTGTGAACAACACCACTGAGCAGACGATGAACGATGAGATGTTTAGAAGTTTTTTGCGGTTCATGCAAAACCAGACGAAGGAGATTCCTGTTCAAAATATAGGAAGAAACAATGGCAACGCACAGCTGGTTACAGCCAAGCAGTTCAAAGAGTTGGGACCACCAGAATTCTGGGGAAAGCCGGATCCGATTAAGGCGGAGACGTGGGTCAAGCAAATAACTAAGATATTCGATGTCTTAGGATGCACAGAGGAACAGAAGGTTCCATTCGCCACCTTTATGTTCCGTGGCGAGGCAGACTACTGGTGGGAGTCTGTGAAACGTACCCATCCAGCCGCACTCAGCATGTCCTGGGAGACATTTCAGAAACTATTCAATGACAAGTACTTTCCTGAAAGTATTCGTCATATGAAGGAGGTAGAGTTTATTAGACTGGAGCAGAATAACATGACGGTGTCCCAGTATGAGGCGAATTTTGCAGAGTTGTCCAGGTTTGCACCTCATTTGGTGGAGAATGAGGAACGTATGACGCGGATGTTTCTGAGAGGTTTGAAACCCGGCATACGTCAATATCTCATTTCTCATAAATTTTCTCTCTATTCAGATGTTGTCAACAGGGCTCAATTATCAGAGCGAGATAACGAGTACGGTCAATCGAGGGACCACAACCAGGATCATACCGGTGACAGCAGTCATCAGAACAATGATAACCAGCGGAGAAAGAAGAATACGGACAAGAACGGCAACCACTCTGGTGGTAATCGTGGCCATGAATATAGAAGAAGCAAGTCGGGAGGAGATTTAAAAAGAGGAGATTCAACAATGATAATATGAAGACGTCAGCACCAGCAGCAACTGGTTCCAAGGGAGGAGAACGACCACCGGTCATATGCTATAAGTGCGGAAAAGAAGGACATATCAGCCCAAACTGTCCACAACAGTTTAAGGTATGTTATAACTGTGGAAAGGAAGGACATATCGCTCGAGATTGTACTGTAGCGAAACCAAGTCCAACGGAGGTGGTGACTCAAAAAGTTGTCCCAGAAAAGTCAAAGTCAACGGTTCCTGGAAGAGCGTTTTTCGTGACTGGTCAGAATGCGAGGAACCCGAACGAAGTTAGCACGGGTTAGTTAATTATAAATTTTTGCGAAGTCTATACCTTATTAGATACCGGTTCTACCCATTCATTTATTTTTCCTGCTTGTGCTCAACGTTTAAACTTGACTCCGGAGAAATTAGACTTTGATTTATCTGTGGAAACTCCGTTAGGAGAAACTTTCGTTACATCCACTGTTTATAAATCTTGTTTGATCCAAGTTGGCACCATCACATTACCTGTTGACCTTATTTCTTTAAAGATACTTGCATTTGACGTGATTTTAGGGATTAATTGGTTAACTACTTATCATACCAAAATTGATTGCTTTCGTAAGGTTGTTAGTTTTCATATTCCTAAGCAACCTGTTATTCGAATTCAAACAACCAAACCATTGAAGTCAAACTCTTTCATATCAAGCCGTAAAGTCATTCGTTTATTGAAAAACGGATGTCAAGCTTTCTTAGCCATGTCATGGACTTGAACTAAAATACGTCAGAATTGAATGATATTTCTATTGTTAGTAAAATCCCTGACGTATTTCCTGAAGAATTTCTTGGCCTACGCGTGATATTGAATTTTGTATCATCTTTGAATCTGGTACAAAACTCACTTCTAAAATCTCATATCGAATGGCTCCTATTGAACTTCAGGAGTTAAAAACCTAACTGTAGAAGTTTGTACCCGAGCCTTTATCTGGTGACTTCCTTTGTGGAATGCACTGAATCCAGACTCTCCGTAAGGGACGCCATATTCGTGCGGTAGTAAACTGATAGGTGTCATTGTGACGTGCTATCCAAGATTGGGATATGAGTCACAGTTGAGAGCAACCTAAGTCAGTAATCGAAATACATAGCTTTCTAGGCTTAGCTGGTTATTATCGGAGATTTGTAAAAGGATTTTCTCGAATCGCTACTCCATTAACTCAGCTGACTCGAAAAGATACAAACTTCGAATGGACCGAGGAATACGAGAAGAGCTTCCAGGAATTCAACATACGACACCGACGTTGGCTCGAGCTGTTGAAAGATTTCGATCATACCATCCAATACCATCCTGAAAAAAGCAAACGCGGTAGCTGACGCATTGAGTAGAAGATCATATGTAGGAACGAGTGCGATGATGTCAAGTATACGCGTAGAATCAACTTTAATCGATAAAGTTAAAGTTGTTTAAGCCACAGACCGGGAGCTGATGCGTATGAAGAAGAAAGTACAAGAAGGTGCTATTCCGGAAGCAAGAATCGATGAAGAAGGAATACTTCGAGTCCACTCCAGACTTTGTGTTTCTAACGATTCTGATTTGAAGTACAAGATCATGATGGAGGCACACAATACACCATTTGCAATCCATCCTGGAAGTACTAAAATGTATCGTGATCTTCGACATACATTTTGGTGGAACAATATGAAGAGAGAGATTGCAAAGTTTATCTCGAGGTGTTTAACTTGTCAACGTGTAAAGGCGGAGCATCAAGTGTCAAAGGGTCCATTGCAACCACTGGAGATTCCGAAATGGAAGTGGGAACACATTACCATGGATTTCGTTACGGGTCTTCCTACGGTTTCTCAAGGCATAAATGCTATTTGGATGATTGTTGATAGATTAACCAAGTCTGCTCATTTCTTTCCAATACGGGAGACTTATTCCCTTGAACGTCTTGCTAGTATGTACGTGAATGAGATTGTGAGGTTGCATGGCATGCCAGTATCCATAGTTTCGGATCGTGACCCAAGATTCACTTCAAGAATTTGGGTTAGCTTGCAAAAAGCTATAGGCACGGATTTACGATTTAGTTCAGCTTACCATCCTCAAACGGACGGACAATCAGAGAGGACTATTCAAACTCTCGAAGATCTATTAAGACTTTGTGTCCTAGATTTCAAAGGGAGTTGGGATAAGTACCTACCATTGGTGGAATTCTCCTACAATAACAGTTATCAGGCAAGTATAGGTGTGGCTCCATTTGAAGCATTGTATGGACGAAAGTGTCGCTCTCCAGTATGTTGGGATGAGGTGGTAGAAGCAACGTTGTTGGGACCAGAGTTGGTACGAATGACTACAGAAAAGATCCAAACGATTCGATAACGTATACAAACGGCACAGAATCGACAAAAGAGTTATGCGGATCTTCATCGAAAGGACGTGGAATTTGATATTGGGGATCATGTATTGTTGCGAGTTACTCCATGGAAGGGAGTTACAAGATTCGGGAAGAGAGGAAAGCTCAATCCACGATTTATTGATCCATTTCAAATTCTTGACCGAGTAAGAAATGTGGCCTATAGACTCGCGTTACCTCCAAGCATGTCTCGTGTTCATAACGTTTTTCATATATCTATGCTTCGTAAATATGTGAAAGACCCAAACCACGTTATTGAGTTAGAACCAGACGAGATAGCCGAAGACTTAACGTACGAGGGGGTACCTGTCAAGATCTTGGATAGGAAGGAGCATGTCCTACGCACGAAGGTCATACCACAAGTTAAAGTTTTGTGGAGAAACCATGCTATTGAGGAAATGACCTGGGTGTTGGAAACGGAAATGAAAGCGAGGTATCCTCATCTTTTCGAAACACCAGGTACGTATGTCAATTTCGAGGACAAAATTTCATAAGGAGGGGAGATTGTAAGACCCCAAATTATTAATAAATGAAATTTAAATTCCTCTATTTATTATTTTGAAATAGTAATGGTTGATTTGATTAATGTGGTTAGTTATGGGTAAAATGCGCAAATATTTCAAATAAGCAAGCGGTCCTAAAATATTTATTGTTGTCGGGGAATATTTGTTTGGTCGTGGAATATTCTTGTTGTCGAGGAATATTCATACGACGGCGCAGCCTTGTGTGGGCCCTATAACAGAAAGCGATTGGACGAAGAAAACGACAAAAACAAGTTGTTTATAAATAACGGCGTAGTTGTTACCGTTAATACTGTTGGAATACCCGGTGGTTAAACACAGTAATACGTGTTGTTGCACAGTAGCAGACTGTATTGCACCAATTATTGATTCTTACGTAAGAAGGCACTACTCAATAATGGTTACAGTAATTACTGTTCAATATTTTATTTTATTGATAATTGTTGCGTTGATATTTTATATTACTGTTGTTTTAATAATTGTCACTATACAGTATTTTCTATTATCGGAGCAATAATTCATATTATCTGAATAATATTATTAGATAACATTATTGGAAAGCCCCCTCTTTCCTGGGAACGGCCTGGTTGCCAATACTGTGATTCTGTAATATTATTTGTGTATAATTAATTATTAATTTATATGATGAGGAAAATATTGATTTTATGTGGATATAGATGGAGAAAATTTTTAATGTGACGATTGTTAAAAATTAATATTTTATATTTTTTCTGATAAAATAATTCATTTAAATATATTATTTTAATAATATATTGATGGTGATATTTTTAAAATGAATGTGGGATATATGAGTATATGAGGAGGAAGAGTATTTTTGTGGCATTAAATGATTAACACATATTTTGTGTGTTGGTGGATACAATTCTTGACCGAAAATTTATTATTGACTGTAAAATCGCCCGTTTGTGGATTTCGGTCAATTTCTGTTTGGAATTTGAAAAACTTTTCTTCTGCAAAGTTGTAGAGAATTGAAATTCCTATAAAAACTCGCGAGATTTAAATTTTCTGATAAAATGGCTATTTATCATGAATTATTGAAGTTTTAAAGTTCCGAAATAATTGATTTTTGGAAGTTTTATTTATTATTTTGAAGAAAAACGTTTTTCGGCATTTAAGTGGGCTAACATGTGATATAAATGGGCTGAGATCAGATGTCTAGATGTGGGCTAAGGAAAATTTGATAAATATATTAATATTATATTAAATTTTCTGCTTTGGTGTTCTAAGAATTTTCCTATAAATAGGGTGCTTAGATTAGAATTGAAAATCACACCAGAAACTGAAAATCTTCTCTCTCTTTCTCTCTCTATATTAGTGAGCGTATTCTTGTGAGTATTCTAATACTTTGAGTATTGCTATACGGTGCAAGTTCAAGTCATAGCCTATATCCGGTGTTTCAACTAGAAGTACTGTTTTTGCTGAGGTAAGGGATATTATTTTCTTCTTAAATGATATTATTTCTTCAATATCATTATGCTGAAATATTGATATGAGTTTTTATCAAATTTGAAACTTTTTGTGTCGGGGTTACTATTCATGTATACGACACTATTCACGTATACGATACTATTCACGAATACGGCACTATTCACCGAAAAATAAAATTTTCTCTTTTTGTCCAAGATGTCTATTATGGTTACTATCTTTGATTGTATCCATGTTTTGATCTTTATTTTTTAATTCTACTTCAGAATTGATTATTATGAAGTATTATTGATCTTGGATAAACTGTTATACGAGTCCCTAATATTTGTTCTTTTGCTTCACTGGATTCGTTTTCTTTAAAATATTTTTTATCATCCTTAGTCTTAAATGATGATATAACTGAATATCTTTGGTCTGTAGTGCAAAGATGAATGATTTCTGATGAATATCTTTGGCCCGTAGTGCAAAGATGAACAGGTGTTGAGATGAACATGACCAACTGATGAATATCTTTGGCCTGTAGTGCAAAGATGAACATGTGTTGAGATGAACATGACCAACTGATGAATATCTTTGGCCTGTAGTGCAAAGATGACTATTTGATTCCAGATATTTATTGATGTTACATGGATAAAATGTTGATGATGAACTTTTAAATTCATAGATAATCGTAGATTTCATTCTCTACGTAACTCTTCTCTGAATTATTAATTTCCGCTGCGAATATTGATTTAAAACTTGTTGTCTATTGTATTCTATTAAATTTTTCCCTGTTGAAGACTAACGATAATTTGTTGTATATTATCTTAGTCATAATGTTCTTTACTGGGCTAGTTGAGCTCACCCTTTTCCTTGTTGTTCTATTTTTCTTCTCAGGAGGCGAGAATGTAGCGAGTACTAGTCAGGGTGTGGAATGATGGTTCAAGACAGTTATTTTAGTAGTCCTCACTATTTTGTAAAATAGTGTATCAATAAATATAATGAGGACTTAATTGAGTATGAATACTGTCTAGATGACAATATTTGTATTTAAACTCACAGTATATGTGTTGTCGTATTTTGCACGACAATTGTAATAATAAAGTTGTAGTTATTTTCTGTACCATGTATTTGGTGACTCAGAATGGGTTGGATGGATTGAACCTATTTTGGGGGCGTCACATTTTTGTTATGTTGTGAACCTGTTGGTGGCTGGATCTTGTAGTCTTGCACGAGTACTACAAGATCGGATCAACAACATGTCCAGAAACATCATGAACCGATCAGAAATCTTGGTCAAAGGAGGCCACTCGGTAACTGTGTATGAAGATCTGGGTTGCATGAAGAACATGAAGAACATCTATAGCGACAGTTCTGTCACTATAGGCCGACTTTAGTGATAGACAATTCCTTTTAATTATATTATTTTTCAGAAATTAATTAATTTAATTAAATAAATAGAAAAAAATAGTTTTTAATTATTAAAAATACCAAATAAATTATTAAAAATTATTTTAAATTCTAAAAATTAGTTTTTATTTATTTTGAGTATATTTCATAAATATTAAATATTTTTGGAATATTAAAATATTTAATTTATTTAATTATAATATTAAATAAATTAGTTAAAAATGATTTTAATATTTAAAAAATCATTTAAAATTATATTATGATATAAGAAAATATTTTAAGTTATTTTTAATAACTTTTAATATTTTGTGATAAATTTTATTAATAAATTAACATTAATGATAATTAAGTTATTTACTAAATGAATTAAATAAATTAATTAAAAATAATTTTATTATATTAAAAATTATTTTAAATAATAATAAGTTATTTAAAAATATTTTAAGTTATAAAATATAACTTTCAATATTTAAAGGTAAATTTTATTAATTAATTATTATTAATGATATTAAAATTATTTAATAATTATATTAAATAATTTAGTTTAAAAATGATTTTAATATTATAATAATTATTTTTAATGAAAATAAAGTGTTTAAAGATATTTTAAGTTATAAAATATAACTTTTAATATTTAAAGGATAATTTCATTAATAATTTAATATTAATAATTATTAATTTATTGTTAATGATATTAAATTATTTAATAATAAATAGTTTAAAAATAGTTTTATTAATTTAAAAATTATTTAAAAAGGATAGAAATGAATTAAAAATATTTTAAGTTATAAATAATGACTTTTAATATTTTGATAAATAGTACATTAATATTTAAATATTAATGATAATTATTTAAAAATAATTTTAAATGTTTTAAAAATTATTTAAGGGTAATATTAATACTTTAAAAGTATTTTAAGTTATTATAAATAACTTTAATATTTTGGAAATGATTTCATTAATAGTTTAATATTAAGTAAATATTAGTGATAATATGATTGTTTAATACTTAAATCATTTATTAATGATTCCGATGTTTGAAAATTTATGATAAATTATAATAAATGTTTTAAAATTATTATAAGTCATTTAAAAATAATATGATTGATACTTGCCGATATTGAGTTACAGAATAGAGTCTTAGACTCGATAATTACCCGATAAAGCTATCGGTATATCGAAATATTTTAGAAATTGATCTGGACTTAGATAATTTAATTAGATATGTGATTATTTGTGATTCAATGGTTGTTAAATATGAGTAATAATGTGATTAGGTTATGTGCTGACTGCGAAATGCAGTACTATGTGTTATAGTATATTGTTCTAATCGAACGAATTATCTGATTAATGATAGGTCGTGATATAAACGATAAAACTAAGTTGTGAAGTGTAAGCAGCGCATCAAGCAAGTATCTTACCTTTGCATTTTCTTTATGCAATGGACATGAGTAAGAATATTTATGAATTATATTATTATTGTACAGATTATTAACCTTATATTATATACGCTCATTGATTATCAATATATTAGTATATGGTAATTCATATATATATATATTCTGTTCGTTAATTTCTATAAATGGTCATACAAGTGTCCCCACTTGGATAATCATTATATTTAATCACATGTTGATATACCTTTGTCAATTACCCGTATACATATATGTTGAATTATAGATTATTGTTGAACAAGATAAAACCTTTGATTTAGAACCCAGACAAGTATGAACATCCCTATACGGGAAAATTGTTTATGCACCCAAGGTGGATAGAGTGAACGATACCCTCGTTCTTGCATGTAATATTGATTAATGCAGGGTATAACGGGCTGATCACCCCCCGTGCCCGTAAGTTATAACGGTTTGCAAATGAATTTCTGTTTAACCTTTTCAAAAATAAAAACAATGTTCATAGCATGTCACCATAACCCCAGTTATAGTCAATATGTAGTTTCAAAAACTTGAAAGAGAGTTGTTATGATATTATTATCGATTCAGATTACTTCATAACTATTGACTTATTGTAGAAGGGTAGTACAAAGAAAATATTTAAATTCTTTCAGCTTATATATATAATTGCTATTACTTACTGGGCACTCAAATGCTCATCCTTACTTAATTTAAATGTTTTCAACTAAAAGTGAACAACCAGAGAGCTCTGCTAAGAACAAATGGAAAGGAAAGGTTGCAGAATAAGTTGGTGTTATATTATGTAATATTTTATCCTTAGTAAGGCAATGATATTAATTATCTATCACGGGTTGTAATGAATGTTTAAAGGTTACGTACTTGGGATTCAGACTCTGATGATATGTAAATTAAGTTGATCTTTATATTATTGTTATTATTATTAATATTATTTCGCTCATAGAAATGGTATCGTGCAGCACTGAGTTCAGGTTTCAAGTACCCAGATTTGGGGGCTTTACATGGTTAGTATTCTAGCTTTGTGCTAGTATTAATGGTTGTGAATTATCAAGACGAAAACAAAGGCTTTCCAAGAATGTTTGTGTAAAAACACTATTCATCCGATTTCATTCGGAGCTAGGGTTTGAAATTTCGATAAACGCGTAATGATAGAATACAAAGCTAGTATGGAATATTCAATAATAATTCCGTTATGGCAAACGAAGTTTTTGCTTGCGGACATAAAACCTAAGGGTTTGTGAAAGAGGTTTTCGAAAGGGAAATGCAACGCATATAGTTGTTTCGAATATTATACGTATGAAATACGAGTGTTATACTAATATAAATATGAGTATGGTATGAAGAATAGTACGACGTATAATACGAGTATTATATGAGTATTAGACGAAGAGAATACGTGAGTTATACGTATAGAATACGAGACCTATAAATGGAGTATGAGTTAAGGGTTTGGTATAATCTAATTGGACTTAAACCAATATCAAGCCCAATGAATTAAGTGTTCAAGCCCAAGTTAAGGCCTAACATTAATTTATGTGAAGCCCAATCCGAAAAGTAAACCGCGGGTCGAACCGCTGGGTCATGGGATGGGTAAAACCCATAGGGAAACCCATGGGGTGTCAAAATAGGGAGATGGGCTGGCCACTTGGCCACCAAGTAAAGTGATTACTTGGTGGCTAAGTTGCAAAGGAGGTGGAATAGTAAGGAGGTAGAAAGTTGACCATTTTGCCCTCACTTTGGTTGCTTATAAATACAAGGCTTGAGTTGGATTTTTATTATTTTTACAAAGCTTGTCAATATATATTGAGAGAGAGAAAAAGCTAGAAACACTTAATCCTTCTACCTTCAAGCAAACCAATAGGCGTTTATCAAGAACGTAAATTGCTTCAAAGGTAAATTTTCATAAACCGTAATCTTCATCTTTTTGGATTTCTTTCTCGTAAAAGAATCGTAGATTGGTGAATCATGTTTATTAAGGATATATAAGGATGCCTATTAATGATTAAATCATTGATAGGTCATGACCAAATAGAAATCGTAAGTGTTTACGCGAGTTAAAACCGTAGAAAATCTTGAACGTTAACTTAGTTAAGAGTGAGCGTTTTGAAAACCATTATAGCTAAGAATTGTGCCTATTGTTTGGTTAGGTTGACTATAATGAATCAATGGAGTTTTCTATTTGATTTGGCTTATAGAACACGAGTAACGAAGCTATGGCGAATTTTGCGAAAATAGACGTTAAACGTCGTAAACGTAAAAAGCCTGGATTAAAGGTTAAAAGTTGTCGTGTGACGAAAACGTAAAAAGCCCGGATTAAAGATCAAAAGTTGTCGCGTGACTTGAAAATGATGGTTTCCATTGTCAACACGTGAGATAAGGTAATTAAGAGTCGTCAGTGAAAGAATCGTCGCATTCCGACTTATAACGAAGAAAACGAGTATTGAACGGTCGAAAATGTTAAACGAACGCTTAAAATGAACTCAAAGGTGAATTCCGAGTTAACGGATTTGAAAATGTGAAATTCTTATATGAACACATAAAGGATGTAATTTGTGAGTTGTAGGATTTTGAATGGGTCAATTCGGATGTAAAACGAACAAATTAGGAAGCCGGGAGTTTCGTAGGAATAACAAAACTGTTTTGGCCAACTGGTGCACAAACTCGGCGCCGCAGCACCAAAACCAGTGTAAAGTGGTCACGTCGAAGCGCCATACTAGATCGAGTACCCTGCTAACGCGCGCCGCAGCGCCACTAGAATACATAGGATGTCGCACCGCAGCGCCGACAGTCGAAAAATGTTGACCAAGTTAGGTTTTGTTCCATTTGAATGTAGACCTAAGGTAAGACATTGAAGGTACTTAATGTACATAATAAGACTGACCTTAAATCACTTATAAGGTGTTAATGTAAGAAGATTTAGTAAGGTTTAATAGAAATTAAACGAAGAACGCAAAGACGTAATAAGTAAATCGTGAATGATGTTCAACGTTGGTATTTAACCAATAATGATCGAATGTCGGTTAATGACGTAATAACGTTAATGAGACGTAACAAAGTATAGGAAATCGAATCGACTTTAATAATGAAGTTAATTCAAATAAGACATAGAAGAGAAAGAAGTTGGTTAGAACCGTAAAGTTAGTTTGTTTGATAACTAATTACAGTGTGCTATGTGAATGTATCATGTAGATCCTGTAAAGACTGAGAATAGTTGAATTGTATATTCGAAGACGCTTGAAGGCAAGTCTTTCTTAACACTTGCCTAACCTTCGTGTTAGTCAAGTTTTATGTGATGGATGTTATATAATGCAAGAATGGTTTTAAAGTAAGAGTCGATGCCTATTTTAACTCGGCTAGACAAGTATTGAAGAATGACTGGATTTGTTGGCAAATCCTGTGATATAGAACTGTTAACGCTATCCTATGCCAAGTATTTGGTACGGATGAGAAGGTAAGTTTGTCTATGTACAAATAAAAGTATTTTTCATCGATTATTCGATGGGCACGCGAGGTTGCCAAATGTTGAACGTAAATACGTTTAACGTAAGAGTGTTGATCAACATAGAGTACAATAGGCTGATCACCTAGAAGTGCTCGTAATTAAAGGCGAATGGATGGCCTTAGTGCCGAATATCCTTTTTAAGTATGAAAACGAAAAGAGTATGCTCATGGTCTATTGACCGGTTCATCATTCCTAAGCTATTATATATACTTTGGAATTGTTGTTATTGCATGAGAAGTACTAGTCAACTGTTTCATAGTGCTTCATAGGTAATTGTTCAGATATGGAAATAAAGCATGCAATTGTTAATGTGATATTCATATGATTCTTTGTTAAGACTTGTTGAGCTAGTTATGCTCATTCTTGCTTGAACCATATGTTTGCAGCTAAAGTCGAACGAACTGAGAGTTCTAAGAGAGATAAATGCAAGGCTAAGATGGACAATTAATCGTCCTGTAATAGATTAGTGTATTTGGTTGTAATATACTTATGAAGAACAACGAATGTATTCGGTTAATGAACATGGGAAAGGATTTATTACAAATGTAATACAAAGATAGTAATTACACTCATTTTGTTGTTATCTCAATGGAATTATTGTATGGATTGTAGTATCGTGGAGCACCATCTGTCGGGTTGGAAGATACCCAGATTTGGGGGCGTCACAGGTTGGTATCAAAGCATTAGGTTATAAAACTTAAGGGGGGAAGAACCTTAGGCTAATAATCTCGTTAGGAAAGGAAGAGTCCGAAGAAAGTTAACTCGAGTCAAATGAGTTAATAAGGTTAAAAGATGGCAAGTAACCCTAAATGGATTAAATGTGATTTGTGCTTATATTATTGTGTATTATGTACTAATCAATTTGTTATGTGTTATTGTAGATGTCGGTCGATAGCTTGATGTATATGGATATACATGTGATTAGAGAGGAGTCCATAAACAGAGTTGAACCGGTACATGTGCCTATAGCAGACATACCTGTAGTGATTCTAAAAGAGTCAGAGCCCGAGGAATATTTCTCGAAGGAGGACTATTCTGAGGAGATCGTGAGAATAACATCATATTTGAATATGATGATTGATGTGGAGGATGACATGGAGGTGACATCGATTAATACAGTGATGCCTGCCCTAGAGTCAACACCTACAGAGACTATGAGGGAAATGTACCTCTTAGTGCTTGACCGTAACGTGCAACTGCACAATATGGTGCAGCACCAGAAGGAAGAGATCAGTGATCTCTATGGGGCGAAGGAGTCTGCAGAGTCAGACTATGAGATAGAGCATGATGAGAAAGTGCTCATGACTGACAAGGCTAGAGACTATAAGAACGAGATCGTAGAACTTCGTAAGAAACTGGCTGAAAAAGACCAGAAGATAGCACGAATGCCATATATAAATGACAGTGCGCACGAGGATTTCAGGCTTAAGATAGCTTGTTATTCTATTGAGTCGGGACAGACTCGACATACTATAAGTCGAGATATTGTCGATTCTAGCGAACGAGAAGCATGAGAATGCTGTTAGGCAGTATCAGGAGTTAGTATGGTACACACATTTGTGTAGTGACGTAAAACCCTCTTTTGTATAATTAAAGGGTAGTCTTTTTGTAAATCCTAATTTTTGTAAAAGTTAATTGAGGGATAAATATGTAATAGCTTTTGGGCTATGGAAAGTAACTTGTAAATAGTTCTGATCTATAAAGAAGCATTTTAATATAAGGAAGTTTTTATTTTAATTTGCTTTGTTGAGTATGAGTTATTGTTCAGTTGTTTGACGACTAATAACGAAGTAAGCAAATAAGTAATAATGGAATTTTATTTATTTAATCAGAAATGCCGCCAAGAAGAAGACAACGTAAGCAAGAGGCGGAATCGCATAATGATAACTAGGGGGTCCTAATAACCTAATGTAAGAGTTCGTTAATTTATTAACGGCTGCATTTAACCAAGCTGGGGGTAGAGCACCCGCAGGACCTAGGGTAGCCCGAACGACTACCTTTAAAGAATTTAAGAGTGTAGGTCCACCCGAATTTAAGGAAACAACGGACCCAATGGAGGCCCAAACATGGGTCAAGGAAATAGAGAAGGCGTTTGTTATTACAAATGTATCAGAGGCGCAAAAGACTTCTTTTACGACCTATATGATGAAGGAGGAAGCCAACTACTGGTGGGAGGCTCACTAGGGTGGGCCTAGAGCGGAAGCTGTTACATGGAACCAGTTTAAGAAGGTATTCTTTGAGAGCTACTTCCCTACTAGCATGCAAGGGAGGATGGAGATTAAGTTTCTCGAACTTAAACAAGGGGACATGACTGTTCCCCAATATGCGGCCAAATTCAATGAATTGGAAAGGTTCGCTCCACACCAAGTGGATACGGAGGAAAGGAAGGCTCGTAGGTTTGAGCAGGGCCTAAAACCCTGGCTCTATAGTAGGATATCAGTTTTTCAGAGTGCTTCTTACGGGACCACTCTGGAAAAGGCGATAATAGCGGTGGGTGGTAGTGAGGCGTTGACCCAATACCACAAGGATAGAAAGAATAAGAGTAAGAGAGAGGGAGGAAATAAGGAAAGGATTGCTAGTGGTAGTGGCAATATGCCTAAGATGAAGAATTTTAACCCTGGAAATACTGGGGTGAAACAAGGGGATCCTAAACGTAGGATGGAGGAATGCAAGACATGCGGTAAGACTCATCTAGGAGTCTGTCTGAAGGGGAAAAGGGTTGTTATAACTGTGGACAGGAGGATCACATATCTCCCAACTATCCTAATCTTAAGAAAAGCCGGGGATGTTTTGTTTGTGGGTCGGTGGACCACATGGCAAGAAATTGCCCGAAGAAAGGGGCGGAGGGTAGTAAGGGTTCTGGTAGTGGTAATTTAGTCATTACTGGACCAACACCATCATTGGGTAGACCCTCAGCCCGAACATTTAATATTACCGTCCAAGATGCGGTTGCATGAACGGATGTAGTAGCAAGTATCATTCCAGTCAACGAAATAAATGTTTACGTGTTATTTGACTCGGGTACTACTTGTTCTTTTATAGCATGTGGATTTGCTAAGCAATTGGGATTAAATCCTGAAAAATTAGAAATACCTTTAGACGTTAAGGTAGCAAACGAGGAGATAATTCCCATTGAAAATGTTCATAGGAATTGTTTTGTAGATATCAGGGGTAATAGATTATCGGTAGATCTTTTACCGATAAGGTTAAGGGAATTCGATGTGATTCTCGGTATGGATTGGTTAATTAACCATAGAGCGATAATAGACTGTTATAGAAAGAGTGTAAACCTAAGGCTTCCTAAGAAACCTGAGGTGGTGTTTTATGGAAATAGATCACCGGGACATTCTTGTTGTCTAACCATGACACAAGCTAGGAAGATGTTGAAGAAGGTGTGTAAGGGTTATCTGTGTCATGTGGTGGATACCCAAAGAATGGGAACATTATTGGAACAGATAGCGGTAGTTCAAGAATTTACAGATGTGTTTTCGGAGAAGTTACCTGGTATTCCGCCAGATAGGGATGTAGAATTCATGTTTGATTTATTGCTGGGTACGACACCAGTTTCAAAGGCACAATATAGGATGGTGCAAGTTAAGATGAAGGAGTTAATGGTTAAGTTAGAAGAACTATTAGATAAAAAGTACATTCAACCGAGTGTGTCTCCGTGGGGAGCACCAGTATTGTTTGTAAAGAAGAAGGATGGATCGTTACGACTTTGTATCGACTATCGGGAGTTGAACAAACTAACGATTAAGAATAAATATCTGTTGCCCAGGATCGATGATCTATTTGATCAGTTGAAAGGGGCAAAGTATTTTTCTAAAATAGATTTGCGTATGGGGTATCATCAACTGAAAGTGAGGAAGGAAGATATACCTAAGATGAAATTCAGAACTCGTTATGGGCATTACGAGTTTTTGGTTATGTCGTTTGGGTTGACGAATGCGCCAGCTGCATTTATGGATATGATGAACAGAGTGTTCAAACAGTATTTGGACAAGTTCATTGTAGTGTTCATTGATGATATTCTAGTCTATTCTAAGATGCCAGAAGATCATGCTGAACATCTAAGAATAGTGTTGGAAACACTACGGAGGGAGAAGTTGTATGTGAAATTCACTAAGTGTAAATTTTGGCTCGAACGAGTGCAGTTTCTAGGACATGTTATAGACAAAGATGGCATATCTGTAGATCCAGCGAAGGTGGAAGCGCTGAATGAGTGGGAGCAACTGAAAATGCCAACCGAGGTTAGGAGTTTTCTGGGGTTTGCGGGATACTATAGAAGGTTCATTCAGGACTTTTCTAAATTACCTACTCCGTTGACGAATCTGACAAGGAAGTCGGTGAAGTATGTATGGACAGAAAAGTGTGAGCATAGTTTTCAAGAACTAAAAAGGAAGTTAAGTGAGGCACCTGTATTATCTTTACTAGATGATATGGGGAATTTTGTAGTTTATAACGATGCTTCGCATAGAGGACTAGGTTCCGTGCTTATGCAGCATGGCAAGGTCATTACGTATGCGTCACGTTAGTTAAAGGATTATCAGAAGTTCTATCCTACTCATGACCTAGAATTGGAAGCTGTAGTGTTTGCTTTAAAAATATAAAGACATTATTTATACGGGGAGAAGTGTGAGATATACACGGACCATAAAAGTCTAAAATATATCTTCACACAGAAGGAGTTGAATATGAGGTAGAGAAGGTGGTTAGAGTTGATAAAAGATTATGATTGTGATATCTTATATTATCTGGGGAAGGCGAATGTAGTAGTCGACACTTTAAGTCGGAAGGGTAGAGAAAAGCTATCAATGTTAACGACTCAGAATGAGTTAGTAACAGAGATGGCCAGGATAGAATTAGAAGTTAAGTTGCCAAGTGAAACAGCAGAGATGTTTTTCTCAATAGAGACTCGACCAACGATAGTGGAACGGGTTAAGGAAGTACAGATAAGTACCGAAGAATGCGAGCGTGTGAAAAAGATAATGAAGGATGACGTGAAGACTAAGTATAACCTTGATAAGGAAGGTTTACTTCGTTTTGAAAGAAGAATTTGGGTTCCAAATAATTCTGAGTTGAAAGAAGAGATTATGTGTGAGGCTCATAGTTCGAGGTACTCGATACATCTCGGTAGTACTAAGATGTATCAAAACCTTCGTCAGAACTTTTGGTGGCCGAACATGAAGAGAGAGATCGTAGAATACGATAGTAAGTGCTTAACTTGTCAGAAAGTTAAGGCTGAACACCAAAGACCGAGTGGATTAATACAACCACTGGAAATTCTGGAGTTGAAATGGGATTATATCACCATGGACTTTGTGGTGGGACTTCTAACAACGAGAAAGGGATATGATGCTATTTGGGTAATAGTGGATCGGTTAACTAAATCGGCTCATTTTCTACTAATAGGAGTTAGGTATAACCTAGAGCAGTTAGCTAAGCTTTATGTCAAGGAAGTCATTTCTAGACATGGAGTACCTATTTTGATTGTGTTCGATCGTAATCCACGATTCACATCGAACTTTTGGAGGAGTTTTCAAGAACAAATGGGAACACATTTGAGATTGAGTACGTCGTATCATCCACAGACGGATGGATAAAGTGAACGAACGATTCAAATGCTAGAAGATATGTTAAGATCATGAGTTATGGATTTTAAGGGGAGTTGGGACGAGCATCTACCTTTGGTAGAATTCGCTTACAACAATAGTTTTTACGCTAGTACAGGCATGCCGCCTTACGAAGCGTTGTATGGAAGGAAGTGCAAAATACCACTTTGTTGGGATGAAGTAGGTGAACGTCGAATGTTGGGACCTGAGATGGTACAACAAACGGCAGACATGGTGAAGCTGATAAGAGCTCGATTAGTAGCGGCTCAAGATAGACAACGGAAGTATGCAGGTCCTCATTGAGAGAAGTGGGAGTTTGAAGTAGGTTCATATATTTTTCTAAAAGTATCTCCTTGGAAAGGGAAGATATATTTTGGAAAGAAATGAAAGTTAAGTCCAAGGTTTGTAGGACCTTTTGAGATTTTAAGAAGGGTAGGAGAGGTAGCTTATGAAGTAGCCTTACCTCCAGAAATGGAAAGAATACACAATGTGTTTCACGTGTCTGTGTTGCGTCCTTATAAATCGGACTACAAGCACGTAATAAAATATGAGTCTATTCAAGTAGAAAAAGACTTAACGTATGAAGAATTTCTGATTCAGATTATTGATAGGAAGGAACTAGTCTTGATAAATAAAGTAATACCTTCGGTAAAGGTAATTTAGAGTAACCATGATGCTGAAGAAGCAACGCGGGAGCTCGAAAGTAAAATGAAGGAAAAGTTTTCTCATTTGTTTATGTAAGAATAGCGAGATTCTGGGGACAGAATCCTTATATGGAGCGAAGAATGTAATGCCCGAGAATTTCGAATTTTGAATGAATTAAATTTTTATTTGATTATGTGAATTAAATGAATTTAATTGATTTATTATGTGAGTAAGATGTTCGAAGGTCGTTCTATGACCTAGAATATACGGATGTGGTTAGTATTCTGGCTTTGTGCTAGTATTAATGGTTGTGAATTATCAAGACAAAAATGAAGGTTTTCTAAGAATATTTGCGTAAAAATACTATTCATCCAATTTCGTTCGGAGATAGGGTTTGAAATTTCGAGAAACGCGTAATGATAGAATACGAAGCTAGTATGGAATATCCAATAATAATTTTGTTATGGTAAGCGAAGTTTTCGCTTGCGGACGTAAAATCTAAGGGTTTGTGAAAGCTGTTTCCAAAAGAGAAATTCAATGCGTATAGTCGTTTCGGATATTATACATATGAAATACGAGTGTTATAATAGTATAAATACGAGTATGGTATGAAGAATAGTACGACGTATAATACGAGTATTATATGAGTATTAGACGAAGAGAATATGTGAGTTATACGTATAGAAAACGAGACGTATAAATGGAGTATGAGTAAAGGGTTTGGTATAATCTAATTGGACTTAAACCAATAGCAAGCCCAATGAATTAAGTGTTCAAGCCCAAGTTAAGGCCCAACATTAATTTATGTCAAGCCCAATCCGAAAAGTAAACCGCGGGTCGAACCGATGGGTCATGGGAAGGGTAAAACCCATGGGGCAACCCATGGGGTGTCAAAATAGGGAGGTGGGCCGGCCACTTGGCCACCAAGTAAAGTGATTACTTGGTGGCTAAGTTGCAAAGGAGGTGGAATAGTAAGGAGGTGGAAAGTTGATCATTTTGCCCTCACTTTGGTTGCTTATAAATACAAGGCTTGAGTTGGATTTTTATTGTTTTTACAAAGCTTGTCAATATATATTGAGAGAGAGAAAAAACTAGAAACACTTAATCCTTCTACCTTCAAGCAAACCAATAGGCGTTTATCAAGAACGTAAATTGCTTCAAACGTAAATTCTCATAAACCGTAATCTTCATCTTTTTCGATTTCTTTCTCGTAGAAGAATCGTAGATTGGTGAAGCATGTTTATTGAGGAGATATATGGATGCCTATTAATGATTAAATCATTGATAGGTCATGACCAAATAGAAATCGTAAGTGTTTACGTGAGTTAAAATCGTAGAAAATCTTGAACGTTAACTTAGTTAAGAGTGAACGTTTTGAAAACCATTATAGCTAAGGAATGTGCCTATTGTTTGGTTATGTTTACTATGATGAATCAATGGAGTTTTCCATTTGATTTGGCTTATCGAACACGAGTAACGAAGCTATGGCGAATTTTGTGAAAATAGACGTTAACGTAAAAAGCCCGGACTAAAGGTTAAAATTTGTCGTGTGACTTGAAAATGATGGTTTCCAATGTCAACATGTGAGATAAGGTAATTAAGAGTCGTTGGCGAAAGAATCGTCGCATGCCGACTTATACCGAAGAAAACAAGTATTGAACGGTCGAAAACGTTAAACGAAAGCTTAAAAATGAACTCAAAGGAGAATTCTGAGTTAACGGATTTGAAAATGTGAAATTCTTATACGAACACATAAAGGATGTAATTTATGAGTTGTAGGCTTTTGAATGGGTCAATTCGGATGTAAAACGAACAAATTAGGAAGCTGAAAGTTTCGTAATAATAACAAAACTATTTTGGCCAACTGGTGCACAGACTCGGCGCCGCAGCGCCAAAACCAGTGTAAAGTGGTCGCGCCGCAGCGCCAGACTCGGCCAAGTACCCTGCTAACTCGCGCTGCAGCGCCACTAGAATACATAGGATGTCGCGCTGCAGCGCCGGTAGTAGAAAAATGTTGACCAAGTTAGGTTTTATTCCATTTGAATGTAGACCTAAGGTAAGACATTGAAGGTATTTAATGTACATAATAAGACTGACCTTAAATCACTTACAAGGTGTTAATGTAAGAAGATCTAGTAAGGTTTAATAGAAATTAAACGAAGAACGCGAAGACGTAATAAGTAAACCGTGAATGACGTTCAACGTTGGTATTTAACCAATAATGATCGAATGTCGGTTAATGACGTAATAACGTTAATGAGACGTAACAAAGTATAGGAAATCGAATCGACTTTAATAATGAAGTTAATTCAAATAAGACATAGAAGAGAAAGAAGTTGGTTAGAACGGTAAAGTTAGTTTGTTTGATAACTAATTACAGTGTGCTATGTGAATGTATCATGTAGATCCTGTAAAAATTGAGAATTATTGAATTGTAGATTCGAAGACGCTTGAAGGCAAGTCTTTCTTAACGCTTGTCTAACCTTCGTTTTAGTCAAGTTTTATGTGATGCATGTTATATAATGCAAGAATGGTTTTAAAGAAAGAGTCGATGCCTGTTTTAACTCGGCTAGATAAGTATTGAAGAATGAATGGATTTGTTGGCAAATCCTGTGATATAGAACTGTTAACACTATCCAATGCTATGTATTTGGTACGGATGAGAAGGTAAGTTTGTCTATGTACAAACAAAAGTATTTTTCATCGATTATTCGATGGGCACGCGAGGTTGACAAATGTTGAACGTAAATACGTTTAACGTAAGAGTGTTGATCAACATAGAATACAATAGGCTGATCATCTAGAAGTGCTCGTAAGTAAAGACGGGTGGATGGCCTTAGTGCTGGATATCCTTTTCAAGTATGAAAACGAAAAGAGAATGCTCATGGTCTATTGACCGGTTCATCATTCCTAAGCTATTATATATACTTTAGAATTGTTGTTATGACATGAGAAGTACTAGTCAACTGTTTCATAGTGCTTCATAGGTAATTGTTCAGATATGGAAATAAAGCATATAATTGTTAATGTGATATTCATATGATTCTTTGTTAAGACTTGCTGAGCTAGTTATGCTCATTCTTGCTTGAACCATATGTTTGCTGCTAAAGCCAAATGAACTGAGAGTTCTAAGAGAGATAAAGGCAAGGCTAAGATGGATAATTAATTGTCCCGTAATAGATTAGTGTATTTGGTTGTAATATACTTATGACGAACAACGAATGTATTCGGTTAATGAACCAGGGAAAGGATTTATTACAAATATAATACAAAGATAGTAATTACAATCATTATGTGGTTATCTCAATGGAATAATTGTATGGATTGTAGTATCGTGGGGCACCATCTGTCGGGTTGGAAGATACCCAGATTTGGGGGTGTCACAATCTAGGCTGGTTGGAGCATTTGCATTAGGAGTTGTAGTTGGGTCAACTTGTATATTGTCTTTATCATCAGAGTGAATGCTCTGAGGGCTAGCCATAGGGCTTGAGCATTCTTCATCATCAGCAGATGCTGCATTTGGTTCCATTAATCTAGCTTCACTTTCATTACTGGATTTGGTCTGTGAAAACTCAGCCTTGTGGCTGTCAGTTGCCTTATGTTCTTCTGACTCTACGTCCTTTTCTTCGTGAGATGTACTTTCTTGGTAAATAGAGACTGGTTTGTTTACCACCTTAGCTTTCTTGCTGGATGGCCCTTGAAGTAATCTGTTACTTCTCCTCTTTGTTATCTTTGTAGTTGAGACCTTTTCATCTCCTACTTCCAGATTCTCAGTTGAGAGACTTCATGGTGGAGCCTCAGTTTTCCTCACACCTTTGGATTTCTTTCTGGCTGGTGTGGTTGCTGTTAATACAGAGTCATCAGACTCAGAGCTTTCTACCTCTTTTACCTTCCTCTTCTTCGCAGAGTTTTTCTGCTGCTCCCTGTTGTTGTCAACCTTCTGTTCTCCTTTTGGGCCTTCTTCCAATTCACAAACAGTTGTGGAGACATCACTTTGTGAACATTCAGAGGTTCTCCCTCATCATCCTTGATTTTTCCTCCCAGATTCTTCTTCATTATAATGCTCAGCAGTCTTCTATGAAAAACCTTAGTCAGGGGTTTATCTGCAGACTTCTTTATCTCAGCCTTTTCTACCCATTTGGAGATAAAATCAAACAGGATGACTCCAAAGTTGATTTACTTCTTCAGAACTATAGCAAACATGATTTTCAACTGTTGATCAAGCACAATGTCATGTGCAGTATCCTTGCATAATATACATTTGCTCACTATCTCATCAAGGAACTCGAATTCCTCTAGAAACTCCTTCTTCTTCATGTCCTTCAGATTAGGGTTTCTTTGGTACCTAATTAGCCTCTTGCCTTCTTCAATGTAGACTTCATCCAGGTTTATCAGACCTTGGTTGGGAAACCCTAGGCATTGATTGATATCAGATGATTTCAGCTTAAGAGACTGACCTTTAACCTTGGTTGGAAGGGTTCTAACATTTATGGATGCATTTGAGTAGAATTCCTTAATCAGTTCAGTGTATACTCGAGTACTAGCCTCAAGACATTTTGAGAATCCAGCTTTCTTCACAAGTTCGAGAATGTCTCTGAACTTCTTTTCGGATTTTTCAAACGACTTGGTTCTGAGCTGAATGCCAGTGATTACTCGCCAATCTTCCATTTGAATAGTTCGAGGAATATGGGTATATGATTCAGAGGAGTCTATGAGAGATGGATGATTGTGATTTGGGCAAGGCCTAATTTTGGCTTTTGAGAAGATTCTAGGGTTTTGAAATGGGAGGGAGAAAGGTTTGATGGTTTCTGATAACTGTTTGTAGGTTTTGAATTTATCTTTGTGGCAGTTCTTTCTAACTCTGCATAATCAGTGATGTGTCAACTAACCATTGGTTGCACAATGTCCAGTAATAAGCTGTAACTCCCCATAACTTTTCAGTTAGATATTTCTTTCAGAAGAGTAGACGTTTAATTGACGTGGACTATTCGTTGACCTCTTTGGTTTGTAGAGTAGCATGGTAAGGCAGCTATGGACTCTACGTTTTCCTTTGTTGACTCAACACTCAACTTTTGAGAGATGTTGTAGTGGATGGTTTTGACATTACTCCTTATGTTGAAGCTGCATATCTTGACCACTGATATACCCCAAGCCAGTTTGGGCACTTAACACCTAATGTGCGTTTGCATAATATCTTTCCAACCTGTATTTGAACATCTCTACTCTTAATCTGAAAGGTTGAGCAATTGTCCACTTCTTCAGAGCTCCTTATGAACTGGATTATCCTCTAGTAGGACTGCGATCGTCGAGTCTGCTTCTGCGATTGCTGAGGTTGCACTACGGTCGTGGAGTTCTCTTCAACCTCGACTCTACGAACGTTGACTGACTTGGTCCTTGAGATGAACTTTACTTAGCATTCCTTCTAGGTCAAGGTAGCTCATGAAGGGCCAACCTCTTAGAGTGAGCTAAGGGTCAGGTTTATCCCTGAGGCGCTTTCCAGATGAAATACATTAAAAGTGGTTTGCACTGATATCTCATTTAACCTTTTTCTACTGGGGAGGACCTCTACCAACTTCAGGAAATTGAATTTGCTGTAATCGTGGTGTCCTCCTGTTCTTACACTACGATCGAATGTTTGATCGTAGGCACTCCACGATTTTGGGTTGGGTGGCTGAAAAGTTTTCAGTAGTACGTTTTGAGACGTTCCTACTGACTATGGATCTTCATTTGGTTTTCATTTAGTTCATCAGCCACAAAGTTTTGGGACTTTGTAGCTGGTACATTGCTTCATAGTATATCTCAATGTTGTTGTTCCTCAACAGATCACTATTCCCCCATGGTTGATGTTGTCTTCTCAGATAGATGTGATTACCTTTTCTTTATGTTCATTAGAAGGCAGCCTTGCATATCTCATTCTGACTGGAATCACCATTATCACTTAAATCTCCTTGTATGGTAGGCATGGACATTTTCAGGACTGATCACTCTACGATCTTTTGACAGAACTACGAACGTAGTCTTCTTTGATAGTCTCATGCTTGCTGAGTTTTGCTTCCACGATGAGTTCCTCTTGATTAATGCTCGATGTTCTTCTGATGTGAACTTCCTTGAGGATTCTTCTCATATAGCATGCTTTGCCTAATTTTGAGCATATAAGACCCTTTTCATCTTTGGTTGAATGACCTGCTTCCATATACAGATTAGCAGCCATGTGAGCTCTATTCAAGTTAGCTCAGCGGGTCTTCAAGGACAGGCTTGGACATATAGGAATTTTATCAGAATCATTTCTGAACTGTCCTTAGCCTTCTGCTGGTTGAGTCTTCTTGACTGAAGTCTTCTACTTCAGCATTCCTTAGTGTGGCCGGAGAGACCAGGTACCTGCAGGTTAGATACATTTCTATTTTTGGCACCCACAATTTAATGGGTCCTGCTAGGTTAGTTTTCTAAACCACTGTTCGTCATGTATTTGGATAACCATCACATTTATCACCAACAGTCATATTCATGCATGCAACTAGTTTTAGATAATACATTTCGTGATGCATGAAGGTGAGTGTGTGTAAGATTTGTCATTTTAATAACACACTCTTTTTCTTTGATGGTTTCATCATTTGCTGGGTTATGTTCACAAGGTTTAAATGTTCACAGAGTGAGAATCAACTCTACGATTTATGTGTATCTAGTTAATTCATGGAGGTGATCAGTTTTTATAAATCATCAAGATGCTCTTGTAGAACTGATCATACTCTATGGGTTATCAAACACTTAGAACATAGGTTTGTATATATATACTAACCCATCAGCAAGGATTACTCCACATAAATTGATTTAACCTTTGACATGCTTATGAGTTATTTCAGATTTCTTTTAAGATGTCATCTTCAACCTAAACATGGATGGAGAGAAGGTTTGTAGGCATTTGAGTTTTCACCCTCAGTGTACTTTCTCCCTTCACCTTTTTAGGTAGATTATGATTCCTTGAAAGAATACTGTTATAGTTCATAATGAGGTGCAATCATGATGTACATATTTATATTTGAGAGGAACCGTACCTTTTTACTATCAGTTCCTTAATAGTCATTTATCTTAGATATACTGAGTTTAGGCATTGATGTGCATAGTTTCTCGTTTGCTCCTGACAGCTTGTTGCTCCTCTTGACCTTCAATCAATCAGTCGTGATCTCAGCATCATTAGTTCTTTGACATCCTTGAGTTTACCAGGTTTACATCCAGCTGCTGGTTGGCCAGACATATGTTTGAGAAGTTCTTCTTTCTTCTCTAGAAAGACATTTCTTTGCATGTATGGCCTTTTCATCTTTTCAGGCTGGTGGATGTTTGATTGTATGTCTCTTGAGCTTTCTAGCCTGGTCTTCAAACTACAAGATTGACCGTGAGCAAGGATTGGTCTTGTTGATATGACAATCAAGAACATGGACCAATCTGAGTAGCTTCAGGTGTATATACACATTTACCTATACACAATATTTCCAACGTGTGAGCTCATCTGCATATAACAAGTGACTTACTACTAAATTAAGTTTAGAACAATGTTTGTGCCTAGGATCAGACTCAAAGAGATTAGCTTTTGAATATAGCACGAGAACCTGCTCTGATGCCAATTGTTAGTTCCCAGTAGGCACGATATAGATCTAGAAGGGGGGGGGGTTGAATAGATACTTTTTAATTTCAAATTATTTTCTCTTTTATTTTGTATAGCTAATGTTTTAGCATATGACAAACATAAGAATCTTTTCAAGCACAGTGGAATAAGTAAAAGATCCCCTTCATTGATATATTCATAATCATACAAACATTGCTCTTATAGTTAGTTCAGTTGTAAGCAGTTAAAACATACATAGCAGTTATAGCAGTTGATATACATAATGTGAATGACATAAGGTAAAAGACACAAGGGGTTTGAAGTGGTTCAGAGAGTCAAGCTCCTAATCCACTCTTCTGCATTTAACTAGCAAGATTTCCACTAAGGAAGGGCAGCACCCTGAATCACTAAAATTCTTTCAAGGCCAGCAGCCTTGGGACTTCAGTTCACTAAGAACTCTTCAAGGCCAGCAGCCTTGGAACTTCTCCAGTTCCCTAGGAACTCTTCAAGCCCAGCAGGCTTGGAACTTCATTTAGTCCCTCCAGACAAGGACCCCTCAGGCCTTGGCTTCTTGTTGTTGAGTTGTTTGTTTGTTGGAGTTGGTGTTAAGCTGCTAAGATGTCTTTATGCTATGAACATCTTCTGTACTTAGCAGCTTGGCGTGATCATCCTTGAAGTGCAGTTGAGTGTTGCATGATGCTCAGCTTCTTCAGTTACTCAACCTCTTCTGATGATCCCTTGATGAACTGCCTTGAAGATCATTCCTCTTGATACTTGATGGCTGCACATGATGGGTTTCTAAGATGACTGTAGGCTCTTCTGCTATGTACTTAGAAACTTTCTCATGCTTGCCACCATGATGGCGTTGGTGATCTTCTTTCTTGGTACTTGGTTCCTTCTCACGATGGACTGGCTAAGATGACTGTAGGCTCTTCTCTCTGGTACTTAGAGTCTTCTCATGATGGACATCAAGATAATATTGATGCTCTTCTTTCTCTCGGCAGTTCAGAACACTCTACTTGTAGTAGAACTCTCACTTCTACATTATAGAACTCTCACTTCTACTTCTTTCTTTTTCTATCTCTAAGTGTTCTTGGTGGATCGTAGAGTGAGCCTTCAGAACTTCACTCGTCACTCACTGTTTACGGTAGTTAGATCAGTCCACCAGTTCTCCAAACTCATCAACTCCAGCAACCTTTGACCTTTGAAGCTCTAGCTGATTTATACTCCTTCCCAATCTTCCCGTTTGAAAGTAACCATTGAAGACTCTTTGAATTGCTTCATATATCTCGAGTTGCTTGGTGCAGACTACAGATGTGTTATGTCATGACTTTCTGACACTGCAGTCTACTGTTTCACCTACCCCATCGGAGATTTCACTTTTATGCCTCGGGCAGGTCGACGACTTTCTTTCACCCTTCTGATTTCTTGATCAGAGGTTGTCCTTTTGCATCGATGCTCTCAATAAGCTCTTTTCTGAATATCAGCCTTCAGATTGAACCGTTGCCAATGCTTCAATCTTCAGTTGTTTGAATTCTACGATTCTGATACATGTCTTCTTGCACCTGATCGTAGTGTCTTGATGTCTGGTAGAGACAACACTACGATCTTGAAGAGTGTTGATTGAATCTTCAATGTAGAACACCTCTTCCTTCTCTTGTGCAGTGCTTTAACACTTCTGTTTGCCTCGATAGCTCTCAGATACTGATGGCTTGACTTCTTTGTTCTGGTCCCTTCTGAAAAGCAAAACACTTTAGATTTGTGGCGTGTCCAGCTCGCTTTCTCCTTGTGATCTCCCGTTCACTTATCATCAATGGACTGACCCAATGCTTAATCACTTTAGCCTCGTTCTTCAAAAGCTATCCAGTATCTCTGTATGCACTCCATCAGTTCTTTCTTTGTTTGGTAAACACTACGATCCTGGTTTCTTCCAAGATCGTCGTCTTCTTTCTATTTGACAGCTACTGCACTTGCTGACTTTCCTTAGTCAGTTACTGAAGTCTTCTTCTGATCTCCTTATGGAAGACTTCATCCTGAATGGCTTCACAACTCAATCTGGATGCTGATTGGGTTGGTGCTTAGATCTTCTATTAGCTTGCATGCCATTCGTTGAGTGCTCTCTGGTTTCCTTTAGATGGGATGTATCTTTGTAGTGCCAACTAGAGGCTTCATTCCTTTGGATATTCTAGGAGTGCTCGTTCGTTGAGAATCGTATATGCTCTATGATTTGGCCTTGGTATTGTGAGCACCTCTGTTGAAGTCTCAGTTCTGCACTCTACGATTCAGCTTCGACTGTGCAGACACTACGACTTTGAGATCAAATCTTGACACTACGATTCTGTCGTTGTGCTTGTTGTCTTCATCTGATCTTACACGACTACAATCTCTGCCTTTGGTATGATCAGTAAACTCTATGACTCTGAGTGTAGTCTACGATTCTGACTTGGCTTCGGCAGATGCTCGGTCGGCTCGTAGGCAGGCTGTCTCTACGATTCTGAACATGACTTCCTCAGCAGACTACGGTCCTGAGGAAGTTCTTCTCGACACACTACGATCCTTCCTCGTCTCTCCTGGCAGTCTACGAACTCCGAGATCTACTATCTTGCAGACTACGATTCTACCTTGATAGCTCTCGAGTTTTCCTTGACTCTCTTGGCAGACTACAATTTCTGGTGCAGTGCTCGAAGATTAGACAAGCCTATCTATTACATCATAAGATCAACCTAACATGTTTGATCTTTCTATATTTATAGTCCTTGTACATAATTTTTTTTAAGGACTTTACAAAGCTGTTTTGCTTATGTAAGATCAACCTAACACATTTGATCGATTCATTCTAAGTCCTTGTACATAAGTTTCTATTGTCTATCGAAGGACTTTACAGCTTTTCTTAATGCAAGCATACTTACATATTCATTCATATATATATATATATATCATAATAAAATCATATGTAAATAGGAATATCATTCACATGTTTATTCCTGACACACGTACCATATAATCCATGTACATTAATCTAGTCCAAATAATATTTAAATTTGGTTGGAATGTAATTAGTTGGACATTAACAATCCATTATTTCCACACAACTCTATTATTCCAATTAGACTTACTTATTAGAATAATTATTAATTATAACTCATTGATTTATTCTAATATAATATAACATAAAGTACATCTTTAATGTTCTTACACATACATATTGTCACATACGCCTCCTTTATGTAACTTATAATTCATTCAATTTAACTATATTGTTTTATATATTATGTAGTCACATTAAAGTGTCACACTACACTTCTTTTTTAAGTGAATGTAAGTACTATAATACTATTAATTATCACATATCTTGCACACAACAATTAATATAAAATTTATTATATGAATTATTTAACCATTAATATTCTATTACTCACAATAACAATTAATTAATAATATGATATTAACTAATTATTAACTTCTTAATTAAATCACTAATTTAATTAAACCATTATAATCTCCATTCTCGTGCCACATAAGGTATTTCACAAGTCTCATCATATTTCCCCACATTTTCTTAATTAACATAGTTTCAATTTAATCTAATTGAGCTACTCATCTCATGACACATAAATATTTATATAAAGTAAATATTCACATTTTATTCATAAAATTCACAGTTCTTACAGTTACAGCAGGTGGATCAATTGGATGATGTAGACATCATAGATTTCTTCTGATAGGTTTCTCGTTATATCTTTTGATATGCCTCTATTAGATATTAGGCAGATGTGCCCCATTTCCCTGTACTTTTTATTTTTAGTTGTAGATAGAGATGATGTATTTAATCATTATTAGATGATGTATTTAGGAATGTATGTATAATATTTCCTATCTATTGCATCATATTATCATTTATCATTGTCATTTATCATGATGAATGCATTGTGTCATGTATATGCATTCATATAGGTGGGTTTAGTATTGACCCATGCATGGTATCATGATATGGTTCTACAGATGTCTTCATCTACCGTCAGTCGGATTGAGCACACACCACATACATTGATAGCCTCTTAATTGAGATCATGGTATGATAGTTTACCTCCCACAGATCGAGTGAAAGTTGATCAGATGTTGAGATATTCCATGACCATTATGACGTTTCAGGTACCCTTGGACTTTGTAGAGGGTATGCTATCTTGTTGGATACCTGATAGACTGGTCTTCAGGTTTGGTATCCACAAGCTGGCTCTTACGTTAGAGGAGTATGAGCGCATTACTGATTTCTCTTGGATTGGCCTTGTGCTAGGATGGCTATTGGAAATATGAGATAGCAGTTTATGACCTTGACTGGCTTACGGCGCAAAGCTATCATGGATGAGATCACTTCAGGGCATGTGATGTCCTTAGATTTCTTGATTGATCGATTTGGATCGCTAGACAACTATGTACGACACTCGAGGACTTCACCATCACCGCAGATGAGTGGCGAATTGCCCGCATAGATATTTTATTGATGTGCATCACAACTTATTTATACATGCCGCTGTACATGGACCATCTGGACATTAGTCTGATCACAGCGGTTCGTGCTCTCACAGAGGGTTGTACCATCTTGCCCATAATATTGGCATAGACCTCGAGGTCGACAACATTTTTCTGTACCCCATCCTGTGGGGTTCTTCAGGGGGAGCGCCGTATTATTATACGTGTGGTTAATGACACATTTGACACCAATCGACACTTTTAGACATCATGGATACTGTTTTACTCATGAGATAACCATGTCTTATTCTTTTCAGTCAGCTGATTATACAGATACAACATCTTGGTTGGATTTTCTGTCAGTAATCAAGGATCCTTTTGCGATCTTGCCCTGTTCAATACTCAGCTCTCCTTATAGCTTTATTATTTATGCAGCTGACATAGACTATCTACCCTAACCGATTTGAGAGGGGCGACCACGTATCATCCATTGGCTATCATGAGACAGTTTGATCAGTTTTAGGATGTTCACCCATTTGACGGGGCCTTGGATCAGCGACTGTCAGCTTCGTTTCTCTCGGCAGATGACTTGACCAAGATGTATGATTTCTAAAGGTAGATATTTCATCGGCTATGATTATTCACTCAGAGCTGAGAATTGATTATAAAGAGGAGAAGCGTATGGAGGACCATTATTCTCCCACCGAGGATGAGCTATTTGCTAGTTTTACATCAGCTCATGTCAGTGACACCCATATCCCTCATGTTGCACTTCCTGTAGATTATTTAGAGCAGAGGCTACATCTTATGACATTTTAGAGGGATCAGGCTAAGGCCCTAATGTTGAGGACACTTTATAGCCGCGATGCCACTTTTGTTGAGAGGGATGATACTCAAGCTACTCGGGATGTAGCTTTTGTTGAGAGGGATGATGCTCGAGCAGCTCGGGATAATGTTTTTGTTGAGCGAGATGAGGATCAAGCTACCAGGGATGTTTCCATTGTTGATAGTACTACACTCAGATCCTACACGGATAGCCTTATTATAGATATAAGTTCATTTATAGATGATCATGGTAGCACTATGAAGGTGGTTGTGGATCTTCTAGCTCCCATAGAGACCTTAGGGCAGGAGCTTATAGATTAACCTTCATCTTCTTAGAGGGATGCCATGCTGGACTTGCTATCCCGTTTATCTACGGGTTTATAGACTAGCTTTCATTTTCCTGTACAGACTAGGTTAGCCATTTTTGTCATGTACAGGAGACATTGTATATATTAAACAGTATTATATGGCAAAGAAATACACTTTGATTCACTTCCCTTTTTGATATATTTTGTCATTACTAGATGATTACCTCTTTTTCATGTCTTGTTGTCTTGATATATCACAAACTTTTCCTTGATTGGTTAACACTGAGACGTCGCAGAGTACCTTTGAAGGGTTCGTCGATCATGAAGGCTTGATAGTATTAGGGGTTTTATATAAAGTTTGGTGTCTTGAGACTGGTTTGATTTGGATTTTTTGTTTGGTTCGACCGCACCATAGATGGATGCCTACATACTCCCATTGATGGGGGAAGATCATGTCTTTCGTAGTTAAAGCCTTGCCTGAACAGTTTAAAAGTGTTTATTTTAATTTGAGCTTGGTTTGAGGGCTTTTTGGATTTTTTATAGGGGTTAGACCGCACCATAGATGGTTGCCTACATACTCCTGTACGAGGAGATCAGGTCTACGTAGTTCTTGGTTTTGGTGGTGAAAACCTGAATTGACTTGATTGATCTTTTTCCAAAACCAGGATGTTGGTTTACAGGTAATTTTAGACATAGTACCTTTTCACGGTGTCTAAATTGATGAGTTTTAATACAAATATATATAACTCTCATGGTGCCTCGACCACAACACCTTACAATGGTACTTTACATAAAAGTATAGTCAATAATTGTTTTAGAAATTAAAATCTTTAGAAAATACTCAAGGAAACCTTCTTATATGGGAGGCCATGCATCTAAGTTATGATAGATATCATATGACTCGAGAATTATCCTTGGTTGACCCAATAGTCCCCAAAGAAAAATGAGCAGATTACTATCATGCTCTTTCCAATGGTGAGTCTTCTCTTGACATATAATTATCTCTATTTTCTCTAATTGAGAATTATACTTCAACCGAACTCCAAGATTATATAGGTAGTGCTCGTAGATATACTCAGCAAGTGGATGTCCACAATCCTGTCTTATGATAACACGAAGTCGTATGTCATTAGACATCTCGTATGATAGTGGCAAAAAATCCTTCCAAAGTTGGGTTCACCTCACCCTATTTGATTCACCAAATATAACTATTAAATGTCGTATAAAAATACAACACATTTGTCTAAAGTTCTCAATAAAATTATTTCCATACTGTTTAGGGAGAACCTCAACAGCTATAGACCAACGTTCTAATCCCTTGTTACCTCCGCTCGACCCAGCTACACTCTTATTACCCGAAAGGAACTGTGAAGAAAAAAGGTGAGCACAACTAGCCCAGTAAAGAATATCATGACTAAAGATAATTAAATTATCAATAGCCTTCGTCAGTAATAAATCAAAGATTTAGAATATATGGTAGATGATAAAACTTTTCAACCAAAGTTGCAGCGGAATGAACAATCCATTAGAAGAGTCAAATAGACCATAAAGTCTATTATCTTCTCCATGTTAAAAGTCCACCAACAATGTTTTATTCCTATAACATCAATCAACAATTCATGTCCACAATCATGTGAATAACTCATAATCATAATTATGGTTCTAAATTCCTCTTCGCACCCAGGACGAAGATAATTTTCATCACCTGTCTTTACCTGAAACATCAAAGATCATGGTTATACCAAATCATAGTTCCTGTTCATAATCATGCTAATAAATTCATCTTTGCACTACGGGCCAAAGATATTCATTAATAGTTCATCCTTGCACTACAGGCCGAAGGCATGCAACTATATTTTAGAAGAGTCAAGTAGAGCATGATATTTATTATCTTCTACAAATTAAAATTTATTATCAATATTTTATCGCTGAGACTCAGCCCAATAAATAATCCACATCACCGAATTATCCATGCACTACAGGCCAAAGATATTCATTAGTATCACGACCACAAATTATCCATGCACTACGGGCCAAGGATAATCGTGTTTTCATCGACGGTCATGATCATGCCATAAAATAATTCATCTTTGCACCCATGGCCGAAGATAACCCATGGTTATGATCATACCAAAAAATGTCCATCAATGAACTACGAGCCAATGAAGACTTTTACCACACCATTTGCAACATTACGGTCATGATTATACCGAATGATCCCTGTTCATAATCATACCAATCAACAGTCCATCTATGCACGTAAGCCAAAGATGACTTTCATAACAATATAAGCATGAGGATGATGACAATGATATAAGCATTAATCAAACGAAATCAAGGATAAATATTAAATACTTTAAATTTATCCAGAGTTTAAAAATATGCAAATTGTCAACATGATGCTACTTTGTGGAGTAAAATTCAAGAATAATATTCATGTATCAAAAATAATTTGGACAGAAAAGAAATATATTTTTTGGGTGAATAGTACTCCGTGAATAGTACCACGTGACTAGTACTTTGGGAATAGTACCTAGTGAATAGTACCCCTGTATGAAAAGTGCCCCAAATACCCGAGTGAATAATATGCTAGTAAATAATAATCGGGTGAATAGTAACCCGTGAATAGTAACTCGTGAATAGTACTCTGGCACGAAAAATATCCAGTATACCCGAGTGAATAATATTCGAGTGGATAGTAACCGGGTGAACAGTAACCCGTAAATAGTAACTCATGAATATTACTCCGTAAATAGTACTCATAAAAGGAAAATACAAAAGAAAACAATATTCCATGATGAGTACAAAAGAAATGATATCTCATACGATTATAATAGAATATACGAAACTGCAAATGGATTTTCACCCGCCATGCAGTAATCCACGTTGACAGATTATTTCCACAATTTAATAAAGAATGAATACGAAGGGTCATTCACATTGCATGCGATAGTCCGCGTAGACATGTTATTCCAACAGAATAATCATGAATGGAATAACAAAAGAATTTCATCATACATACGGTAGTCCACGTAGACAGGTTATTCCAACAGAATAATAAAGAATGGAATAACAAAAGAATTTCACCATACATACGGTAGTCCGCGTATACAGGTTATTCCAACAGAATAATAAAGAATGGAATAACAAAAGAATTTTACTATGCATACAGTAGTCTACGTAGACAGGTTATTCTAACAAAATAATATAGAATGGAATAACAACCTTTACGAGTATTGAAAGAAAATAACTCTCTTCATGAATACGAAAGAAATAATACCCTTACGAATATTAAACAAAAATAATATTCATACGAATACGAAAAATAATATCTCTTCAAAATATGAATTAAATAATACCTTTTACGAATATTAAACGAAAATAATATTCATACGAATACGAAAAATAATTTCTCTTCAGAATATGAAATAAATAATGCCCCTTACCTCGGAAGAAGACTGGATACTGGAATAGTGAAGTAGCAGACTTCTCTTCTTCTTTCTCTCTATAGCTTCTCTCTCTATAGTTTCTCTCTCTATAATTGCTCTTGCGAGTCTTACTGAATTGGTGGGAATGAAGGAATAATGAGCTTCTATTTATATGAAAACATAGTTTCGATAATTGCACGTTTTGGGGCTCAAAATATTACAGTATAATACCTTCATCTTTTTCTTCATTTTTAATTTAGTCCTGCAAGTATTATCAAACTTGCACCACCTCCCATAATAGTACATCATGTGAATCAATAGTTCTATACATGTGAAAAAAATAATTACAGTATAATACCTTTATCTATACCTCCATTTTTAATTTAGTCATGCAAGTATTATCAATCTTGCACCACATCCCCTCATAGTATATTTATGTGAATCAATAGTACAAACATGTGAACAAATAGTTATAAGCATGTGAATTAATAGCAATTAATTGCTCATTTATCCGATTAATTACCCGATTGGTCAATATAGTCTCCATACATCAATTATTATCGGAATAGAGGCCGATTTCCATTAACACTAATAATCCCAACACAATGGAAATATCAATTTCATCTTTAATCAACACGAACTTATTCATCATTAATATTATAACTCACAATATTTAACAACCAGATCATTCCTAGGAAAGAAGGGGCTTCCCAATAAGGATTTCTCCCTATTGTTGCACAATTAGGTGACCAAACCTCTCCTCAATAAAACTTTCTAGACATTGTCAATATTGAAAATAATACTATGAATAACTTTATCATCTCAATTATTCATTTAATAATAATAAATATTATGCAGATGATACTATGACAATAATTGAATCAATAATATGTGAGATATTATGCAACAATTATTGTAGCAATAATTGAGTATAACTGAGTGACTTCTTACATAAGAATTAATAATCAATATCGTGTGCTACTGTACAACCACGCGTATTACTATACTTTTACTACCGGGTAGTTCAACAGTTTAACGGTAAAACTTTTGCCGTTATTTTAAAAAATATTTCAGCCATTTTCTAACTACGACAGTACCTCTGTTGTGGGGTCCACCAATGATGTGATAACTCGGGATTTCGAATAATCAAAATTTTATGAAGGCATTTTTTTATTTAATATTGACATTGAATGTTAATATTGTACTGAGTATCTGTGATACGAGTCTCGAGAATTAGTCAATTTATGTATTGACTGAGAAATTAGAGTAGAGTTGTGCTAAACAGCTTTAGAAACCCTAACCCTAAATTCTGGATAGGGATTCGATAGAAAATATAATTTAAAGAATTATATTAATGAGTACGTATTTGTACCGTATAGAGATTTTGATCAAATGATTGATTGGATAAGGTTTAAGATTTATAAACCCTAATAAGAGATTAGAAACCCTAATCTCAAGATTAAAAATCCTAACGCACAGTTAGAAACCCTAATCGTATGTTGGGAAACCCTAATTTAAAATCAGGGAATCCTAAACCCTAATTAGGACACCATAAATCCTAATTGGTAATATTAATGTGTTTATTAAACGTTTGTGTGATTAGGAAACCCTAATTTAATTAGGAAACCCTAATTGTAATTTAAAAGATTTAAATTTTCTAATTAAAACCCTAATTTGGAAATTTTAGAAACTAATAATGTAAAACCTAAGGGTTAGTGTGACGCCCCCAAAATAGGTATACATCACCCATCTTGAGTTGTAAATACATGGTACATAAATCTATTACAAACTTAATTATACAACTGTCGTGCAAAATACGACAAAACATAGTTGAGAGTTTAAAAAAGAATATTGCCTTCTAAATAATGTCCACTCTCAAATAGAGTCCTCATTATATTTATTGTCACACTATTTTATAGAATAGTGAGGATTACTAAAACAACCATCTGGACTGTCAATCTGTTCCTCGACTCGTCCCAGCTATATTCTCATTTCCTGAAGAGAACAGTGAAAGAAAGGGTGAGCTCAAATAGCCCAGTAAAATTATATGACTAAGATAATGCAGAATAAATTATCATTAGCCTTCAACAGTATAACAACTGATAGAATATAATGGACAACAAGTTTTAGATCAACAACTGCAGCGGAATAAGCAATCCATTAGAAGAGTCAAGTAGAGCATAAAATCTACTATCTTCTATGACTTAAAAAGTTTTTCATGAACTTTATCTCTGAGACTCAGCTTAATAAATAAAATCTAATCATCCCTGCACCACGACCAAGGATATTCATGTAATCATCAATGGTCATAATTATATCGAATAATCCCTGGTCATAATCATACCAACAACTGTCCATCAATGAACTACAGGCCAATGAGTACTTTCACCACATCATTCGTCACATTACGGTCATGATTATACCGAATAATCCCTGGTCATAATCATACCAAGTCCATCTCTGCACGTAAGCCAAAAATGACTTTCATCACAATATAAGCATGCGGATGATGACAATGACATAATAATTCAATAAAATAGGTTCAAGGATAAATTTTAAAGATTTATAATTTAATTTATCCAGAAATCAATAACGTCTAAATTGTCAACTTGATACTGCTTTGTAGAGTAAAATTCAAGAATAATATTCATGTACAAAAAATAATTTGGACTGAAAAGAAATATATTTTTTAGATAAATAGTACCCCATGAATAGTACTTCGGGAATAGTACCTCGTGAATAGTACTCCGAAATAAAAAGTACCCCAAATACCCGAGTGAATAATATTCAGGTGAATAGTAATTTGGGTGAATAGTAACCCGTGATTAGTAACTCGTGAATAGTACTCCGACACGAAAAGTGCCCCGAATACCCGAGTGAATAATACTAGAGTGAATAGTAATCGGGTAAATAGTAACCCGTGAATAGTAACTCGTAAATAAAATACCAAATAAAATGATATTTCATGACGAGTACAAAAGAAATGATATCTCATACGAGTATAATACAATATACGAAACTGCAAATAGATTTTCACCCGCCATGTGGTAATCTACGTAGACAGATCATTTCCATAATTTAATAAAAAATGAATACGAAGGATCATTCACCATGCATGTGGTAATTCATATAGACAAGTTATTCCAACAAAATAATAAAGAATGGAATAACAGAAGAATTCACCATGCATGCGTTAGTCCACGTAGACAGGTTATTCCAACAGAATAATAAATAAGGGAATCAGGTCATGCGTAATCCGCACAGACAGGATATTCCAACAGAATAATAAAGAATGGAACCATGTCATGCGTAATACACACAGACAGGATATTCCAACAGAATAATAAAGAATGGAATAACAACATAATTCACCAAGAATGCGATAGATCGCATAGACATGTTATTCCAACAGAATAATAAAGAATGTAATAACAGAAGAATTTCACCATGTATGCGGTACTTCGCATAGACAGGTTATTCCAACATAATAATAAAGAATGAAATAACAACCCTTACGAGTATTGAAAGAATATAACTCTCTTTTCATGAATACAAAAGAATAATAACCCTTACCTTAGAAGAAATCTAGATACTAGAATAGTGAGGTATCAGACTTCTCTTCTTCTTTCTCTCTATAATTTCTCTATAATAATTGCTCTATAGCTTTAGTGAATTGGTGAAAAATAATGAGGGAATGAGCTTCTATTTATAGGAAAATATAGTTTCGATAATTGCACGTTTTGGGGCTCAGAATATTACAGTATAATACGTTCCTCTTTTATTTTATTTTTAATTTAGTCCTGCAAGTATTATCAAACTTGCACCACCTCTCCTAATAGTAAATCATGTGAATTAATAGTAATTCATGTGACTCAATAGTTCTAAACATGTGAAAAAATAATTACAGTATAGTACCTCCATCTATACCTCTATTTTTAACTTAGTCATGCAAGTATTATCAATCTTGCACCAACTCCCCTAATAGTAAATGAATGTGAATCAATAGTACACACATGTAAACAAATAGTTATATGCATGTGAATTAATAGCAATTAATTGCTCATTTATCTGGTGAATTACCCGATTGATCAATATAACTTCCAGACATCAATTATTATCAAAATAAATGTCGATTTTCACTAACACTAATAATTCCAACACAATGGAACTATCAATTTCATCTTTAATCAACATGAACTTATTCATCATTAATATTATAATTCACAATATTTAATAACCAGGTCGTTCCCAGGAAAAAGGGACTTTCCGATAAGGATTTCTACTTACTGGCGTGCAATTAGGTGACCAAACCTCTCCTTGACAGAACTTCTAGACATTGTCAATATTGCAAATAATAATATGAATAACTTTTGTCGTCTCAATTATTGATTTAATAATATAACATAGTATACAGATGATACTGTGACAATAACTGAATCAATAATATGAGATATATAATGCAGCAATTACTGTAGCAATAATTGAGTATAACTGAGTGACTTCTTACGTAAGCATCAATAATCAATACCATGTGCTACTATGCAAGCACACGTATTATTGTACTTTTATTACCGAGTAGTTCAACAGTTTTAACGGTAACACTCTCGCCGTTATTTTTATAAAATGATAATTATGTCATTTTCTAACTACGGCAATACTTCCGTTGTGGGGTCCACTAATGATTGTGCCGTCGTATGAATATTCTCTGTTAAAATGAATATTTCCTGACCAATCGAATATTATATAACAACTTGCTTACTTTACAAAATTTATAAATATTACCCACAACTATAACATTATATCAAATCAACGCCATAATATTAAAAAAAAAATTCGAGAAATTTAAATTTTTATTCATAAAATCTGGTATCTCACAGTTAGGACCAAAGGGTTAAACCCTAAGGGTTTGGATAATATCTAGAATGCCATTAAAATTTCATATACAATGACCAAAATACTCTTTTTACATATTTTAGTAAGTTAACTTGTAAATTTTGCTAAAGCTTTAGTTGGTAACCTAATGCTTTGACTTGTGACTAAAAATCTCAGCATATCTGATCTCATTTGACACCTAGTATGCTTGAATACAATGTATCTAAGTAGTATAAATGGATTTGAGAAAGAGAAATTCCATTCATTTGGTCATTTTTCCTCTAAAGCCTTCAACAACTAACACTCTCTCCTAGCATCCAAAATTCCTAAGTAAATTAGTTCCATAAACACCCACTTGATCATTTAGATCAGATTGGTAGAGCCAAGATCAAGCATATTCAAGAGAAGGTATAAACCCTATCTCATTCTAGATCTTGTATGCTAGGTTCAAAGTTGTGTTTTTGTGTTTATGTAAGTGTTATATGATATTTTTAGATGATCTATGGTGATCCATCATGGATCCATATCATCAAAGTGGGTAAAAACCATGTTTTTCAAAAACTGTTCTTGAACTCAAAATGTAGTCTGACAACCGAATGTCAGTGGCCGTAGATTTTTTTTATTTATGATTTTTGTTGTTTGATGGTAGTCTGGTATGAGGTCTTTCATCTTAAAGTGGTAGTATAGCCATTGGATGTATAGATGTGAAGTTATTCTTGGTCAAAACCCGTTGACCGGGCATGACCAGTCAATTTCTGGGTAACCCAAAAAGTAAGAAACAGTGTCTGACAATGTTTTAGAAAGCTTTGATCTATCCGGTTTTATGTGGTATGTTGATGTTATGATAGTATGATATATGGACTTGAGATCTATACCTTTAGATCGCTTAAATAACAAACATGTGAGATGTAATTGATGGTCAAACTTGGCCATTTGATCGCGACTGCAGTTTCTAGAAATCCCAGAAACGAATATGAGCAAGCTTTCTGACAGCATTTGACCGTCCCATAAATTGTGATTCTATTGTTGTTTAACTGAGCTGTTGTTATAGAAATCTTCCTTGACATATGGACTTTAGATTTGACCCATAATAACAACATATGGTCGACCAGAACACTAAGATTATTGAGCTTGAAAGTAGCACCTCAAGAATGTCTGGGTTTCTGGATAACCCAGAAAACCTAGATGATGTCTGACAACTACTTTGAAGTTCTGGATCTTGCAGAATTGTTGTTGTATGATCGAGATAATGATTGATTGTTGTAGTACTACGTGTAGACTACATGATCGATGCACAAGGTAGCCCAGAACATGATCAGATTATGAATTAGAGCTGGTCAAATCATGACCCTTAAACACTGATTGTCAGTGTTCATGAGCACCAAGAACACCTAAGACGACAGATAAGTGTCGCTATAGGCTTTAGTGACGGTTTCTATTTATTTTATTTTCTGATTTTTCGGAAATACTTAAAAATAGAAAATAAATTATAAAAATTATTAAAAATGGTTTTAAAAATTATTTTAAATTATGAAAAATAATTTTTAACCAATAGGAATGTTTTTCTTTAATATTTATAATTATTTAAATATTAAAAGTATTTAATTTATTTAATAAGTGTATTAAATAAATTAGAGAAAAATTATTTAATATTATGAAAAAATATTTTAAATAAGAATAATGTATTTAAATATATTTTGAGTTATAAAATATAACTTTTAAATTTTTTGGAGAATTTTCATTAATAAATTAATATTAATGATATTAGATTTATTTAATTATTAAATTAAATAAATAAGATAAAAATTATTTTATTGATTTAAAAATTATTTTAAATAAGAATAAAGTGTTAGAAAATATTTGGGATTATAAAATATAATTTTTAATATTTTTAGAGAATTCTCATTAATAAATTAATATCAATGATATTATATTTATTTAATTATTATATTAAATAAATGAATTAAAAATGATTTTATTGATTTAAAAATTATTTAAAAATGAGAAAAATGATTTAAAAGTATTTTAAGTTATAATTAATGAATTTTAATATTTGAATGATAATTTCATTAATATTTAAATATTAATGGTGATGATTTAAAAATAATTTTAATTATTTTAAAAATCATTTAAGTGAAATATTTTTGATTTAAAAATATTTTAAGTTATTGATAATAACTTTAATATTTTGACAAGTATGTCATTAATATTTTAAGATTATTAAATATTAATGATGATAAAATTATTTGATAATTAAATCATTTAAAAATGATTATGATGTATGGAAAATTATTATAAATTATAATAATTGTTTAAATATTATTAAAAGCTTCTTAAAAATATTATAAATGATATTTAACTTATCTAAAATAATATTGAAGCTTAGAGACTAAGTTTGATTGACAATAACTGTGTTAGTTGTCGGATAGGGTGACCAGAACACCGAGAATGGACCAAAATCCAACCAGACCAAAATAGTTAAACTTATTGAGTGTTTATATAGGTTATAAACACTAATGTGGCTATGTGGTAATGTGCCAAGGTGACAGATTGACTGTGAATTACAGTGTTACGTGTTATGAAATATTGTGCTAATTGTGAAACCGATATTATAGGTTATAGGTCTTTCAAACGCAAATAAATTTATTATGTAGCTGTAATAAGCGGAGAAGACAAGTTTTCTAACTCAACCTGGAGTTATATTCATTCAATTATTGTAGTGGTTAATTATTGTTAATTATACCGCGTCCAAAAATTTATTGTTGATTATTCACAGTTAGTGTATGTTTAATAATTCAAATTGAATTACTGATTCGGAAAATATATATTCGTAGAATTACTGTTGTTGGATATTCATATCTGTAGAAACTAATATTGACAGTACAGATAATTCATGTTTATTGTCGAATTATGTTGAGAAAATATCTTAGCTAATTATTCTGACTAGACGAACATTTGTTAGAGCTTGATAGGTTCGAGAAGAGAAGAGAAGAGAATTTAATTATTATTGATAGATCACTGCCAGTTGTATCGGCTAGATCGAAAAAGAAAACTTGATAGGTTTGAGAAGAGAAGAGAAGTGATTAGATATTGAAATCATTGAATTTCGTTATTAAATCAAATCTTGATTCTGAGACTGAGAAGAACAACCTTTTATATAAAGGGAACATTTTTAGTCGTATGTTCGACCATTGTGCGCGACTTAAGTATTATGCATAATATAGGGTACAAGGAGTTGCCCGGCACTAAGTACTTGCAGAGGGTATGATTTAATCTTTATGATTATCTGATACACTTGTGTATATGTCAAAGTAAAACTTAAATATATACCCCAGAAGAGAAGTTTAAAATCCAACGGATCGCTCAACATAAATATGGAAAACATTCCACTTTGCTATTTCGTAGAATTAATTCTTGATTATTCATTTGAATATCGTAGAAAACCATGAAAGTGTTGTACTCTTTCATATTCAGATTATTGTTGTATAGAATGCGAGAAGACCTGTTATTTATTCCTATACATTTATTGTATGTTTTTAACTTGCGGGGCAAACTTGTTGCTCACCCTTGCTAAATAAAATATTTCAGCTAGGAACGAAGAGGCCAGCGGGTCAAAGAAGAACAAAGGCAAAGGCAAAATGCTGGGATAGTTTTTATAAACATTATGAATATGTTGTATTTGTAAACCCTTTTTGTATATTTAAAGGGTATGTTTGTAATGTTAAGGTTAGCGGACCTAGGACTATTATATTAACAACATATGTTAATGTGATATGTATTACTATTTCTATATAAATGGGTAGTTAGATGGTATATGTGAGACCCCAAATTTTATAAATAAAGATTTAAATTTCTCGAAATATTTTTTTAAATATTATGGTGTGGATTTGATATAATGTTATAGTTGTGGGTAATATTTATAAATTTTGCAAAGTATGCAAGTTGTTATAAAATATTCGTTTGGTCGGGGAATATTCTTTTTGTCGGGAAATATCCGTACGACGACACAATTATTGGTGGACCCCACAACTGAAGTATTGTCGTAGTTAGAAAATGACAGAATTATATTTTTATAAAAATAACGACGAAAGTGTTACCGTTAAAATTGTTGAACTACCCGGTAGTAAAAGTACAGTAATACGCGTGGTTGTATAGTAGCACACGGTATTAATTATTGATGCTAACGTAAGAAGTCACTTAATTATACTCAATTATTACTACAGTAATTGCTGCATCATATCTCTCATATTATTGATTCAATTATTGTCACAGTATCATCTGTATAATATGTTATATTATTAAATCAATAATTGAGATAGAAAAATTATTCATATTATTATTTGCAATATTGACAATATCTAGAAATTCTGTCAATGAGAGGTTTGGTCACCTAATTGCACGCCAATAAGAAAAAATTCTTATCGGAAAGCCCCCTCTTTCATTAGAACGACCTGATTGTTAAATATTGTGAATTATAATATTAATGATGAATAAGTTCATGTTGATTAAAGATGAAATTGATAGTTCTATTGTGTGGGAATTATTAGTGTTAATAGAAATCGATATTTATTTCGATAATAATTGATGTCTGGAGGTTATATTGACCAATCGGGTATTCGGGGCACTTTTTGTGTCGGAGTACTATTCACGGGTTATTATTCATCCGGTTACTATTCACTCTAGTATTGCTCACTCAGGTATTTGGGACACTTTTCGTGTCGGAGTACTATTCACGGGTTATAATTCACGGGTTACTATTCACCTGGTTACTATTCACTCTACTATTATTCACTCGAGTATTTGGAACACTTTTTGTGTTAGAGTACTATTCCTGAAGTACTATTCACGGGGTACTATTCACCCAAAAAATATATATTTTTTCGATCCAAATCATTTTTGGGTACAATATTATTCCATGAGGAGATGTGATAATTTTTTAGACCGTTGGTTGAAGTTATAATTGTAAATCAATATGGATTGTTGGTTGAGGATATAATAGTAAATCAATATGGACCGCTGGTGGAAAGTTATAATAGTAAATCAATATGGACCGCTGGCAGAAATTTATAATAGTAAGTCAATATGGATCACTAGTTTAAAGTTTTAATAGTAAATCAGTATGGACCGTTGCTTTAAGTTTTAATAGTAAATCAATATGGACCGTCCGTTTAAAAGTAAATTAATCTAAACCGTTCATGAATTAGTTACTATTCAGTCCATTCTCCTATAAATAGAAGCTCATTCCTTCATTATTTCTTACGAATTCACTAAAACTCTAGAGAGAGAAACTATAGAGAGAAAGAAGAAAAGTATTCTGCTACTTCACTACTCAAGTATTCAATTTTTCAAAGGTAAGAGATATTATTTGTTGTACTCGTAAGGGATATTATTTGTTCTACTCGTAAGGGGTATTATTTATTTCGTATTCATGAAGAGAGCTTCTGTTATTCCATTCTTTATTATTATGTTAGAATAACCTGTATATGCGAAGTACCGCATACATGGTGAAATTCTTTTGTTTTCCATTCTTTATTATTCTGTTGGAATAACCTGTCTGTGCGGTCTATCGCATGCCTAGTGAATTCTGTTGTTATTCAATTCTTTATTATTCTGTTGGAATACCCTGTCAGTGCGGATTACGCATGACCTGGTTCCATTCTTTATTATTCTATTGGAATAACCTGTCTGTGCGGATTACGCATGACCTAATTACATTCTTTATTATTCTGTTGGAATAACTTGTCTGTGCGGTCTATCGCAATCATGGTGAATTCTTCTATTATTCCATTCATTATTATTTTGTTGGAATAACCTGTCTATGTGGATTACCACATGCATGGTGAATGATCCTTCATATTCATTCCTTATTAATTGTGGAAATTTATGTGCGGTCTATACTCCATGAAATTAGTAGAATATCCTTGATATTTGAGCTTCATCCAGTATCTTTTCATGGAAATATTCTTCTAATCATTCTTGAATTTTACTCTACAAAGTAGTATCATGTTGACAATTTGGACGTTATTGGTTCCTGGATAAATTAATTTATAAATCTTTAAAATTTATTCTTGAACTTGTTTTATTGAATTGTCATCATCCTCATGCTTATATTATGTTGAAAGTCATCTTTGGCTTACGTGCATAGATGGACTTGGTATGATTATGACCAGGGATTATTCGGTATAATCATAACCATAATGTGACGAATGATGTGGTAAAAGTCCTCATTGGCCTGTAATTCATTGGTGGACAGTTGTTGGTATGATTATGACCATGGATTATTCGGTATTGTCATGACTATTGATGATTACATGAATATCCTTGGCCGTGGTGCAGGGATGATTCGATTTTATTTATTAAGCTAAGTCTTAGCGATAAAGTTGATGAAAAACTTTTTAAATCATAGAAGATAGTAGATTTTATGCTATACTTGACTCTTCTAATGGATTGCTTGTTCCGCTGCAGTTAAACTTGTTGTCTATTATATTCTATCAGTTGAACATTGTTGAAGGCTAATGATAATTTATTCTGCATTATCTTAGTCATAATATTTCTTACTGGGCTAGTTGAGCTCACCCTTTCTTTCAATGTTCTCTTCAGGAAATGATAACGTAGCTGGGACTATTCGGGGAACAGAGTGATGGTCCTAGATGGTGCATTAGTAGTCCTCACTATTCTTCGAAATAGTGTGATAATAAATGTAATGAGGACTCCATTGAGTGTGGATATTATCTAGATGACAATATTTGTACTAAAACTCACAGCTCATGTTGTATATTTAAGTTTGTATTTGTATTATGTACCTTGTATCTGGCGACCCAAGATGGGTGATGTATACCTATTTTGGGGGCGTCACAGTATAATATTGTGGATTGTGAACACCAAACTCGGTGGTCAGCCAACCCGGATTTGGGGGTGTCACAGGTTGGTATCAAAGCTGTAAGTTATAAACCTTAAGTGGGTGGGGGAAAACCCTAAGAATATAACCATACGCGAGATAGAGAAAACTCATTTAGAGTTCTAAGTGAGGGATTGCCGAAGTGTATCAATAGTGAGATTAGTGGACACATAGTGTGAGAATTTTGTACTGGTGAAGTACTAATCAAGTTGTTTAAACTGATTGTAGGATGTCTAGAGAAGATCAAATGAGTGCGGAGATGCTAGCAGCTATTGCACCAATGCCAGTGGCCGAGGTGCCAGCGCAAAACGAATTAGTTGAGAAGGTGGGAGAAGATAAACCTATGATTAATCTGGGGATCTTGACGATTATCCTGAGATATATCTGAGTGGAGATGAGGAGGCATGGTTTGAGCAAGCTAGGGAGGAGAAAAAGAATAAGATCAAAGTTGGAGAACAAGATCAACTATTTGCAGAAGTCTAGGAACTCCGGAGTAAAGTATTTCTCTTGGAGGAGTTGTGGAAGACGGAGCGAGCGTTACGCGAAATGACTGAAGAACGGAACGAGCTCAGGGCGCAGGTGGAAAGGATGAAGACTGAAGGTGGTGGATTGTCTGAAGGAACAATAAAGCAATAGAAAGGATAAAAAAAAGAGAAAGAGGGACAACGACAACCCTAATTCTGAAAAGTCAAACTCGAAGAAGATGCAAATCTGTAGCAAGTGTGGAAAGACTCACGTGGGAGAATGCATGATGTGGAAGAATGTGTGCTTCAATTGTAAGCAAGAAGGACATTTTTCTCTGTATTGTCCTAAGTTAAATTTGAGGAAGTGTTTCTCATGTGGGAGAACGGGTCATGGATTCAACAAGTGTCCTATTAAGAAGATGGTTGGTGAAGGGAGTGGACGGTAGACAACTTAGAAATAAGTGCTAGTATCTTTTGGTAGTAGGTTATGATATTGAGTGTTGTAATGTCGAAAACGATGTGTAAACATATGTAAATATATATGTTTGTATGAATGAAATCTATATTTTCTATATGAATATAAGATAAAGATTAATTTGTGTGTTCTTAAAACTCATGCTTATGGTAAGTTAATGGCTCATAATTATATGAAATTTTTTGAACCCCTCAGCGAATGGACACCAAAGGTCTGGCTAGGATAAGTTCATACACTCATATAATTGTGGCAAGTTGTTGAACTCATAAATGTGGTAAGTTTGACGAACTGGGAATAACTATGTGTGAATGGAGAATTGCAACTTTTTGTGTAAAGTTATGTTGTTAATCATGATATGATTTAAAAAGGGATAGTAATATGTGTTCAGTACCAAATGTGCAATGAACTATTCGAACAAATATTCATTTATATATGAGAATTATGTGTTGAATTCTTATTGTGTTAAGAATTTGTGTAGAGAAAGAGAATTAATGTAAGATTTTTATTTAAATCAGATCATGCCGCCTAGACGACAAAATCGAAATCAAAGAGAAGAGCAATCAGTGAATAATGAAGGAGGTCAAGCTGACCCGATGCAAAATTTTGCAAATATGATAGCAGAAGCTATGGGAAATAGAGCTTCAGCAGCAAGAGGAAGAGCGAGAAAATAGCCAACTGATAGATTGGCTAATTTCAAGGACTTTAAAGCGGTAGGACCGCCCGAATTTTAGGGAACCAAGGATCCGATTGAAGCCCAAACTTGGGTGAAAGAGATGGAGGAAGCATTCATCATTGCGCGTGTGGCAGAAGAGCAGAAGATAACTTTTACAACATATCTAATGAAAGAAGAAGTCAATTACTGGTGGGAGACTAATCAGGTAAGAGCGGGTATAGCTCTGGTGACTTGGACAAGATTCAAGGAGTTGTTCTTTGAGAACTACTTTTTGCCGAGTATGCAATCTAGGATGGAAGTCAAATTTCTAGAATTGAAACATGAGAATATGTCGGTTTCAGAATATGCTGCCAAATTCAACGAGTTGGCTAGATTTGTCTCTCATCAGATGGACACAGAGGCAAGAAAGGCGAGAAGATTCGAGAATGGACTGAAGCTAGGGATATTCAACAAGGTAGCGGTATTGTAGATTAATACATTCGCAACTTTATTGGAGAAAGCGTTAATTGCTGAAGGAGGGAGCGAAGCTGCATCTCGATTTCATCAGGAGAAGAAGAAGAAAAATGATGGAGGAAGTAGTGGTGGTAGTAACCCGAACAAAAGGAAGTGGAGTGAGAATACCCAATCAGGTAGCAAGACAGAAGGAAATAAGCAAGGGAGAGAGCCATGTGAAACGTGTGGGAAGAACCATTATGGAGTCTGTTTAAAGAAGAAAGGAGTTTGATATAACTGTGGGCAAGAGGGGCACATGTCACTCAATTGTCCCAGTCCGAAGAAGATACAAGATTGTTATGCCTGTGGATCAACTGACCATATGTTACGGAACTGTCCAAAGAGGAATGCGAAAAAGGAAAGTACGTGTCAACAAGGGACCCAGTAGCGGAACCTTGGAGATTTGAGGACCTGCACAACCAGGAAGACCAACAGCCCGTACATTCACATGACAGCGTATGATGCGGTGGCTGCCCAGGAGGTGGTAGCAGGTAACAATTTCGTTTAGAATTTAAATTACGTAAGTAATCTTGATTAGATATTATTCTGAATTATTTTCTTTTATGAATCCAAGTCACAGGTTAGAATAGAAGACACAAATTAATATTGTGTCGATAATAATGAATTGATGGTACAACTTTAAAAGATTGTAGAGAATAAGAAAGCGGTGATTCCGAGGACGGAATCCTTTTAAGGAGTGGTGAATGTGATAACCTGGGATTTCGAATAATCAAAATTTTACGAATAATATTTTTTATATTTAATATTGACTGTTAATATTGTACTGAGTATCTGTGATACGAGTCTCGAGAATTAGTCAATTTGTGTATTGACTGATAAATTAGAGTAAAGTTGTGCTGAACAGCTTTAGAAACCCTAACCCTAAATTCTGGATAGGGATTCGATAGAAAATATAACTAAAAGAATTGCATTAATTAATACGTGTTTGTACCGTATGGAGATTTTGATCAAATGATTGATCGGATAAGGTTTAAGATTTATAAACCCTAATCTCACGATTAGAAACCTTGACGCGTAGTTAGAAACCCTAATCGTATGTTGGGAAACCCTAATTTAAAATTTGTGAATCCTAAACCCTAATTAGGAAACCCTAATCATAATTGGTAATCTTAATGTGTTTATTAAACGTTGGTGTGATTAAGAAACCCTAATTTAATTAGGAAACCCTAATTATAATTTAGAAGTTTTAAATTTTCTAATTTAAACCCTAATTTAGAAATTTTAGAAACTAATAATGTAAAATCTAAGGATTGGGACCTTAGGGTTAAACCCTAAGGGTTTGGACAATATCTAGAATGCCATTAAAATCTCATGTACAATGACCAAAATACCCTTTTTACATATTGTAGTAAGTTAACTTGTAAATTTTGCTAAAGCTTTAGTTGGTAACCTAATGCTTTGACTTGTGACTAAAAATCTCAGCACATCTAATCTCCTTTGACACCTAGCATGCTTGAATACAATGTATCTAAGTAATATAAATGGATTTGAGAGAGAGAAATTCCATTCATTTGGTCATTTTTCCTCTAAAGCCTTCAACAACTCTCTCTCTCTCTCTCCTAACATCCAAAATTATTAAGTAAATCAGTTTCATAAACACCCACTTGATCATTTAGATCAGATTGGTAGAGCCAAGATCAAGCATATTCAAGAGAAGGTATAAACCCTATTTCATTATAGATCTTGTATGCTAGGTTCAAAGTTGTGTTTTTGTGTTTATGTAAGTGTTATATGATATTTTTAGATGATCTATGGTGATCCATCATGGATACATAACATCAAAGTGGGTAAAAACCATGTTTTTCAAAAACTGTTCTTGAACTCAAAATGTAGTCTGACAACCGAATGTCAGTGGTTGTAGATTTTTGTTTATTTTTGATTTTTGTTGTTTGATCTTTTGGATTGGTAGTCTGGTATGAGGTCTTTCATCTTAAAGTGGTAGTATAGCCATTGTATGTCTAGATGTGAAGTTATTCTTGGTCAAAACCCGTTGACCGGTCATGACCAGTCAATTTCTAGGTAACCCAGAAAGTAAGAAACAATGTCTGGCAATGTTTTAGAAAGCTTTGATATGTCCGGTTTTATGTGGTATGTTGATGTTATGATAGTATGATATATGGACTTGAGATCTATACCTTTAGATCAATTAAATAACAAACATGTGAGATGTAATTGATGGTCAAACTTGGCCATTTGATCACAACTGCAGTTTCTAGAAAACCCAGAAACTGTATGAGCAAGCTTTCTGACAGCATTTGACCGTCCCATAAATTGTGATTCTATTGTTGTTTAACTGAGCTGTTGTTATAGAAATGTTCCTTGACATATGGACTTTATATTTGACCCATATTAACAACATATGGTCGACCAGAACACTAAGATTATTAAGCTTGAAAGTAGCACCTCGAGACTGTCTGGGTTTTTGGGTAACCTAGAAAACCTAGATGATGTCTGACAACTACTTTGAAGCACTAGATCTTGCAGAATTGTTGTTGTATAATCGAGATAATGATTGATTGTTGTAGTACTACGTGTAGACTACATGATCGATGCACAAGGTAGCCCAAAACATGATCAGATTGTGAATTAGAGTTGGTCAAACCATGACCCTTAAACACTGTTTGTCAGTGTTCTTGAGCACCAAGAACACTTAAGACGATAGATAAGTGTCGCTATAGGCTTTAGCGACGGTTTCTATTTATTTTATTTTTTGATTTTCTAAAAAATACTTAAAAATAGAAAATAAATTATAAAAATTATTAAAAATAGTTTTAAAAAATATTTTAAATTATGAAAAATAATTTTTGACCAATTGGAATATTTTTCTTTAATGTTTATAATTATTTAAATATTAAAGGTATTTAATTTACTTAATTATGGTATTAAATAAATTAGAGGAAAATGATTTAATATTATGAAAAATCATTTTAAATAAGAATAATGTATTTACAAATATTTTGAGTTATATAATATAACTTTTAATATTTTTGGAGAATTTTTAATAATAAATTAATATTAATGATATTAGATTTATTTAATTATTAAATTAAATAAATAAGATAAAAATGATTTTATTGATTCAAAAGACATTTTAAATAAGAATAAACTGTTAGAAAATATTTGGGATTATAAAATATAATTTTTAATATTTTTGGTGAATTCTCATTAATAAATTAATATTAATGATATTAGATTTATTTAGTTATTATTTTAAATAAATGAATTAAAAATGATTTTATTGATTTAAAAATGAGAAAAATGATTTAAAAGTATTTTAAGTTATAATTAATGACTTTTAATATTTGAATGATAATTTTATTAATATTTAAATATTAATGGTGATGATTTAAAAATAATTTTAATTATTTTAAAAATCATTTAAGTGGAATATTGTTGATTTAAAAATATTTTAAGTTATTGATAATAACTTTAATATAATGACAAGTATGTCATTAATATTTTAATATTATTAAATATTAATGATGATAAAATTATTTGATAATTAAAACATTTAAAAATGATTTCGATGTTTGAAAAATTATTATAAATTATAATAATTGTTTAAATATTATTAAAAGCTTTCCAAAAATATTTTAAATGATATTTGACTTATCTAAAATAATATTGAAGCTTAGAGACCAAATTTAATTGACAATAACTGTATTAGTTGTCGGATAGGGTGACCAGAACACCGAGAATGGACCAAAATCCAACCAGACTGAAATAGTTAGACTTGTTAAGTGTTTATATATGTTATAAACACTAATTTGGCTATGTAGTAATGTGCCTAAGAGACAGATTGACTGTTAATTAATTGCAGTGTTACGTGTTATGAAATATTATGCTAATTGTGAGACTGATATTATTGGTTATAGGTCTTTCAAACGCAGATAAGTTTATTGTGTAGCTGTAATCAGTGGAGAAGGCAAGTTTCCTAACTCAAGCTTGAGTTATATTTATTCAATTATTATAGTGGTTAATTATTGTTAATTATACCACGTCCAAGAATTTATTGTTGATTATTCACAGTTAGTGCATGTTTAATAATTCAAATTGAATTACTGATTCAGAAAATATATATTCGTAGAATTACTAGTGTTGGATATTCATATATGTAGAAGCTAATATTGACAGTACATATAATTCCTATTTATTGTAGAATTATGTTGAGAAAATGTCTTAGCTAATTATTATGGCTAGACGAACATTTGTTAGAACTTGATAAGTTCGAGAAGAGAAGAGAAGATAATTGAATTTAATTATTATTGATAGATCAATGCCAGTTGTATCGACTAGATTGAAACAGAAAACTTGATAGGTTTGAGAAGATAAGTGATTAGATATTGAAATCATTGAATTTTGTTGTTAAATCAAATCTTGATTCTGAGACTGAGAAGAACAACCTTTTATATAAAGGGAACACTTTTAGTCGTATATTCGATCATTGCGCGCGACTTAAGTATTGAGCATAATATAGGGTACAAGGAGTTGGCCGGCTCTAAGTACTTGCAGAGGGGTATGATTTAATCTTTATGATTATCTGATATACCTGCATATATGTCAAAGTAAAACTTTAATATATACCCGAGAAGAGAAGTTTAAGATCCAATGGATCGCTCAACATAAATCTGGAAAGCATTCCACTTTGCTATTTCGTAGAATTAATTCTTGATTATTCATTTGAATATTGTAGAAAACCTTGAAAGCGTTGTACTCTTTCATATTCAGATTATTGTTGTATAGAATGCGAGAAGACTTGTTATTTATTCCTATACATTTATTGTATGTCTTAACTTGCGGGACAAACTTGTTGCTCACCCTTGCTAAATAAAATATTTTAGCTAGGAACGAAGAGGCCAGCGGGTTAAAGAAGAACAAAGGCAAAGGCAAAATGCTGGAATAGTTTTTATAAATATTATGAATATGTTGTATTTGTAAATCTTTTGTGTATATTTAAAGGGTATGTTTGTAATGTTAAGGTTAGCGGACCTTGGACTAATGTATTAACAACATATGTTAATGTGATATGTATTACTATTTCTATATGAATGGGTAGTTTGATGGTATTATATTGTGGATCGTGAACACCAAACTCGGGGGTCAGGTAACCCAGATTTGGGAGTGTCACAAATGATGGTGTCGTCGTACGGATATTTCCTGATAAAAAGAATATCCCCTGACCAAATGAATATTCCCCAACATAACGAATATTTTATATCAACTTGCTTACTTTGAATTTTTTTCAAATATCACCCTTAACTTTAACCTTTTATCAATTTAACCATTTACTAAATAGAATAACAATTATCAGAAAATTGAATACTTTCATTTCCTAAAATTTGGGATCTTACAATCTCCCCTCCTTATGAAATTTTGCCCTCGAAATTTACGTTCCTAGTAGTTTAAAGAGATGAGAATACATTACTTTCTTTTCGGATTGTACCTTCCCGATTATTTCCTCTATATCATGATTTTCCCATTGCTCATATCCTATATTTCAGATATCATTCCAGAATACATCTTCAAATAAAGGATAATTGACATATCACACACTGTCAACTTATCAAGTAAATAATTTCAACTTAGGTAAGTCACACACTAGCGAAGTATATTACTCGTCTCTCCCCTCCTAGTTCTAGACTCATATCTCTGCCAGTGACCATATCCCTAAGCTTTGATACCATTTGTGACGCCCCCAAAATAGGTCCACACGACCCATTTTGAGTCACCAGATATCACACTATAGAAATCAAATACAAACTTCATTTATAAAACTGTTGAACTGTTACGGCCACAATTAATCTGTGAGTTTTAATACAAATATATGTAACTCTCATGGTGCCTCGACCACAACACCTTACAATGGTACTTTACATAAAAGTACAGTCAATAATTTTTTTAGAAATTAAAATCTTTGAAAAATACTCAAGGAAACCTTCGTACATTAGAGGTCATGCATCTAAGTTATGATAGATATCATATGACTCGAGAATTATCCTTGGTTGACCCAATAGTCCCCAAAGAAAAATGAGCAGATTACTATCATGTTCTTTCCAATGGTGAGTCTTCTCTTGACATATAATTATCTCCATTGTCTCCAATTGAGAATTATACTTCAACCAAACTCCAAGATTATATAGGTAGTGCTTGTAGATATACTCAGCAAGTGGATGTGCGCAACCCTGTCTTATGATATCATAAAGTCGTATGTCATTAGACATCTCGTATGATAGTGGCAAAATACCCTTCCAAAGTTGGGTTCGCCTCATCCTATTTGATTCACCAAATATAACTATTAAATGTCGTATAAAAACAGAACACACTTATCTAAAGTTCTCAATAAAATTATTTCCATACTGTTTAGGGAGAACCTCAACAGCTATAGACCAACATTCTAATCCCTTGTTACCTCCGCTCGACCCAACTACTCTCTTATTACCTGAAAGGAATTGTGAAGCAAAAGAGTGAGCACAACTAGCCCAATAAAGAATATCATGACTAAAGATAATTAAATTATCAATAGCCTTCGTTAGTAATAAATCAGAGATTTAGAACATATGGTAGATGATAAAACTTTTCAACCAAAGTTGCAGCGGAACGAACAATCCATTAGAAGAGTCAAATAGACCATAAAGTCTATTATCTTCTCCATGTTAAAAGTCCACCAACAATGTTTTATCCCTGTAACATCAATCAATAATTCATGTCCACAATAATGTGAATAACTCATAATCATAATTATGGTTTTAAATTCCTCTTCGCACCCAGGACGAAGATAATTTTTATCACCTGTCTTTACCTGAAACATCAAAGATTATGGTTATACCAAATCACAGTTCCTGTTCATAATCATGCTAATAAATTCATCTTTGCACTACGGGCCAAAGATATTTATTAACAGTTCATCCTTGCACTACAGGCCAAAGACATACAACTGTATTTTAGAAGAGTCAAGTAGAGCATGATATCTACTATCTTCTACGAATTTAAAATTTATTATCAATATTTTATCGCTGAGACTCAACACAATAAATAATCTACATCACTGAATTATCCATACATTACAGGCCAAGGATATTCATTAGTATCACGACCATGAATTATCCATGCACTACGGGCCAATGATAATCTTGTTTTCATTAACGGTCATGATCACACCATAAAATAATTCATCTTTGCACCCTTGGCCGAAGAGAACCAATGGTCATGATCATACCAAAAATTGTCCATCAATGTACTACGGGCCAATGAGGACTTTTTGAAAGTAGTATGCACACAAGCCAATCATGTTTCATGATAAAGCATATACTTTGTAAACAATCTTATTCATTTATTAATAAAAAGTATTAATTTATTAAAGACTTTTAATTATCTACATGATGCTGCTTTATAATATGTGATAACCCCATAGTTTTAAGCAATGCATTTAGAATAATGATGATGATCATTCTAATGAGATCTAAATTCTTAGAAAGCTTAAAACTAAAATAGTTCCCAATCATTGGATTACTAAATTAGGGATTAATGAATCCGGATAGATTGGTACATACGTTGTTTGCTCATTAGATGAGGATGATTGATCTCATGCTCATTTGTGTGGAGACACTAAAGTAAATATGTAGGTGCTTATTAGAGAATAAGTTTACTGAACGTGGCTCGCTAAGAAATACCTAATGGAGTTCTACTTACCTGTCAATAGGAATTCATGTAGTGATAGTAGTACAAGTGATCTTTGGACTTGAGATCATCATAGTATCTTGTGTATGATGAGTTATACTTTGACTTATTCCTTAAGAGCCTTAGGGTATATCAAAGGGTATGCTTGGGTATAATAAGTTGTACATAGAGATAATGTATGATCAATAAAGAATCTACCACTTCTAGTAAAAGAAGAGAAATATCCTATGTGATTCGATAAATGGCAACTCAGTAGTCCTTGGCCAAGGCAAAATGAAATTAGAAAAGAGTTTCTAATTTGCATTATTTGGAGTTGTGCATTTAAGGATCGAAATACATATAATTAAATAAAATAAGACTTGACAGTAATTCAATGTCTTATATTTAATTGGGACATTGTATGGTGGAAGGATTGAATTGTACGATAACTATTAACTCAAATGTTCTTTAATGATTAATGTTGAAATCTATATTATCTGGAAAGTCGTTGATCGCTAGGGAGGCTTATCCCTATTGTAAAATAAATATTATTTATTGAAATAAATTAATCGTTTAATTTATTCATTTAAATAAGATTAGAATTGTTCTAATTAATTTATTCACAACCAGTTTAATGTGGAGAACCTAAAGGGTCACACCATAAAAGGAAGACTAATTATTTAAGAAGTTAATGACATAATCGTAATAATATGTTAAGTATATTTAATTTAATCTATGGTGGTAGAATAAATTAAATAGCTTAATATTTACTGTTTAATATTTTAGAAATATTAAATATAAATTAATAAGAGGAGTCTTATTAATATTATTACAATTATTATTATTTTAATTTCTAAAAGAGTTTAGGAATTAATTTAATATTAGTACTTTCATTTATTCCTAATAAGATTAAGAGGGAAAATTAGTTAAAATAGTTTAATTAATTATCCCTAATAAGATTAGGGAGCTCATTTAATTAAAATGATTTAATTAAATAAATAATACCTTATTTAAATTAAATAGGGTTACATGATATCTTTATAAGAAAAGTCTTATATCATATATCAGAGATACGCAATTCCGATAGTTGGAGAGTACGTTCTTTTTCTATAGAGATAGAAAATTAGGGTTTAGTCAACCACCCTTCTTCATGAATATTTCTTCTTCCTTGGTGGATCACCTCTAGAGGCTAAACACTTGGGTGACTAACGTTGATCAAAGGAAGGAACCAAACTCGATGGATTCAAGTTGAACGCGAAAAAGATTGGAGGTGAACTTGTACCTGAAGAAGCTCGAATTTTCAAGTGTATGATTTTTGTTCTTCATATTTTCGTTTAATTAATAATTGTGCATAAAGGGTGATCCGAGTATATGTTTGTAAAAATTCAAAACTCTTGTTTATCATGTTTCCACTTATTTTGTGCAATTTAATTTTGTTCATGAATATTACAAACCTAACAGTGAAATCAGAGCCAAACCTTTATGCAAATTATTAATTGTTTTTATTTGATATGTATATTGATATGTGTTTAGAATAATTTAATTGGGCATAAGTTTATTGTTTAAAATTTTAAAAAAATAGAAATTCGCGAAGACTATTTACTGAGTATGAAATATCTCATATATATGTATGGTAACCTGTTTGGAAATCACATTTTTTTTTATAAGAAACATGATCCTGGTATATGATATTAAGGGTGGATATTTTTTTTAAAACGTGACAGGTGCATGTGTTTATGGTAACATATATAGTTGTATTATTATATATTAGGTTTAAATATAATTTACTATCCTAAATTATTGACCATATTCCATTTTGGTGATCCACCTTTCAATTTTATTAATTAGATGAGTAAACTATTAATTTTTTCTATTTTTGTCCAAATTCACTTGACACATCAAAAATTTACGATGTGTCATCCTTAGTATGGCCATAGGAAGCTGATCTTAGTAGATAAATCCGCTAAGATCTTTGTAGCCGACCACCGGGGCCTTGCCCGATCCGCCGTCGTTTAAGAGTTCTATAGATGAAACCGTTTCATCTGGGTGCTCATAACACATAACACATCTATTCAGCTAAATCTACTGCTGCAATAAATTGGTAGCCAAATCTGGTCTATTGCCGTTTCATTTCTTTATTCAGCCAAATCTGATTTGTTAGCTCATAACACATAACAGATCTTGGAGCTCTTTATTCATCTGCCACATCATGTGTTATGGCTGAATAAATCTGGGTTTCATCAGATTAATGTGTTATGGCTGAATAAATCTGGGTTTCATCAGATTAATGTGTTATGGGTTTCATCTGTTTTGGCTGAATAGAGATGTTCATGATTTAGAATGGGAGAGATGGAGAGCTTTAGTTATTTAATTTGTTTAATCATTTCTTGTTAATGGGTTTTTGTTTATTTATATTTTTGTCCTCTAATATAATAAAAAATTTTGAAAATTTAATTTTTAATTTTTTTTAGTACACATCGGCATAAAATTGTCTGTTCAGCGAGCCACGCCATCAATTTATGACGTGACAGACTTAATTGAACTAAAGTGGAAAAAATTGATAGTTCAATCATTTAATTGACAAAATTAAAAGGTGAATAGGGGAAGTGGAATATGATCTATAGTTTAGGATAGTAAATTATATTTAAACCCATATATTATATATATTACCTAATTCACAAGAATCCTGCAAGGAAAGCTTCTCACATGGTTAGTTTATATATATGTAATATATGTTAGATTCATGTCAATCTCTACAAGGGATTCACGGTTATATATTATATATATAATATATGTTATATCATGTTCCTGGATTCACGTGGCCAGAGTATGATGCATAATTTCGTTATTATATATATATAAATATAATATGATCCCTAGATTCATGATTTCATATATATATATATATATATATATATATATATATATATATATATATATATATATATATATAAAATTTATAATTAAAACACAAAGTTTATTTTAATTTTAAAATTAGATTTCATGTTAACTAATTAGAGTTGTAATTGGATTCCATGATAACTAATTGGAGTTGAAATTGAATTTCATGTTTCCTTAAATAAAAGAGTTTATTTAGATATGAAATAAGATTTCATATTATTCAAAATAAAGGAGTTTATTTGTGAATAGGAAAGTGAATCCTAATTTCCTTAAATAAAGGGGTTTATTTAGATATGGAATAAGATTTCATATTATTCAAAATAAAAGAGTTTATTTGTGAATAAGAAAGAAAATTCGTGTTTCCTTAAATAAAAGAGTTTATTTTGACTTGGAATTGGATTCCATAATTAATTAAAATAAATGAGTTTATTTTAATTAAAGATTTTGATTAAAATAAAATAGTTTATTTTATTCAAAATTAGATAAATTAAAATAAAAGAGGTTTATTTTGATTTAAATTTGGATTTAAATAAAGGAGTTTATTTTGATTCAAAATTAGATTTTATACTAACTAATTTTGCCTATTAAATGATATCAATATATATATTGAATGTTTATTATTCATGAGATGAATATTATTTATTGATTTATATGATGATGCGTATGATAATAAATGAGATTGATTATGAACTATTTGACCAATGTGATTGGATGCATGAATGTATGAGTTTTATTAAATGGGGTCTGCGTACCTCGTCTTCTCTAATTTTTTCTTAATATAATTTTTATCTCCCTCCTATGTACTTTCCCTTGACTGCTGATCAAGGTTTCTATTTATTTTAAAATAGTTTTGTACTAGAAATAGTTAGAATTAATTTTGAAGAATTGGAGATCAAGGATCAAGGGGCGCTTGAAGACCCGTTTGTAATGGAGCCCAGTTTTATATGTAATAGTTATATTTAAATATTAATTCTTGCACCCCTAGAGTTTGACCTTTTGGTTCACTTGGTGGCTCTAGTGAACAAAACTAGAATAAAAGTTCATAATCAATCCGGGTAGAATATAGTATTCTATATATGCACGGTTATACTGTATATATATATATATATATATATATATATATATATATATATATATATATATATATATATATATATGTGTGTGTGTGTGTGTGTGTGTGTGTGTGTGTGTGTGTGTGTGTGTATGTGTGCATGCGCACTAAACAAGATGAGACAAATTAATAACAAATCCCTCAAATTTTTTATATTAAGTCCTAAGCATTCAAAGATATTTGGAATATCGAACGTCGCCTTCTAGCATGATAAAAATAATAGAGTATCAATCAATTATTATAAGTTTGTTGTGTCATCACAAGACTTATCTTAATTCTTTGAGATGTTAATTTTATCACATTTGATGCTTATAAAGAAAATTGAACAATATTATTTTGTTGTGTCACCACAAGGATAATATTTTTCTTTTTTTGAATATATGGAGTGCTAGGTTGGACTTAACTTAAATAATTTTAGGTCGGATGTGTACACACTTGACCATTATGATCTAAGAGGCAAAATATAAGGGGTTGCATAGTTGATGTAATTGACAAGAGTTGTCTACCTATTTATTTACATATAGTTTGATGTGTCACCATAAGGCTATGTACATTTGAAATGGGATCTTTATTCTCACTAGCAAATCTTTAATTAGATTTTGCCGAACTATATAAGTGAGGGTTATATAGTTTGATGAAAATAGTGGGAGATACCAATTTAAAATAAGACGTAATTTATTTTGATAATTAATAAAAGAATGTATGCTAAAATGTTGTTAATTACAAATTCATTTACAGAATTTTACAATGTCTAAATTACTATCACTGTAAAGCACATTAGATGCTATTTAACTGGACCGAATTAAATGGATTGGTTAAGAAATTTGAGAATAGTTCTCATGGCTGAAAAGCTATCTTATGTCCTTAATATGCCTATCCCTGCAATGGTTGCAACCAATGCCTCTGAGGAAGAGATTGCTACTTTTAGAAAGTGACAAGATGATGCACATTTGGCTCAATACATCATTCTCGCATCCATGAGTAACGTGCTTCAGCGTCATCATGAAACTATGGATGCTCCTGCTATATTCCTGTACATCAAGTAGTTGATGGTGAAAAAAGTAGGACTGATAGATATCAGATATCTAAGGAGCTCTTCCAATCTAGAATGACCGATGACACTATAGTACAGATACAAGTCCTTAACATAATCAATTTGATTGATCAATTAGGACAATGGGTTTTGTCATAGATGGAGAGTTGAGCCAAGATTTGATCTTACACTCACTCACGGACTCCTTTCACAATTGTAGTAAATTTTTCATATGAACAAGCTAGATATCAGCCTCAATGATTTGCTTAACATGTTAAAAAATATTGAGAGTCACTTTCCAACCAAGAAATACCATGTCTTAATGGTAGGAGCCAAATGATCTTCTGAAAAGAAGAACGATTCAAAGATGGTAAATAAAAAGGCAAAAACAAAGGATAATAAGAACAAAACTGATACAGATAGCAAAGGAGTTTGCTTCCACTGTAATAAGCCTGAACACTGGAAAAGAAATTGCGAGAACTATCTTATAGAGGCTAACCAAAAGAAACTTAGTGACGCTTCGGTTACAAATATAGCTTTTGTTCATGATTGAAATAAATTTTTCGTTAAGTCAAGGTTCTACTTGGGTATTGGATACCGGCTTTGGTTATCATAAATATAGATTTATGAAGGGACCAATCAGAAGTAGAAAGCTAAACAAAGGATAAGTAATCCTATGTTTGGTAAATGAAGCAAAGGTTGCTGCATTAGCCATAGGAACTTATAGTTTAGCAATGCCTACAAGCAAATCTATTAAGTCAATAAGTTGTTATTGTATTCCAGTACTTGTTAGAAATATTATTTCTATTTTGTTGTTCAATTTATAATAATAATATTTTGTATAGAATTGGAATTTTACTTAATGGATTTAGTATACTTGACTTACGTGAAAATAATTTTGCATATTGAACAAATTAGAATAAGAAAAGGAGATGATCATTCAAAGAGATGAATGTTTGTATTTGATGAAATACAAGTATGAATTATTTGAAAGGTTCATAGAATTTAGAAGTGAAACAAATTGGCAAAGTATTAAGATTCTTTGATTAGATCAAGGAATAAATACTTGTACAATAAGTTTCTAGATTATCTCAAATGGTTTTCTCACAATGGACACCTCCTAATACGCAATAATTGATTAATGTATCTAAAAGTAAAAATCGTACCTTGTTGGACATGGTGCAGTCCATAATAATTTTACCGACATTCCAGTATCCTTCTGGGATAATGTCCTAGAAATGGTTGTATATCTACAAAAAAGGTAACCTAAAATTTCGGCCCCAAGACTCCATAAAAGTTATGGATAGGGAGGATTCCTAATCTTAAGTATGTTAAGATAAGGGGTTTTTCAGCTTATGTGAAAAGGTTTCAAAGGATAAGCTTGGGACAAGATTTGACAAGTACAGATTTGTGGGACATCCTAAAGTAAGTTTAGGGTATATGTTCTATAATCCTACTTAGCAAATGGTGTTTGTTGCAAAACACGCTGCCTTCTAAGATAAAAATGTTTATCATTGAAGGGGCTAGTGGAAGGATAATAGATCTTGATGAGTTCAAGAACCACAAAACACTATAAGTCAAATAAGAAGAACTTGTAGATAGACCTATTGTACCACAACTGAATCGTAAATCTGAAATTATACCGAAGATGCCTAGGAGGTATGGATTTATCATATGTGATGATGATAAGGTACACATCATAGAAGATGATGAACTAGTTACATAGGATGAAGTAAGAGTTGTAAACACTCAGAGAAATGAATTGAAGCAAGTTTCTCAAAAATGGAACATTCGTTTTGATGAAATAATCAAAAAAGTTTGATTTTATATTTTGATATACTACGGATAAGGAATGACATACCAATGCTAGAATCAGTAAAGATAAACTTGTCTAAAATTCCTCCATGAATGATTTGGGATGAGTATCATAATTGGGGATAAAAATCTTTATAGATAGATTTAAAAGGATGCTTGACTTAACCCAAGAAATGTATATTCATTTGATGTTAAAGTCGTTTAGCATAGAAAACTCTAAGAGATGTCTCATGTTGATGAGCCATGGAGTGTATCTCTCTTAATAGTCCCCATAGACTCCTGAAAAGAGAGATCGCATGAGATACAATCATGTATACAATGAAATATACGAGACCTGATGATGATCGGTCATATTTTGGAGAAGATCATTGTGCAGTGAATTGGAAAGGTTTCAAACAGCAAAGAGTTGTTGGTTTTAGTGATAAATACAAAGTATATAGCTATAAATGAAACTGCAAGTTGATTGTTTTGATGAAAAGTTCATTACAGAACTAGGAATAGTTTCTAAGTCTCATCTTAGATCTAAACATGTGTTGTGGCACTTTCATTTGATTATGGAATCCTTGAAAGATGGAAAATCACTATAGAGATAGTGGACTCTCAAGAATAACATTACATATCCATTAACTACATAATATATAAATATATATACTGAATAATTTTTTACCGATTATTTTGAAAAATGGGTAAATGGGGGTCTATAATGTAACGACCCCAAAATAGGTCCATTCCATCCAACCTATTCTGAGTCGCCAAATACATGGTATAGAAAACAACTGTAACTTTATTACAACAATTGTCGTGCAAAATACAACAACACATATGCCATAAGTTTGGATACAAATATATACCAAATGTGACTCATGTTCCAACCGTGAACATCACCTCACAATGACACCTTACATAAAGGTATAGTCAAAAACTGTTCTAGAAATTAGAATCTTTGGGAAGTGTTCAAGGAAACCTTCGTACATGGGAGGCCACGCGTCTAGGTTATGATAGATATCATATGGCCACAGAATTATCCTTGGTTGACCCAATAGACCCCAAAGAAAAACGAGAAGATTACTATCATATTCTTCCCAATGGTGAGTCTTTTCTTGACTTATCATTATCTCCACTGTCTCTAATTGAGAATTATACTTCAAACAAACACCAAGATTATATAGGTAGTGCTCGTAAAGATACTCAGCAAGTGGATGAGCACAACCCTGTCTTATGATGACACGAGGTTGTATGTCATTAGACATCTTGTATGATAGTGGCAAACCACCCTCCCAACGTTGGGTACACCTTACCCTATTGGATTCACCAAATATAATTACTAAATGAACTTTTCTATACTGCTTCGGGAGAACATCCACAGCTAGAGACCACCGTTCTATTTCCCCGTTACCCTCGCTCGACCCAGCTACACTCTTATTACCTGAAAGGAATTGTGAAGCAAAAGGGTGAGCACAACTAGCTCAGTAAAGAATATCATGACTAAAGATAATTCAATTATCAATAGCCTTCATCAACAATAAATCAGAGATTTAGAACATATGGTAAATGATAAAAATTTCAACCATAGTTGCAGCGGAACGAGCAATCCATTAGAAGAGTCAAATAGACTATAAAGTCTATTATCTTCTCCATGTTAAAAATCCACCAACAATATTTTATCCATGTAACATCACTCAACAGTTCCTTTCCACAATCATATGAATAACTCATAATCATAATTGTGACTATAAATTTTTCTTCGCACCCAGGACGAAGAATATTTTCATCACCTGTCTTTACCTGAAACATCAAAGATCATGGTTATACCAAATCACAATTCTTGTTTATAATCATACTAACAAATCCATCTTTGCACTACGGGCCAAAGATATTCATCAACAAACCATCTTTGCACTACGGGCCAAAGATATTCAACAACAGTTCATCTTTGCACTACAGGCCAAAGATATTCAACAACAGTTCATCTTTGCACTACAGGCCAAAGATATTCATCAACAAACCATCTTTGCACTACGGGCCAAAGATATTCAACAACAGTTCATCTTTGCACTACAGGCCAAAGATATTCAACAACAGTTCATCTTTACACTACAGGCCAAAGATATTCATCAACAATTCATATTTGCACTACAGGCCAAATATATTCATATCTCAAAGAAATATATAATCATTTCAGAATTTATATAAACAATAATTATAACCATGTTGATCAATTCACCTTTGCACTTAAGCTTAAGATATTCAATTATAAATTCAATGGTCATGATCATACCAGTCACAATTCAACTTTGCACTACAGGCCAAAGAGAACCCTAGTCATGATCATACCAATAATCTACCCATCTTTACACTCCAGTGAAAGAGAATTTCAACATCAAGGTTATAAAAATGTTATATATGATGATAAAAATAATATGATCAACATATAGTTTTAATCTCAAGAGTAATATTCGTAACTCATGAATAGTAACCCCGACACAAAAGATAGAAATTCTACAATAAAATTCATACCAATATTTCGGTATAATGATATTGAAAGAATAACATTACTTAAATTTATAAACAATTTATTTTAATTGTTTACACTTTACTAATTAATGCATTTAATCATCATAAAATGCCAACTCTTACAATTTCATCATTAATAACCAAAACCCTCATCAAAAATCTGCATATCCTCATATAGGATTCTCAAGCCATAAAATCCTATTTTTCAATTTTCTTTCTTCACAAAACATATTTAATTCATTTACTCATAACTAGACTATTTTCATGAAAAATACCAAATCAGTTCCAAAAATATTTCTTTTCTGGGATTTAGCATAATATAGTCTCATAGTGAACATATATTTTTCTCAGAATTTTTAAAAGTCATTTACTATTTTTCATATGGCCAAAATAGCCGAATATTTAGACATTTATCAAAAATTGTACTTTTGTCTAAAAATTCTGAAATTCACAGAGTATACTTCTATCATATACATGTACTCCCAATAAAAATTTCATCAATTTTGGAGTTAACCACAAGGAATTATAAGCGGTTACTTTTAAAATAGTCTTTTCCCGTAAGATTCATAACTCTTAATCTATACATCCAAAAATCACCATTTTTGGACACAATCAATAAAACTCATCAAAATATCATTTCAAATTTTTCCATAATTTTTGAAGATCAGAAAAATTACGAAACTGAAAATCATAACAACCCTTAAAATCCCTTAATATCCCTTACCTCAAAAGTGCAGTATTTCTGACTGGAATGCAAAGCCGAAGGAAACTTGCACTGAATAGCAACTCTCAAAGTATCTAAATACTCACAAAATATACTTCATAATATAGAGAGAGAAAGAGAGAAAGCTTATGTTTTTGGTGTGATTTTCAATTCTAACTTAGCCCTCTATTTATAGGAAAATTTTGGTAGGTTTGACCTGCAACCTGATGGCTTTACCTGCTACTATTCCCACCCACCACATTTGAAATATAATTCAGCACATTTCTTCACCAACCACAAGTGGAGCCCACCAATTCTAGAATTTTCCACCAAAATGATAAACTCCGAAAATTCAACAATTTCTGAACCAGTCATCTCGTAAAATTCATAATAAATCATACGTTCATTTTTAACGGTTCAAAATTTGTGGGCATATACTCAACTTATATATGTATAACATATCCAAAAATTACCACAATCCAACGGTCGGATTAAAAATTATAACCCCCGCAAAATATCTCAAAAACCCTGATTTTTAATACCTCCATTCCGACAAAAATACGGATAAAAATCTCAACATTAACTCCTTCATTTTTAACCACAAAAATATATTCCTCATTTATATCCACATAAAATAAATATTTCCTTATCATATGAATCAATAATTAATTATTCACAAATAATATTACAGAATCACATTTATGACAACCAGGCCGTTCCCAGGAAAGAGGGGGCTTTCCAATAAGAATTTTTCCTTACTGGCGCGCAATTAAATGACCAAACTTCTCCTTAGACAGAACTTTCTAGACATTGTCAATAATGTTATCTAATAATACTATTCAAATAATATGAATTATTGATCTGATAATAGAAAATACTGTGCAGCAACAATTATTGAACAACAATAATATAAAATTTCAACGTAGCAATTATTGAATCAATAAAATAAAATATTGAACAGTAATTACTGTAACAATTATTGAGTAGTGCCTTCTTACGTAAGAATCAATAATTTCAAAAATACTATGCAATACCGTGTGCTACTGTGCAATAACGCGTATTACTGTATTTTAACCACCGGGTATTCCAACAGTGTTAACGGTAACAACTACGCCGTTATTTGTAAAAACTCAAATTTGTCGTTTTCTTCATCCGACAGTTATTCTGTTATGGGGCCCACAAATGGCTGCGCCGTCGTACGAATATTCCCCGACAGAAAGAATATTCCACGACCAAACGAATATTCCCCGACAACAATGATTATTTTATAACCACTTGCTTATTTTGAAAAAAAAATCATATTTCACTCATAACTTTAAACTTTTATCAATTTAACCATTTACTGAATAGTAATTATAAGAAAAATTGAATACTTTTATTTCATAAAATTCGGGGTCTTACAATCTCCCCTCCTTATGAAATTTCGTCCCCGAAATTTACGTACCTGGTATTTCAAAGAGTTGAGAATACCTTGCTTTCATTTCAGATTCCATCTTCCCTATCATCATGATTTCTCCATTGCTCATCTCCTGTATTTCAGATATCATTCTAGAATACAGCTTCAAAATAAGGGTTAATTGAACAAATTAACATATCACATAATATCCCAATATTATGACTGACCAACAAATAAGCTTAGGTAGGACACACTAGCGAAGGATTTACTCATCTCTCCCCTCCTAGTTATATTTCCCGGATCTCCGCCAGAGATCATATCCCCAAGCTCTGATACCAAATGTAACGACCCCAAAATAGGTCCATTCCATCCAACCTATTCTGAGTCGCCAAATACATGGTATAGAAAACAACTGTAACTTTATTACAACAATTGTCGTGCAAAATACAACAACACATATGCCATAAGTTTGGATACAAATATATACCAAATGTGACTCATGTTCCAACCGTGAACATCACCTCACAATGACACCTTACATAAAGGTATAGTCAAAAACTGTTCTAGAAATTAGAATCTTTGGGAAGTGCTCAAGGAAACCTTCGTACATGGGAGGCCACGCGTCTAGGTTATGATAGATATCATATGGCCACAGAATTATCCTTGGTTGACCCAATAGACCCCAAAGAAAAACGAGAAGATTACTATCATATTTTTCCCAATGGTGAGTCTTCTCTTGACTTATCATTATCTCCACTGTCTCTAATTGAGAATTATACTTCAAACAAACACCAAGATTATATAGGTAGTGCTCGTAAAGATACTCAGCAAGTGGATGAGCACAACCCTGTCTTATGATGACACGAGGTTGTATGTCATTAGACATCTTGTATGATAGTGGCAAACCACCCTCCCAACGTTGGGTACACCTTACCCTATTGGATTCACCAAATATAATTACTAAATAAACTTTTCTATACTGCTTCGGGAGAACATCCACAGCTAGAGACCACCGTTCTATTTCCCCGTTACCCTCGCTCGACCCAGCTACACTCTTATTACCTGAAAGGAATTGTGAAGCAAAAGGGTGAGCACAACTAGCTCAGTAAAGAATATCATGACTAAAGATAATTCAATTATCAATAGCCTTCATCAACAATAAATCAGAGATTTAGAACATATGGTAAATGATAAAAATTTCAACCATAGTTGCAGCGGAACGAGCAATCCATTAGAAGAGTCAAATAGACTATAAAGTCTATTATCTTCTCCATGTTAAAAATCCACCAACAATATTTTATCCATGTAACATCACTCAACAGTTCCTTTCCACAATCATATGAATAACTCATAATCATAATTGTGACTATAAATTTTTCTTCGCACCCAGGACGAAGAATATTTTCATCACCTGTCTTTACCTGAAACATCAAAGATCATGGTTATACCAAATCACAATTCTTGTTTATAATCATACTAACAAATCCATCTTTGCACTACGGGCCAAAGATATTCATCAACAAACCATCTTTGCACTACGGGCCAAAGATATTCAACAACAGTTCATCTTTGCACTACAGGCCAAAGATATTCAACAACAGTTCATCTTTGCACTACAGGCCAAAGATATTCATCAACAAACCATCTTTGCACTACGGGCCAAAGATATTCAACAACAGTTCATCTTTGCACTACAGGCCAAAGATATTCAACAACAGTTCATCTTTACACTACAGGCCAAAGATATTCATCAACAATTCATATTTGCACTACAGGCCAAATATATTCATATCTCAAAGAAATATATAATCATTTCAGAATTTATATAAACAATAATTATAACCATGTTGATCAATTCACCTTTGCACTTAAGCTTAAGATATTCAATTATAAATTCAATGGTCATGATCATACCGTCACAATTCAACTTTGCACTACAGGCCAAAGAGAACCCTAGTCATGATCATACCAATAATCTACCCATCTTTACACTCCAGTGAAAGAGAATTTCAACATCAAGGTTATAAAAATGTTATATATGATGATAAAAATAATATGATCAACATATAGTTTTAATCTCAAGAGTAATATTCGTAACTCATGAATAGTAACCCCGACACAAAAGATAGAAATTCTATAATAAAATTCATACCAATATTTCGGTATAATGATATTGAAAGAATAACATTACTTAAATTTATAAACAATTTATTTTAATTGTTTACACTTTACTAATTAATGCATTTAATCATCATAAAATGCCAACTCTTACAATTTCATCATTAATAACCAAAACCCTCATCAAAAATCTGCATATCCTCATATAGGATTCTCAAGCCATAAAATCCTATTTTTCAATTTTCTTTCTTCACAAAACATATTTAATTCATTTACTCATAACTAGACTATTTTCATGAAAAATACCAAATCAGTTCCAAAAATATTTCTTTTCTGGGATTTAGCATAATATAGTCCTCATAGTGAACATATATTTTTCTCAGAATTTTTAAAAGTCATTTACTATTTTTCATATGGCCAAAATAGCCGAATATTTAGACATTTATCAAAAATTGTACTTTTGTCTAAAAATTCTGAAATTCACAGAGTATACTTCTATCATATACATGTACTCCCAATAAAAATTTCATCAATTTTGGAGTTAACCACAAGGAATTATAAGCGGTTACTTTTAAAATAGTCTTTTCCCGTAAGATTCATAACTCTTAATCTATACATCCAAAAATCACCATTTTTGGACACAATCAATAAAACTCATCAAAATATCATTTCAAATTTTTCCATAATTTTTGAAGATCAGAAAAATTACGAAACTGAAAATCATAACAACCCTTAAAATCCCTTAATATCCCTTACCTCAAAAGTGCAGTATTTCTGACTGGAATGCAAAGCCGAAGGAAACTTGCACTGAATAGCAACTCTCAAAGTATCTAAATACTCACAAAATATACTTCATAATATAGAGAGAGAAAGAGAGAAAGCTTATGTTTTTGGTGTGATTTTCAATTCTAACTTAGCCCTCTATTTATAGGAAAATTTTGGTAGGTTTGACCTGCAACCTGATGGCTTTACCTGCTACTATTCCCACCCACCACATTTGAAATATAATTCAGCACATTTCTTCACCAACCACAAGTGGAGCCCACCAATTCTAGAATTTTCCACCAAAATGATAAACTCCGAAAATTCAACAATTTCTGAACCAGTCATCTCGTAAAATTCATAATAAATCATACGTTCATTTTTAACGGTTCAAAATTTGTGGGCATATACTCAACTTATATATGTATAACATATCCAAAAATTACCACAATCCAACGGTCGGATTAAAAATTATAACCCCCGCAAAATATCTCAAAAACCCTGATTTTTAATACCTCCATTCCGACAAAAATACGGATAAAAATCTCAACATTAACTCCTTCATTTTTAACCACAAAAATATATTCCTCATTTATATCCACATAAAATAAATATTTCCTTATCATATGAATCAATAATTAATTATTCACAAATAATATTACAGAATCACATTTATGACAACCAGGCCGTTCCCAGGAAAGAGGGGGCTTTCCAATAAGAATTTTTCCTTACTGGCGCGCAATTAAATGACCAAACTCTCCTTAGACAGAACTTTCTAGACATTGTCAATAATGTTATCTAATAATACTATTCAAATAATATGAATTATTGATCTGATAATAGAAAATACTGTGCAGCAACAATTATTGAACAACAATAATACAAAATTTCAACGTAGCAATTATTGAATCAATAAAATAAAATATTGAACAGTAATTACTGTAACAATTATTGAGTAGTGCCTTCTTACGTAAGAATCAATAATTTCAAAAATACTATGCAATACCGTGTGCTACTGTGCAATAACGCGTATTACTGTATTTTAACCACCGGGTATTCCAACAGTGTTAACGGTAACAACTACGCCGTTATTTGTAAAAACTCAAATTTGTCGTTTTCTTCATCCGACAGTTATTCTGTTATGGGGCCCACAAATGGCTGCGCCGTCGTACGAATATTCCCCGACAGAAAGAATATTCCACGACCAAACGAATATTCCCCGACAACAATGATTATTTTATAACCACTTGCTTATTTTGAAAAAAAAATCATATTTCACTCATAACTTTAAACTTTTATCAATTTAACCATTTACTGAATAGTAATTATAAGAAAAATTGAATACTTTTATTTCATAAAATTCGGGGTCTTACATATAAAATAAGCAAAAATATATCAATTACTTCATAAAAATCCCCTCAATATTTTTAACAATATTTATCATCATTATTATAATTCGTAATATTTAACAACCAGATCATTCCCAGGAAAGAGGAAGTTTTTCGATAAGAATTTCTCCCTATTGGCGCGCAATTAGGTGACCAAACCTCTCATCGACAAAACTTTCTAGACATCGTCAATATTGTAAATAATAATATGAATAAATTTATCGTCTCAATTATTGATTTAATAATATAAAATATTAACAATAATTGAATCAAATAACGTGAGATACTATGCAGCAATTACTGTAGTAATAATTGAACATAACTGAGTTACTTCTCACGTAAGCATCAATAATCAATACAGTGTGCTACTATGCAACCATGCGTATTACTGTACTTTTATCACCAGGTATTTCAACAGTTTAACGGTAAAACTTTCGCCGTTATTTTTATAAAAAGATATTTCTGTCGTTTTATCATTCCGACAATAATTCTGTCGTGGGGTCCACCAATGATTCTACCGTTGTACGAATATTCCCTGATAAAATGAATATTTCCCGACCAATCGAATATTATATAACAACTTGCATGCTTTGCAAAATTTATAAATATTACCCCAAGCCCTCTATTTATAGAGTGGGGAGCCACAGGTGTACGTCGCAGTTGTACCTACGGCTAGCCGGGTTGCCCCGGGCTTCGCGGTTCTGTCGTCTCAAAGTACATGCATGCATACATTGTAATGTCTGCTTGAACTTTCAGAATTACAATCCGGGCATTTGACTGAGGTATGTAAAACCTATTTCGGACCGCCGTTGTCGAGAGTTACGCACTGACATGGGATTAGAGATTTTACGAAGTCAGGAAGATGGGAATATGCCCTCTAGTCTTCAAGCTTCAAATTCTATCCGTTATCATGCGTAATTTTCACTCGGGATTTGGACATCCTTGGTTCTTGTGGGACATTTCTGTATAGAAATGTATGTATTAAAATGTTGAGACGATGCGATATAGCTTTAAGGTGGCAAGATGACGACTTTGCCCCTCACCGGGGTTATCGCCGGTTTGGGCTGATAAAGCAGACATTGCTCAGGGTTATTTCTAAAATTGGACTGCTGCAAGTGTTGTATGTCCTCAGTGTCATCTCTGAGGTGTGCATGTCTTCCCGGTGTTATCTCCGGGTCTTGTACTGAGTGCCTCGGTGTGAGTGCCGAGGTTGAAGCTGATTGCTTTCATTTGAAACAAGCATTTTCAGGGTTATCACCGGAACTACATTCCTTGGGGTTATCTCCAAGGTTGGTAGTTGCTACTCCCAGTGTTGGGATTGAATCTGAATATCTCAGGGTTATCTTCGAGATGGATAGGTCTTCTCTGGTGGAATTTTCAGTATTGGAACTGCATGCCTCGGGGTTATCTCCGAGGTTGGACCTGATACTCCCGGTGTGTGTTCCAGGGTTGAGGTTGAACTTCCGGTAGTATCCGGACTAGATGCGAGCTGTCTTCTATGGTTATCTCTAAAAGACGAATCTGCCTTCCTGTAATGTCACTAATAGCTGTGTAGAAAATTTTGAGTGTCTACAGATGCCCCTGTGACACCCCCAAATCCGATACTTCCATTTCTACAGGATTTGGTGTTCACTGTACAAACATCATCCATCTATCTACCCATAAATATATGCAAACCATGCAATAAATAGAAATAATAATAAATCTCCCCTTATGGGGTTACATCAATTGCATAATAAATAAATCCCAGGTTACTCTAACCTTAAATCATCTGTGCGGAAACATAAACAAATAAGTCTTTAGTGACATCAATTCTACTTATCATTACATAACCACGTAGATAATCAATCTTCATTACTTGCTAAGCTTGCCCTTGCCTTTACTAGTGGAAGGTTTGTCTGCTCTTTCGTTCATAACTGCAATGTTATTATTACGCAAGAGTGAGCATGATTACCCACAAGTATAACATTATAACAAATGAATAATCACATGCGAGTGAATAATAATAACTTTGAATATAAAAGCTCAACTTTTGAATCAAGAATGAATAACAAGAATCAAAAGAATTATATGTCCTAGGTTGTCAAGGGTTATACTTGAAACCTTTAACAGTCATAAGACTATAGACCTTTCTTCTCGTACTTAGGGTGATCAGCCCTTAGTACCATACTGTGCACAATATCTTAATGCTAAAACGTAAATAATCCCCTATTAAAGGGTGGTTCATCTCAGTTTGACGTCGAAGTCCGCACCAAAGGAAGTTTGGTTTGGATAATTCATCAAGGGTTCTAAAATTTAGAACGCTCATCAACTATGGACTAGTCGAATCATTAAAGGTTTGCTAGTCTAACAAGGTTTAAAAGTAAATTAATATTTAACTTGAACAAAATCTCAAAAGGTATACAATAGAATAAGTATTGTATAACAACATCATGCTTAAAAGATTAATAAACATTAATATACAAAACAGACTTGATCAATAATAATGAGAACTTACTCAATGTAGAAAGGTGAATTAATCGACTTATATAACGATAATAAGTAGGGTTAGAAAAACTTGTCTCGTGCGTAGATTACACTTTAACTAAGCACGTTCATTGAATTTAATCCTACATACCATTCACATTCCAAATACCAGTTAATTACAACTTAGCTAATCATCATCAACTCATTCTTTTGTCTAACTTTGATTATGACTATACTTAGTCAATTTATCACATTCATTGTCACATAATTTTCACCTCACAATTAACAAACTAATTATGTAATCAATAATTCAATCCACATGTAATTATGTTATTTACATGTTAAGTATCTATTTTAACATCTCATTATAATTTTAACATTTTTACATGTTCATTAATTAAGTTACTAACACATTGCTAGACTTAAAAAAAATAATTCCATTCCTGCACATTCTGGAGAGTGGCACTGTGGCGCCACTTTTATACAAGGTCTTGGCGCTGTGGCAGAATACATGGCGCTACGGCGCGGTGGCGCTGCGGCTCGGGAAATAGGCAGGTAGCTGGCGCTGCGGCGCGGCGTACCAGACGCAGAAATGACAGTTCGCGAAAAATCGCAGAACATACCAATTTCTTAAATTTCTACTCGAATTTAGGCATACCCACAAGATATAATTCACATATAATCATTACCCAACATTTATATAATGACTTTAACCAATTTAAACACTTAATTACAGAATTAACGCATGCAACTTCCACTGTTTTTGATGTTCTTGAAGGTTTGAAAACAAAATATAAAAATTAACACTACGTATTCGTTATAACACCAAATCCGTTCATTTAAACTTTGGTCTCTTCGTATCGACATGCATAATAATATACGAGTGTAAATTTTACGAAAATATTTATGTTTGACACACTAAAATTACATATAAGGGCCATAAGGCCAAAACCCAAACTCTAAAATTTTGAAATAACAAGTCATCGTATTATGAAAGTTATGATATGGAATCATGCAATATACATATATAAAATATGTTATGTTACTCGTTTTATTACATATATCCATATAATAACACAATTTCCCAATTACAGAGACTTTACAGGATGAATGAAAGCCATTTTCAAAAAACTCAAACAACGCAAAATAGAATTTGGTTTGAAGAATTTACCCAGAGTATAATTTAGAAGAGATGATCACAGATGACTATTTCACAACAACTTGTTGATTACACACTCCCAATTTTTCTAATTCTCACAATTTTATCTAACAATTTCTCAAACTCTTTCTCCCTCTCTGTTTTCAGACTTAGAAAATGAATAGAAAAAGAGTACATATAATAAAGGAAAAGAGAACTGACGCGCATAATGGTCAGTTAACCCAGTCATGGGTAACTGCTAGTAACTCCCACTAAGGCCATGTTTGGCTAGGCTTAATAAATTTCAAAACTATTTAATTTAGTAAAGCTTTATCATATAGTTTAATTAATGTCACACTCCTTCATAAAATAAATAAATATTTTATTTAATTTACTTTAAATAAAATATAATAATTTCTCATAAATTCACATAGTCACATAATTAAATTTCTCATTAATAAATAATGTCAAATTATTAACTCTCTAATTAATGATTAAATTAATTAAAATACCAATAGGCTTATTAAATATTCCTTTTTAATTCAATAAGCTCACATAATTACATACATCGAAAAAATAATAATTCCACATCAGTTTAATAAATATAACACATATAATTAAATTAATCTATCACAATTGCATCAAATAATTATTTAATCAAATAATTAATTCATCGAAAAATATTTATTCAATTTAATAAATATTAAAATTAATTTACAAAAATCTCGTTCGTTACATCTTTCCCCCCCTTAAAAAGATTCTGTCCACAAAATTACGACTCAATAAATTTGACTCGTTACATTCTCCCCCCTTACATTCTCTTTGAGTTCTCACGTAGCTTCTTCAGCTTTGTGGTTCCTCCAAATTATTTTAACAGAATGTATTACTTTATTTCTCATAATTTGTTCTTTTCGGTCGACAATTTGAACAGGGATTTCTTCGTAAGACAAGTCTTTTTCAAAATGTAGGGGTTCGTATTCAATTATATACTTGTAATCGGGTTTTTAAGGTCATAAAACTGAAACATGGAAGACGTTGTGGACATTCTCTAGAGCTGGAGCTAAGGCTACCTCGTACGTGACTTCTCTGATTCTTCGTAGTACTTCAAAGGGTCCAATGAATCTTGGGCTTAATTTTTCTTTCTTTTCAAATCTGATCTTTCCCTTCCAGGGAGAGAACTTTAAGAACACATAACTACTCGGTTCAAAGTAAACATTCTTACGGTGTGGATCGGCGTATTTCTTCTATCTATCTTGAGCTGCTGTCAATCTTGTTCGGATCACTTTGACTATTTCTGCTGTTTGTTGTACCAATTCCGGGCCTAGTAATTGTCTTTTGCCAACTTCATCCCAGTATTGCGGAGTTCTACACTTTCTGCCGTATAACGCTTCATAAGGTGGCATTCCAATACTAGCGTGGTAACTGTTGTTGTAACCGAACTCTACGAGCGGTAGATGATCATCCCAATTTCTTATAAAGTCCATTATACAAGCTCTTAACATATCTTCCAATGTCTGAATTGTTCTTTCACTCTGTCCATCTGTCTGAGGGTGATATGCCATACTCATTCGTAACTGTGTATCCATGCATTCTTGTAGACATTTCCAAAAGTTCGACGTAAAGCGTGGATCCCTATCGGAAATAATTGACACCGGCACTCCGTGCCTCGAAACAATCTCTTTTACATATAACTTTGTCAACTGATCTAAGTTGAATCTAATTTTGATCGGAAGGAAGTGCGCGGATTTCGTCAGTCAGTAAACGATAACCCATACTGCGTCGTAGCCTTTCTGAGTCATCGGAAGGCCAACCACGAAGTCCATTGTAATATGTTCCCATTTCCATTCTAGGATCTCTAGCGGTTGTAGCAACTCACTTGGTCTCTGATGTTCTGCTTTCACTTTCTGACAGGTTAGACATTTGGCAACACACTCTGCAACATCTCGTTTCAAATTAGGCCACCAGAAATGTTGTTGATGATCTTGGTACATCTTGGTACTACCAGGGTGAATCGAATATCGTGAGCTATGAGCCTCGCTCAAAATGTCTTCCTTAATGTCTGTTACTGGCGACACCCAAATTCTGTTCTCGAATCTCAGTATTCCTTCCTTATCCATCTTAAATCTCGGTTCAGATCTTTCAGATATCTTACTTATCACCTTTTTGCATTCATCGTCCTGAAGTTGAACCTCCTTAACTTTATCTAGTAGGGTTATACCAGATTACATTTGGAACAGCTTCTCATCAATTTTCATAGGATACTTCCCTTCGAGTTCTAACTTCTCCATGGCCAAAATTAACTCCTTCTGTTCGGTCAACATCATCAACTTCTCCTGACCCTTTCTACTTAAGGCGTCGGCAACCACGTTTGCGTTACTCGGATGGTATAAAATCTCACAATCGTAGTCCTTAATTAATTCCAACCACATTCTTTGGCGCATATTCAATTCTTTATGTGTAAAAATATATTTCAGACTCTTATGGTCTGTAAGACCCCAACTTTTATAAATAAAGATAAATTTTCTATAAATATCATTTTTGAATATTATGGAGTTAATTTGATATAATGTTATAGTTGTGGGTAATATTTATAAATTTTACAAAGTACGCAAGTTGTTATATAATATTCGATTGGTCGGGGAATATTCATTTTAACAGGGAATATTCGTACAACGACACAATCATTGGTGGATCCCACAACGGAATTATTGTCGGATTGAGAAAACGACAAAAATATTTTATTAAAAAAAACGGCGGAAGTTTTACCATTGTTACTGTTGAACTGCTCGGTAGTAAAAGTACAGTAATACGCGTGTTTGCATAGTAACACACAGTTTTGATTATTAATGCTTATGTAAGAATTCACTCAGTTTGATTCAATTATTGTCAATTAATAATATGAATTATTTAGCGATAATGAAGTTTTGTTTTATTCGTATTATTAACGTAATAAAACAGAAACATCCTTTTATATAAAACAGAATACTTTATTAAAGTTATTCTATAAATAGAATATATTATATTTTATTTAAAAGATTTTTCTTTAAATATGGACCGTCAAATTAAAGTAATCAATCTAGACCGTTCATGGATTAGTTACTATGCATTCTATTTTTTTATAAATAGCAGCTCATTCCTTCATTATTTCTTACGAATTCACTGAACTCTAGAGAGAGAAACTATAGAGAGAAACTATAGAGAGAGAAAAGAAAAGTATTCTGCTACTTAACTACTTCCTTATTTCAGTTCTTCTTTAAAACGGTAAGGGGTGTTATTCTTTCTTATTCATGAAGAGAACTTTTGTTATTCCATTTCTTATTATTCTGTTGGAATAACCTGTATACGCGGTCTACCCAATATTTGGTGACATTCTTCTATTATTCTGTTGGAACATCCTATCTGTGTGTTTTACACCGGACCTGGTTCCGTTTTTATTATTATTCTACCTGGTTCCGTCTTGTTATTATTCTGTTGGAACATCCTGTCTGTGTGTTTTACACCGGACCTGGTTCCATTATTTATTATTCTGCCGGAATATCCTGTATGTGCGTTTATGCCGGACCTGGTTCCATTATTTATTATTCTGTCAGAATATCCTGTCTGTGCGGTCTATCGCATGCCGGGTGATTTTTTTTGTTATTCCATTCTTTATTATACTCAGTTGGTTAAGTTTTAACTTCTATACTCCATGAAATTAGTGGAATATCCTTGATAATTGCGTTTCATCCAGTATCCTTTCATGAAAATATTCTTCTAAGCATTCTTGAATTTTACTCCACAAACCAGTATCATGTTGACAATTTGGATGTTGTTAATTATTGGATAAATTAATTCTTGAACTTGTTTTATTGAATTCTTATATCATTGTCATCATCCTCATGTTTATAAAATGTTGAAAGTCATCTGTGACCTGTAGTGCATAGATGGACTTGGTATGATTATGACCAGAGATTATTCGGTATAATCATAACCGTAATGTTACAAATGATGTGATAAAAGTCCTCATTGGCCCGTAGTGCATTGATGGACAGTTGTTGGCATGATCATGACCATTAATGAATACACGAATATCCTTGGCCGTAGTGCAGGGGTGATTCGATGATGTGAATTATTTTATTAAGCTGAGTCCCAGCGATAACAGTGTTGAAAAACCTTTTAAATCATAAAAGATAGTAGAGTTTATTTTCTACTTGACTCTTTTAATGGATTGTTTATTTCGCTGCAGTTAAACTTGATGTCTATTATATTTTATCAGTTTAACATTGTTGAAGGCTAATGATAATCTATTCTGCATTATCTTAGTCATAATATTTCTTACTGGGCTAGTTGAGCTCACCCTTTCTTTCACTGTTCTCTTCAGAAAATGAGAACGTAGCTGGGGCAAGTCGGGAAATGGAGCGATGGTCCGAATGATAGTATTAGTTAGTAGTCCTCACTGTTCTATGTAATAGTGTGTTAATAAATGTAATGAGGACTCCTTTTGAGTATGGATACTCTCTAGTAGACAATATTTGTATTCAAACTCACAGTTTATGTTTTGTCATATTGTACACGACAATTATATTATTAAGTTGTATTTGAATTCTGTACCATGTATCTGACGACCCAAGATGGGTGATGTATACCTAATTTTGGGGGCGTCACAGTTGGTATCAGACCTTAGGGATATGATCCCTGGCTAAGATGTGAGAATAGAACTAGGAGGGGAGAGATGGGGAATTCCTTCGCTAGTATGACCTACCAAAGTTTATTTGCATGATATTTAATTGGTCGATCAGAATATAAGGATAATATATGACATATCAATTAACTTTTATTTTGTGGCAGTATCTGAAAATGGCATCCGAGAATGTTGAGAATAGGAATGGAGCACAGGCGACTGTGGATTCACCACATATCAATAATCAGGATAATGTGCATCATGAAGGCGACAATCCTCATGCAAACAACAATACTGACCAAATGATGAATGATGGAATGTTTAGAAGCTTTATGCAGTTTATGCAACAGCAGGCGAGAGCGGCTCCTGTTCAAAATGTAGGTGGAAATACTGAAAACTCTCGGATGGTCACCGCTAAACAGTTCAAGGAGCTGGGACCACCGAAGTTTAAGGGAGAGCCAAAACCACTTATAGCGGAAACATAGATAAAGCAGATCACCAAGATATTTGATGTCTTGGGATGCTCCGAGGAGCAAAAGGTTCCCTTTGTCGCCTTTATGATGCGAGGAGAGACAGATTACTGGTGGGAATCGATTAAGCATACTCAACCTGCTGCACTGAAGATGTCTTAGGAGAAGTTCCAAGAGCTGTTCAATGACAAATACTTTCCTGAAAGTGTTCGTCACATGAAGGAGGTAGAGTTCATCAAATTAGAGCAGAATAATATGACCGTGTCGCAGTATGAGGCTAAATTTGATGAGTTGTCCCGGTTTGCGTCCCACTTGGTGGATAATGAAGAGCGAATGACGCGAATGTTTTTGCGAGATTTGAAACCTGAGATACGTCAACATCTTATTTCTCATAAACTGTGTTTGTATTCAGATGTTATGAATAGGGCTCAGTTAGTGGAGCGCGATAACGAGTCAACGCAACCAAAAGAGAGCAGTCGACAAAATGATAATACCAGTGAGAGCAGTCATCGAAGCGGTGACAACAAGCGTGGAGGGAATCAACAGGCCAGAAATGGTAATCACTTCGGTGGTAATCAGGGCCAAAACAATAAGAATGGTCATTTCAAGAAGAGGAGATTCAACAATGATGGAAAGACGTCAGCACCAGCACCCGTTGTTAAGGAAGGAGAACGACCACCTATCATATGTTTCAAATGCGGAGGGGAGGGGCACATCAGTCCAAACTGCGCGATGCCGTCTAAAGCATGCTATAATTGTGGAAGAGAAGGTCATTTAGCTCGATTTTGTCATTTACCAAAAACAAGTTCAGCCAAGATGGAGACACCAAAGGCTGTCCCAGAAAAGTCAAAACCGGTAGTGCAAGGGAGAGCGTTTGTTGCGACCTCTCAGAAAGTAAGGAACCCGAATGAGGTCATCACGAGTAAGCTTATCATAAACTCTAACGAAGTCTATACTTTATTTGATACCGGTTCTACCCATTCTTTTATTTCTCCTACTTGCGCTCATCGATTAAATTTGATTCCAGAGAAATTAGACTTTAACTTATCTGTTGAAACTCCATTGGGAGAAACCTTCATTACATCCACGGTTTATAAGTCTTGTTTGGTTCAAGTTGGTACCCACACATTACCTGTCGATCTTATTTCATTAAAAATACTTACATTTGACGTGATTCTAGGGATTGATTGGTTAACTACTCATCATGCAAAAATTGAATATTTTCGTAAGGTTGTTAGCTTTCATATTCCTAATCGACCTATTATGCGAATTCAAGCAACCAAACCATTAAAATCAATCACTGTCATCTCAAGTCATAAAGCTATTCATTTATTGAAAAACGGATGTCAAGATTTCTTAGCTCATGTCACGGATCTAAACAAAAATATGTCAGTTTTGAATGATATTTCTATTGTTAATAAATTTCCTGACGTATTCCCTGAAGAACTTCCTGGCCTACCCCCAGAGCGTGAAATTGAATTTTGTATCGACCTTGAACCCGGTACAAAACCCATTTCCAAAGCCCCATATCGAATGGCTCCTATTGAACTTCAGGAGTTAAAGATCCAACTGCAGGAATTGTTAGACATTGGTTTTATTCGTCCTAGTACTTCTCCTTGGGGTGCTCCTGTTCTATTCGTGAAGAAGAAAGATGGAAGTATGCGACTTTGTATTGATTATCAGGATTTGAATCATGTCACCATCAAAAATAGGTACCTATTGCCACGTATTGATGACCTGTTTGACCAGTTCCAAGGAGCACAATTCTTTTCAAAGATCGATCTTCATTCTGGATATCATCAGCTGAAGGTTAGAACTGAGAATATTCCAAACAAAGCTTTTAGAACTCGGTACGGGCATTATGAATTCCTAGTCATGTCCTTTGGATTGACTAATGCTCCTGCTGCCTTCATGGATATGATGAACCGGGTATTCAAGGAATATTTAGATCACTTTGTGGTCGTCTTTATTGATGACATCCTTATTTATTCCAAAAGTCGTGAAGATCATGAGCAACACTTGAGGCTGGTACTCCAAAAGCTTCGTGAATACAAGCTTTATGCCAAGTTGAAGAAATGCGAGTTCTGACTTGAGGAAGTAGCATTCCTTGGGCACGTGGTATCAAGACATGGAATATCTGCTGACCCGACAAAGATTGAAGCTATTCAAAGCTGGGAGCAACCTAAATCAGTGACCGAAGTATGTAGCTTTCTTGGTTTAGCTGGTTATTATCGGAGATTCGTGGAAGGATTTTCTCGAATCGCTATTCCATTAACTCAGCTAACTCAGAAAGATACAAAGTTAGGTTGGAGCGAAGAATCAAGAACTCTAGAGGAGACTCATTTTAGCACCTGTTCTAACAATACCATCTGGCTCGGAGGGATTTGTCATCTACAGTGATGCTTCGAGCAAAGGGTTGGGATGCGTTCTCATGCAACATGGAAAAGTCATAGCCTATGCATCAAGACAACTCAAGAAATATGAGAGGAATTATCCTACTCATGATCTAGAGGTGGCAGCTGTTGTCTTTGCACTTAAAATTTGGAGGCATTACTTGTATGGGGAGAAGGTGGAGATCTTTACGGATCATAAAAGCCTCAAATATTTCTTCTCTCAAAAGGAACTCAACGTACGACAACGACGTTGGCTTGAACTGTTGAAAGATTATGATCATACCATTCAATACCATCCTGGAAAAGCGAACGTGGTAGCTGACGCATTGAGTAGAAGATCATATGCAAGTACGAGTGCTATATTGTCAACACAAAGGCCCATTTTGTGTGATTTGCAAAGGATGGAGATAGAGTTAAAGACTCCAGGGAGCGATGTGATGATGGCGAATATACAAGTAGAACCGACTTTAATCGATAAAGTTAAAGCTGCTCAAGCTACAGACCTGGAGCTGATGCATATGAGGAAGAAAGTGCAAGAAGGTGCTATGCCGGAAGCAAGAATCGATGAAGAAGGAATACTTCGAGTCAACTCCAGACTTTGTGTTCCTAACAACCCTGATTTAAAGTATGAAATTATGATGGAGGCGCACAACACACCGTTTGCAATCCATCCTGGAAGTACCAAAATGTATCATGATCTTCGTCATACATTTTGGTAGAGCAATATGAAGAGAGAGATAGCGCTGTTTATCTCAAGGTGTTTAACTTGTCAACGAGTCAAAGCGGAGCATCAAGTACCAAAAGGTCCATTGCAACCACTTGAAATTCTAGAATGAAAGTGGGAGCACATTACCATGAATTTCGTTACCGGTCTTCCTAGGGTTTCTCAAGGTATTGATGCTATTTGGGTCACTGTTGATAGATTGACCAAGTTTTCTCATTTCTTACCGATACGAGAAACTTATACACTTGAACGTCTTGCTCGTATGTACATAAACGAGATTGTAAGACTGCATGGTATGCCAGTATCCATAGTTTCTGACCGAGACCCAAGATTCACTTCACGATTTTGGGTTAGTTTACAAAAAGCTATGGGCACAGATTTACGATTTAGTTCAGCATATCATCCTCAGACGGACGGACAATCAGAGAGGACTATTCAAACTCTTAAAGATCTATTAAGACTCTGTATCCTTGATTTTAAGGGAAGTTGGGACAAGTTCTTACCATTGGTGGAGTTTTCCTACAACAATAGTTATCAAACAAGTATTGGCATGGCTCCATTCGAAGCATTGTATGGAAAAAAATGTCGTTCTCCAGTATGCTGGGATGAGGTGGGTGAAGCAACGTTGTTGGGACCGGAGTTGGTACGTATGACTACAGAAAAGATTCAAACGATCCGACAATGTATAAAAACCTCACAAGATCGACAAAAGAGTTATGCTGATCTTCATAGAAAGGACGTGGAATTTGATATAGAAGATCATGTGTTCTTACGTGTTGCTCTATGGAAAGGAGTTACGAGATTTGAAAAGAGAGGAAAGCTCAATCCTCGATTCATCGGTCCATTTTTAATCCTCGATCGAGTAGGAACTATGGCTTATAAACTCGCTTTACCGCCAAGTATGTCTCGTGTTCATAACGTTTTTCACATATCTATATTACGTAAATATGTGGAAGACCCGAACCACATTATCGAGTTAGAACCGGACGAAATAGCAGAAGATTTGACGTATGAAGAAGTTCCTGTTCAAATCTTGGATAAGAAGGAACATATTCTACGCTCCAAGGTTATACCTCAAGTCAAAGTTTTGTGGAGAAAGCACGATGGTGAGGAAATGACTTGGGAGTTAGAATCTGAAATGAAATCAAGGTATCTTTACCTCTTCGACATACCAGGTACGTACCCTAATTTTGAGGGCGAAATTTCATAAGAAGGGGAGGTTGTAAGACCCCAACTTTTATAAATAAAGATGAATTTTCTATAAATATCATTTTTGAATATTATGGAGTTAATTTGATATAATGTTATAGTTGTGGGTAATATTTATAAATTTTACAAAGTACGCAAGTTGTTATACTTAAGGCGTCGGCAACCACGTTTGCGTTACTCGGATGGTATAAAATCTCACAATCGTAGTCCTTAATTAATTCCAACCACATTCTTTGGCGCATATTCAATTCTTTATGTGTAAAAATATATTTCAGACTCTTATGGTCTATAAGACCCCAACTTTTATAAATAAAGATAAATTTTCTATAAATATCATTTTTGAATATTATGGAGTTAATTTGATATAATGTTATAGTTGTGGGTAATATTTATAAATTTTACAAAGTACGCAAGTTGTTATATAATATTCGATTGGTCGGGGAATATTCATTTTAACAGGGAATATTCGTACAACGACACAATCATTGGTGGATCCCACAACGGAATTATTGTCGGATTGAGAAAACGACAAAAATATTTTATTAAAAAAAACGGCGGAAGTTTTACCATTGTTACTGTTGAACTGCTCGGTAGTAAAAGTACAGTAATACGCGTGTTTGCATAGTAACACACGGTTTTGATTATTAATGCTTATGTAAGAATTCACTCAGTTTGATTCAATTATTGTCAATTAATAATATGAATTATTTAGCGATAATGAAGTTTTGTTTTATTCGTATTATTAACGTAATAAAACAGAAACATCCTTTTATATAAAACAGAATACTTTATTAAAGTTATTCTATAAATAGAATATATTATATTTTATTTAAAAGATTTTTCTTTAAATATGGACCGTCAAATTAAAGTAATCAATCTAGACCGTTCATGGATTAGTTACTATGCATTCTATTTTTTTATAAATAGCAGCTCATTCCTTCATTATTTCTTACGAATTCACTGAACTCTAGAGAGAGAAACTATAGAGAGAAACTATAGAGAGAGAAAAGAAAAGTATTCTGCTACTTAACTACTTCCTTATTTCAGTTCTTCTTTAAAACGGTAAGGGGTGTTATTCTTTCTTATTCATGAAGAGAACTTTTGTTATTCCATTTCTTATTATTCTGTTGGAATAACCTGTATACGCGGTCTACCCAATATTTGGTGACATTCTTCTATTATTCTGTTGGAACATCCTATCTGTGTGTTTTACACCGGACCTGGTTCCGTTTTTATTATTATTCTACCTGGTTCCGTCTTGTTATTATTCTGTTGGAACATCCTGTCTGTGTGTTTTACACCGGACCTGGTTCCATTATTTATTATTCTGCCGGAATATCCTGTATGTGCGTTTATGCCGGACCTGGTTCCATTATTTATTATTCTGTCAGAATATCCTGTCTGTGCGGTCTATCGCATGCCGGGTGATTTTTTTTGTTATTCCATTCTTTATTATACTCAGTTGGTTAAGTTTTAACTTCTATACTCCATGAAATTAGTGGAATATCCTTGATAATTGCGTTTCATCCAGTATCCTTTCATGAAAATATTCTTCTAAGCATTCTTGAATTTTACTCCACAAACCAGTATCATGTTGACAATTTGGATGTTGTTAATTATTGGATAAATTAATTCTTGAACTTGTTTTATTGAATTCTTATATCATTGTCATCATCCTCATGTTTATAAAATGTTGATAGTCATCTGTGGCCTGTAGTGCATAGATGGACTTGGTATGATTATGACCAGAGATTATTCGGTATAATCATAACCGTAATGTTACAAATGATGTGATAAAAGTCCTCATTGGCCCGTAGTGCATTGATGGACAGTTGTTGGCATGATCATGACCATTAATGAATACACGAATATCCTTGGCCGTAGTGCAGGGGTGATTCGATGATGTGAATTATTTTATTAAGCTGAGTCCCAGCGATAACAGTGTTGAAAAACCTTTTAAATCATAAAAGATAGTAGAGTTTATTTTATACTTGACTCTTTTAATGGATTGCTTATTCCGCTGTAGTTAAACTTGATGTCTATTATATTTTATCAGTTTAACATTGTTGAAGGCTAATGATAATTTATTCTGCATTATCTTAGTCATAATATTTCTTACTGGGCTAGTTGAGCTCACCCTTTCTTTCACTGTTCTCTTCAGGAAATGGGAACGTAGCTGGGGCAAGTCGGGAAACGGAGTGATGGTCCGAAGGATAGTATTAGTTTGTAGTCCTCACTATTCTATGTAATAGTGTGTTAATAAATGTAATGAGGACTCCTTTTGAGTATGGATACTCTCTAGTAGACAATAGTTGTATTCAAACTCACAGTTTATGTTTTGTCATATTGTACACGACAGTTGTATTATTAAGTTGTATTTGAATTCTGTACCATGTATCTGACGACCAAAGATGGGTGATGTATACCTAATTTTGGGGGCGTCACATGGTCCGTATATATTTGACACTTCTCCTCCAGATTTTCAAAGCGAAAACCACTGCAGCTAACTCCAAGTCGTGGGTCCGATACCCCTTCTCGTAATCTTTCAGTTGTCGTGACGCATACGTAATGACTCTACCGTTCTGCATAAGCACACAACCAAGTCCCTTATGTGACGCATCACTATAAACCACAAATTTTCCTGTATCGTCCAGAAGAGACAACACAGGTGCTGTACTCAACCTCTTCTTCAATTCTTGAAAGCTTTCCTCACACTTCTCCGTCCAAATAAATTTCACAGCTTTTCGAGTCAAATTTGTTAACGGAGTTGCGATCTTGGAAAAGTCTTGAATGAACCTTCTGTAATAACTTGCCAATCCAAGAAAACTTCTTACTTTCGACGGCATCTTCGGCTGATCCCAGTTGATCACGGCTTCTACTTTGGATGGATCTACCGAAATTCCGTCCCTATCGATCATATGTCTAAGAAATTGTACTCTTTCAATCTAGAATTCACATTTCGAAAACTTAGCATACAACTTCTCTTTTCTCAATACTTCCAACGTAAATCTCAAATGCTCTTCATGTTCTTCCTTGGTTCTCGAATATACCAAAATATCATCTATAAATACCACTACGAACTTGTCCAAAAACGGCTTGAACACACCATTCATTAGTCCCATAAATGCTGCAGGAGCATTCATTAAACCAAACGACATTACTAAAAATTCGTAGTGACCATATCGTGTTTTGAACGCTGTCTTTGGTACATCCTCTGGTCTCACCTTCAGTTGATGATAACCACTCCTCAATTCTATCTTTGAAAAGTATCTTGCTCCCTTCAATTGATCAAACAGATCATCGATCCTCGGTAATGGATATCTATTCTTAATCGTAACCTTATTCAGTTCTCTATTATCGATGCAAAGCCGCATTGTCCCGTCCTTCTTCTTTACAAATAAAATCGGCACTCTCCACGGTGATACGCTTGGTTGTATATACTTTTTGTCCAGTAATTCGTGTAGTTGGTCCATCAGTTCTTTCATCTCTATCGGTGCCATTCGGTACGGTGCCTTCGATATTGGAGCCGTTCCTGGAGCCAAATCTATCATGAATTCAACTGCTCTATCTGGAGGAAGTCCCGGTAAATCGTGTGAAAATACGTCAGCAAAATCTCTCACTACTAGTATCTCATCTATTTTTGGATTCTCTTTACGACTATCGACTATGTAAGCTAGATATTCTACACAGCCTTGTCTTAACAACCTCTTGGCCTGCATCATCGTCAGACAACTCGCTTGTCTTGGCGACTTGCTACCATAAAATACAACCTTTGACGGAGTCATTAGGTTAATACGCTTCTTTTGGCAGTCAATTACCGCTCCATAATTGGATAACCAGTCCATACCCAAAATAACGTCAAATTCTCCAAGTCGAATAGGGATAAGATCTACGTTCATGATATTACCCTTAATATCCACTTCACAGTTCTTATGCACGTACTTAACAGGGATTAATTCTCTATTCGCGATTTCTATGTTCATGGGGTATTCTAACTCATCCTTAGGCAATTCTAAATTCTTAGCAAAGTCATCGGATATAAATGAATAAGTAGCACCCGAATCAAATAATACATACGCATTAATTTTATTGATCGGAATTATACCTGACACCACATCGCGAGATTGCACTGCATCCTGCACTGTCATGTTGAATATTCTGGCAGTCGGTCGGTTGGTTGCAGTTGGTACTGCGATAGTCAGAGTGCTTCCACCGGTATTTCCTCTATTTCCTCCTGAACTCGTCCCACTAGATCCCATCTTGGGATAGTCTCTTGCCAAATGCTCCTTTGAACCACAAGTGAAACATGCACCCTTCTTTGGGTTCGGACAGTTTGGTGCTATGTGGCCTTCCTGACCACAATTATAGCACACTCGCTTCCCTTTCATACAAACTCCTAAATGGGCTTTTCCGTAGGTTGGGCATGCTTCAATCTTCTTCTTCTTCCCTCCTTATTGACTTCTAGCTGACGAGTTATCCGTTCACTTCCTCTTCTGATTATGACTACCCCCAGTGCTACTCCCACCAGTCTTGTTATTACCTTCATTCTCACTCTTCTTCTTCTTTTGCTCCTGATTGTATTTGGTTACCGCGTCGCTTCCACCTTTAGCAAGTATGGCTTTCTCTAGTATCTCGTCGAATGTCTTTAACTGAAACATCGACACCTTACTATACAACCATGACTTCAGTCCTTGTTCGAACCTTCTTGCTTTTCTCTCGTTCGTGTGCACTTGATACATGGCGAACCTTGCCAATTCGTTGAATCTAGCCGCATAATCCGATACAGACATATTCCTTTGTTTCAATTCCAGAAACTGAACCTCCAATTGGTTCTGCGAGGTAGTCGGGAAATACATCTCGAAAAACATCTCCTTGAACCTCTCCCAGGTTATCATACCTTCTCCTCCATGGACCTTGTTTGCTTGCCACCAAAAACTGGCTTCAGATTTCAGCATAAACGTTGCAAAAGCGGTCTTCTGGTCCTCTCTGACTCTTATGACCTCAAAAACCTTCTCCATCTCCATAACCCAAGTCTGAGCTTCGATCGGGTTCATGGAGCCTTTAAACTCTGGCGGTCCCACCGCCTTGAAATCCTTAAACGAAGTATTCGGTGGAGATTGAGGTTGATTATTCATTGCTCCAGCTAGTAAGTTCACTAATTGTTCGACGGGATTAGTATTGGCGTTATTGTTATTATTCGTTGACTCTTCCTGAGCTGGTTGACTGTTTTGTCTTCTTCTCGGCCGCATATTTCTGTTAAGAATATACGCTTATTAAATCTTTATTAAATTCTCTAAATAGTTAAGGCTTAACTCAACAATTTAACATAATCACTGAACACATTATCTCAAACAACTTGATATATTTATTCAAATCAAAAGTTTTAACATCAAACGATAGCATCACTGCTATTTACATCAACTATCCTGAGATAAAGAATCTACAGGATTTAAAATATTAAAATATTCATTCGTTCATAAACACGTCTGAATTTACATCTAAAAACCAGATAAGTTTTTCACATAATTAAACAAATCCTATCACTGCCTATTAAGGTGCCGAATAGCCTTGCTATGTTCCTCTTCTATGATGCGAGACATCGTTCTGCGATTCAGCATGTACGATGGTAGACCTTCAAACTGGATTGGGTATCTCAAAACTCGATCCTGAGCCTCATCCATTGCATTATTAAGGGCAGAGTATGTCTCTCCAAGCTTAGCCTTCTTTACATGACAATCCCTTTTTGCAAGATCAGCACGACGTGATTCTCGTACCCAGCCCTCCTCTGCTATGGCAAGCCTCTCTGAGCTCTCTTTCAGATCCTTCTTCAACTTTTCTATTTTTGCAGACTTATCCTCGGTTTGACCCTTCTCGTGAACTAGATCCTACTCCACGTTTCCTAAACGTGTGTGAAGAGTCACAATCTCCCTATCCCTCTGCTTAAGAGTAATTTGCTGACTAATCGCCCGCTCAGTCAAATCCTGGACAGTGTCACGTAACTATACGTTACAATCATATAACTCGTCGTACATTTCAGCATCAATGGAGTTCGGTGGGAACTCCTCTTCTTCCACTTCCTCTTCCTCAGGATCCTCCTCTGGATCAGTCTCAAGCTCATGCTCCTGACCAACAACTGTGATCGACGGAGATGGCTCCCTCTGAATCAACTGCTCCCTGACAACATGAATGTCTCGGGGCTCCTCCTCAATAGGAACTCGGGGTTCCTCCTCCCCAGCTCGACTAGCTCCTCCAACATCTGACATCCTGACAACATAATTTTAAGTTTTAGTTACTAAGTCATACTAGTGAGCACATACTTTAACACATAAGCACATAAAGTCTTTTATTATCTTTAATGAATTAAGAAATTCATCTCTTAGAACTCGATAAGAGTTTTCCTTCACTATGTTCTTCCTATAAGGCTATTACCTAAGGTTGTTTCCCCCACCTAAGGTTCATAACCTACAGCTCTGATACCAACCTGTGATACCCCCAAATCCGGTACTTCTATTTCCATAGGATTTGTGTTCACTGTACAAACATCATCCATCTATCTACCCATAAATATATGCAAACCATGCAATAGATATAAATAATAATAAATCTCCCCTTATGGGGTTACATCAACTTCATAATAAATAAATCCCAGGTTACTCTAACATTAAATCATCTGTGCGAAAACATAAACAAATAAGTCTTTAGTAACATCAATTCTACTTATCATTACATAACCACATAAATAATCAATATTCATTACTTTCTAAGCTTGCCCTTGCCTTTACTAGTGGAAGGTTCGTCTGCTCTTTCGTTCTTAACTGCAATGTTATTATTACGCAAGAGTGAGCATGATTGCCCACAAGTATAACAATATAACAAATGAATAATCCCATGCGAGTGAATAATAATAACTTCGAATATAAAAGCTCAACTTTTGAATCAAGAATGAATAACAAGAACCAAAAGAATTTCTAAGGGTCATAAGACCTTGAACTATGTCCAAGGTTGTCAAGGGTTATACTTGAAACCTTTAACAGTCATAAGACTATGGACCTTTCTTCTCGTACTTAGGGGAATCAGCCCTTAGTACCATGCTGTGCACAATATCTTAGCGCTAAAGCGTAAATAATCCCCTATTAAAGGGTTGTTCGTCTCAATTTGACATCGGAGTCTGCACCAAAGGAAGTTTGGTTTGAATAATTCATTAAGGGTTCTGAAATTTAGAACGCTCATCAACTATGGACTAGTCAAATTATTAAAGGTTCGCTAGTCTAACAATGTTTAATAGTAAATGAATATTTAACTTGAACAAAATCTTGAAAGGTATACAATAGAATAAGTATTGTATAACATCATCATGTTTGAAAGATTAATAAACTTTAATATACAAAACAGACTTGATCAATAATAATGAAAACTTGCTCAATGTAGAAAGGTGAATTAATCGACTTATATAACGATAACAAGTAGGGTTAGAAAAACTTGTCTCGTGCGTAGATTACACTTTAACTAAACACGTTCATTGAATTTAATCCTACATACCATTCACATTCCAAATACCAGTTAATTACAACTTAGCTAATCATCATAAACTCATTCTTTTGTCTAACTTTGATTATGACTATACTTAGTCAATTTATCACATTCATTGTCACATAATTTACACCTCACAATTAACAAACTAATTATGTAATCAATAATTCAATCCACATGTAATTATGTTATTTACATGTTAGTATCTATTTTAACATCTCATTATAATATTAACATTTTTACATGTTCATTAATTAAGTTACTAACACTTTGCTAGACTTTAAAAAAAAATTCCATTCCTGCACATTCTAGAGAGTGGCGCTGCGGCGCCACTTTTATACTAGGTCTTGGCGCTGCGGCCGGATACATGGCACTGCGGCGCGGTGGCACTGCGGCGCGGTGGCACTGCGGCGCGGGAAATTGGCAGGTAGCCGACGCTGCGGCGCGGCGTACCAGACGCAGAAATGGCAGTTCGAAAAAAATCGCAGAACATGCCAATTTATACCAATTTCTTAAATTTCTACTCGAATTTAGACATACCCACAAGATATAATTCTCACATAATAATTACCCTACATTTATATAATGACTTTAACCAATTTAAACACTTAATTACAGAATTAAAGCATGCAACTTCCACTGTTCTTGATGTTCTTGAAGGTTTGAAAACAAAACATAAAAATTGACACTACGGATTCGTTATAACACCGAATCAGTTCATTTAAACTTTGGTCTCTTCGTATCGACATGCATAATAATATACGAGTGTAAATTTTACGAAAACATTTATGTTTGACACACTAAAATTACATATAAGGGCCATAAGGCCAAAACCCAAACTCTAAAATTTTGAAATAACAAGTCATCGTATTACGAAAGTTATGATATGGAATCATGCAATATACATATATAAAACATGTTATGTTACTCGTTTTATTACATATATCCATATAATAACACAATTTCCCAATTACAGAGACTTTACACGATGAATGAAAGCCATTTTCATAAAACTCAAACAACGTAAAATAGAATTTGGTTCGAAGAATTTACCTAGAGTATAATATAGAAGAGATGATCACAGATGACTCTTTCACAATAACTTGTTGATTACACACTCCTAATTTCTCTAATTCTCACAATTTTATCTGACAATTTCTCAAACTCTTTCTCCCTCTCTGTTTTCAGACTTAGAAAATGAATAGAAAAAGAGTACGTATAATAAAGGAAAAGAGAACTGACGTGCATAATAGTCAGTTAACCTAGTCATGGATAACTACTAGTAACTCCCACTAAGGCCATGTTTGGCTAGGCTTAATAGATTTCAAAACCATTTAATTTAGTAAAGCTTTATCATATAGTTTAATTAATGTCACACTCCTTCATAAAATAAATCAAGATTTTTTTTAATTTACTTTAAATAAAATATAATAATTTCTTATAAATTCACATAGTCACATAATTAAATTTCTCATTAATAAATAATGTCAAATTATTAACTCTCTAATTAATGATTAAATTAATTCAAATACCAATAGGCTTATTAAATATTCCTTTTTAATTCAATAAGCTCACATAATTATATACATCGAAAAAAATAAAATCCTCCACATCCATTTAATAAATATAACACGTATAATTAAATTAATCTACCACAATTGCATCAAATAATTATTTAATCTAATAATTAATTCATCGAAAAATATTTATTCAATTTAATAAATATTAAAATTAATTTATAAAAATCTCGTTCGTCACAGCCCCTCTTTATCATAGATACTTGAAATGCAACAAGATAAACATGATACAAAAGTGCATCAACATGATTCAAATGTATGATGCATGTGTGCGGGGTTGTTGTCCAACATTCTAAGGATGATTGTCGGCTCCCTGTTGCTTTTATCGGGGATTGACAACGATGACCAAATTGGATGTGTGATCCATATCTCGTAGGATGTTAACGTTGAGGTTATCACCAAAGTCCTTTATTCTTGATACATACTTTATTCTGAAGATGTGCCTCTCGCGTACAAGAGATCTGTGGGGATAACGCTCTGTCTGTTTTGAGGATATGTATAACATATTCTATCATCGATCCTCCTCGATGTTGCTGACTCTTCCTGGTTTGTATCGCCAGGACATGTCAATGTTCTGTTGGATTTACTGCCAACAGTATGTGTTGTCAGGGCTGCCTGACCTTCGCTGACGTGTGAACCAATGGAAAAATGCCCCTATTGGGTAGACTGTTAAGGCTGCTTGACCTTTGCTGGCGTATGAATCAACGGAAAAACGCCCCTGTTGGGTAGACTGTCAAGGCTGCTTGACCTTCGTTGATGTGTGAATTAATGGGAAATACACGTTGTAACCCCCGCCGGGGATCTGTTTGATCCCCGTTGACGTGTGAATCAACGGCTAAACCCATCAGATGGCTTCTGATGCTTCATTGGATTTACTTTCCAACGGTTATAGTGATGTCAAGGCCGCTTGACCTTCGTTGATATGTGTATCAGCGGATGACAATGCGTGATACCCTCGCCAGGAATATGTACTTTGACATGAAATGTGTGATGCCCCCATCGGGGTGTTGATAAAGACTGTGTGATGCCCCTACCGGGGATATGTACATAGACATATGCAAATGCGTGATGCCCCCGCCGGGGTTTTGATAAAGACTTAGGGTTACGACCCTCAATTGGCGGCATTGGACCTACGTCAGGTATTACCGAGTGTATCTTGGAACAGCTAACATCATTGGTATAGTGTACCCTGTACTCGGGCGAACACCAATGAGTGATATGTAGACCGACGGCTCGGTTTGAGAAAACCAGGATTGCAAGCCATTCTGCTCAATCGCGTAGCATTTTCATTCATGATTTGGCTTTTTCAGCTTATGAGAACTCCGTTGCAATTTGAAATGGACCAAGACGGAGGGGTGGGACCCATGTAGGGGTACCGCAGGTACACCTACAACAGTCGCAGGTGGACCTGCGGCCAACCATGGATACTTAATGCCATCAGGTTGCTTTCACAAGTCATTTTCATATTGCGCCGCTAATGAAATCAGAGAGCTCTTCTTCAGATTTGCTGAGTTCGGGTGACTTTCAGCAAATTTTGTCACCGTACAAGTGTTCTTCACTGTTCTGGTAACGTATGCATGTCTTTTTTTCCAATTTTTATCCGTTGGAAAATGACTTATCATATAAAATGCATCTAAACACATAGTAGTGAATATGCATACCCAAATGACTTGATAAAAATATTCAACATAGTAAATGTTAGTATTAAACCATGCTAATCATAATGATGTGAAAAAATTTAACTTCTGAGACAGTCAAATTGGCACCCTTTTCTGCTATTTCTTATCCTATTTGAGGACAAATGAGCAAAAGGTAAAAATTCAAAGTAATCCTGGTAATTAAACTACCCTTGTGAATTGATGACTTTGACTTTTTATCCATATAGTATGTATATAACTGTGGGAAGGTGTGCTACTGAATGGCCACCTAGTCATGCCTATGTGCATGTGGATAGTCCTATTTACAAAGGGGACTATGGCAAAAAAATTTCAAAATGTAGGCATTGAATAGTCATGCATTTTTAACTATATTGTAGATGTATGTTAAAGTGATGCATGCATGCATATAGTCATAAAATGCATTTTGAAAAGAAAGCTCCAGATTAGAAATTACCACACCCTTTCTGAAGTGATTTAGAGACTTTTGTCCAGATATTATGGATCCGAATCAGCCGAGTAGTTCTCGTAGGACCACTTCTGGTATATGGAGAAGGGCTTCTGAAGTGCCTCGAGCCCATTCTGTTAGACATGCTCGTCAGTTGGTGGAGACGGTGATACATCCAGTCCGAGTTGATGTGCCGAACGTCGAGGACGAGGAAGAGGATGTTCCAGTTGCGAACCCTGCTCCTGCTTCACATGTTCCCCATAGGGACCTCCCGAGTATTTAGGTGGCAAACCCAGATTTCTTGGGTGATTTGAGTCGACATCCCTCGATGTATTTGCACGCTAACGAGGTATGACGTTAGATTTTATCTTCCTTATTTCCTATTGATGAGGAGCACATGATTTTGATGTGGATCTGTATTTTATGTAGGTTCTTGACTTTACACAGCCTCGAGGGAACTGGTTCAGTATTCACTCCATGTACCAAGCTCTACATCCTAACTATATAGCGATTATGCATGATTGGTGATTTGGGGCGTCCTTTTCCATCCTTCCCAGTCGTTGTCCCCGGGGTTACCTCAGGGCATTGTCTAAGCACTTATTTCACTAGACTCAGTCACTCTATTTGCTGGACTGTGAGGTGGTGATGACGCCGATGGATTGGCAGTTTATCACAGGTATGTAGTTTGGAGGGACACTAGTGCCTTGTATGGCGGATATTACCCCTACTGTCGTCAGATCCTTGCTAAGAGTTCTGGCAAAGGCGCTCAAGGTAAGGATCGTCTGTACGGGTCCTTTGAGCGTAGATGCTATGAGTGGGCTGTTGAGCGAGCCCATGCTAGATGATGTTAGAGTCAGGGATCACATTCTTCACTGATTGTTCCTGATGATCATTAGAGGCTGCTTTATAGCAGGTAACTCTTCTACGGTGTCATTCACTTGGATCAGCGCCACGCGACATGTAGACCGTATAGGAGAGTATGATTGGGGTTCCTACACCTTCGCCTATTTCCTCAGGGGCATGCATATGCGTTCGTAGGGCTTGACCGAGGCTTGGTTAGGATTCTACCCATTTCTACGGGTGAGTATTTTTCTTATAGTTTCCCATATGTAGGTTAAGAGTGTTTACTGACCGTATATATTTGCTTTTGTGTTGGCAGTTTTGGGCCTATGAGAGGCTTCCATGTGTGCGCCTTGTTAGCATGTTAGGTTTAGATACCTATCCATGAGGATGACGAGGGCATCATTCCATACTGGCGGAGGTCCCTGTAGCTGAGGGTTTCACTTATTGCCGCCTACAGTTGGAGTTGTTGACAGCTGATGCCATCACATGGATTTCCTATTCTGGGGAAAATTTAGCCATGGGATTTGAGGATGGGTACCCGACTGGTGTCGAGTACGTGATTTCCACCCGTAGGGTTCCTCTCTTTACTGATGGGGGATGGGAGCTCTATTTAGGAGAGCATGCTATTAGGAACACCACATGAGAGATCTGTATGCCGATCTGGCCTCCTGCCAGACATTATTGGCTTGTGTCGCAGTCACCCGTCATTGATATCCCATTGTTGGGGGTTGGCAGTTTTGCATTATCAGAGGGTCCCTGCACTCAGGAGATGTTCTAGCGTTTGTGGTCCCCTCGCACTATTGGAGCCCAGTCTCGCGCCACTCAGTTCATGTGGGATATGGTTCCAGGATCCGTGATGATGACAGATTGGCTAGCCTGTGTTCGAGATCTGACTCATTTGACACAGATTGACAGTTTGACCCAGCGATTGGACCGGGCACATTTCTTTATTCGGCATTTCGGCAGAGATTCGGCAGAGGCAGATTCGTTTGATCCTTCCAGCTCAGGTGATGGCCCCTCAGATGACCCATTTGGCTTTGTCGACACATATCCTCCTTTTTATAAGCCTGACATCCCTGTTGATAGAGATCCATTGAGTCAGGAGGAGTTATAGCAGGTGGATAGGATTGATGATGTAGATATTGACACCATTGTCTTCTTCTGATGTGTATTCTCGTTATCTCTTTTGATAGGTCTCTATTAGATATTTGGTGGCTGTGCCCCATTCTCGTTATATCTTTTGATAGGCCTCTATTAGTAGTAGGGCGTCTGTGCCCCATTTCCATGCATTTTTAGTTGTACAAAGATGATGTATATAGATGATGATATACTTAGGAATGTATGTATTGTTTTCCATTCCCTATACCATATTGCCATCTATTATCTGTAATGCATGTATCATGTTATGCATATGTATGTATGTCCAGAGATATTTCAGCATTGACCCATGGATAGTCTTATGATACGGCCCACACAGATGTCTTTTTCGACAGTCAGTCGCATTGATCATACCCCACCATTATTGGTGGCATCTGGTATGTGACTGTGGTATGATAGCATGTCACCATTAGACAGGGTGACCGTAGATTATTTGTTACAGAATACCATGACCCTGTTGACATTTCAGGTTCCCTCAGGATTTGTGGAGGGCATGCTAGAGCATTGGGTACCGGAGAGACAGGTCTTTCGATTTAGTATCCATGAGTTGACTCTGACTCCGGAGGAATATGCACGGTTGACGATGCTGCCATTAAACAGACCTTGCTTGCATATGGCAATTGGATATATGAGCAGACAATTTATGACCCTCACCGGACTGCGGCGTAGGGTGGTGCAGGATGAGCTGACATCTGGTTACGTTATATCCCAGTATTTTCTGTTTGACATATTTGGCTCTGAGGATAGCAATACACGACACTCCGGGGATTCCACCGCATCGGAGGATCAGTGGCACTCGGCCAGAGGAGATGTCCTGCCACTATGCGTGCTGTCATATGTATATAAGCCACATTACATGGATGAGATAGACATCGGTGTCATTATGGCAGTGAAAGCTCTCAAGGAGGGGGTCATACCATCATCCTGATGATCGTGGCAGAGACGCTGAGGTCGGCCACATACTGCTGCATCAATCCGATAGGAGTGTTTATAGGCAGCGCGATCATGTTATACGTGTGATTTATGTCACACTTGAGACCGATTGGGACCTTTTGCCGATATGGGTATTGCTTCACCCATGATATAGCTATGTCTTACTCCTTTCAGCCATCGGAGTGTACAGACTCTATGTCTTGGTCGATGTTCTTGATGAATATCAGAGATCCATTTGGCATTCAATTATGCAAAGGGCTTAGCTTACCCTACAATTTCATTACTCATACTCCAGGCATGGACTATCTCCCTTTGGCTAGTTTGAGGGGCATGACTACCTATCACCCACTGGCTGTGATGTTGCAGTTTGACCAGTTCTAGGATTTCCATCCTTTTGAGGGGGCGCTAGGTTAGCGTTTAGCTTCTCGCCATCTATCAGCAGAGGACCGATCCCGGGTGTATACATGTTGGGATCAGTGTGAGCTAGCTGCATTTTCTATCAGTCATCCAGGTTATTCTGTAGAGTATTCCGTGTGGATGGAGACAAAGAGTTCATCGGCCGTGACAATATCCATTTTGCTGAGTAATGATTCAAACGATGAGGAGCCTATGGAGGAGGCTAATAATCCCATCGAGGAGGAGCCGTTTACTAGGTTGCCAGCATCTCCTTTAGATTCTCCCAGTACTAGCACTGTTGTGATCCAGCATTCGGCATAGTTCTTTGAGCAGAGTCTTCATCTGATGACCTTTGAGAGAGATCAGGCTAGAGCCTTGATGTTGACAGCCCTTGATGGGAGAGACGCAGCTCTATTAGAGAGAGACGAGGCAATAGCTCGTAGAGACGCCGCTGTTGTTGAGCAGGATGAGGCCAGATTAGCTAGAGATACCATGATAATCGAGAGGGTTAGTGTTATATCTTCCCGGGACGTAGCCATTATAGATAGATCTATAGTGAGGTCTCTAACCACTGGCATGATTGCAGAGATGAGCACATACATTGATGAGCATAGAGTCACCATGCAGATGGTTGTAGATCTGTTAGCTCGCATGGATACCATTGTGCAAGAGACTATCTCTTTACCTCCATCTGCTGAGAGGGATGCCATGTTAGGCTTGATAGCTCGTATATACACTGATTTGTAGATGAGCTTGTATTTTCCTACACAAACTAGCTTATCCATTTTGTCATGTACAGTTTACATTGTGTATATCAAATAACATTATATATATAGTAGGAAAATATATTTTTGGATCACTTCCCTTTTAGATATGTCTGGATGCTTGCATGATATTTTGCATGCTTCTTTAGGGCTTATGATTTTGATGTATTCTGAATTCCTCTTTGATGGATGGACATTGAGTTGTCACTAGATAGTTCATAATGGGTCATTGATCTGTGTGGATCCCTACCATCTTTGGTGTCCTGGGACTGGTTTCTGTATGGAAATATGGAGAGGAGTGTGGCTTTCCTCTCTGAGATTGACCGCACCACAGATGGTTGCCAGTACTTATATTTAGGAGGAGCCTAGTTAATTCCATCTCTTATGGATTGGTGTTGCTCTTTGAGGCACAACCGCAGCTTAGATGGTCGTCGCATCTCCTATTTAGTAAAAGTTCAGGTAATTCCATCCCTTTGGTTTGAAGCCGAATGAAATGTGATGGATTGAAGTTTGATCCCAGTACCACTGACAAGTGTTGGTGTTTTGGTAGGGGGTGAGACTGAACCATAAATGGCTGCATACGTACTCCTATTGAAGAGGAGATCAGGTCTGCATAGTTAGAAACTGGTGTAAGAGGTTCAACGCTCTATGTGGCAGAAATGGTGTAGGAATGTTTTTGTTGTTTTTGTTTTTGTTTTTGTAAGGAGAAGGGTAGAAATGTTTTTGTTGTTTTTTTATTTTATTGCGATCGGGCCATATAAAATGGTCACCTACATACTCCTATTGAAGAGGAGATCAGGTTAACGTATTATAGCCGAAGAGAAGTATGAATCCTATGTGCAGGTTATATTGCGGGGAGAAGAAAGTTTGATCCCATGATTGGGACAAACTACAGGTGTGAAAAAGTTTGATCCTGTCTTCAGGACAAACTGCAAGCATAGAAAAGTTTAATCCCGTCTTCAAGATAAACTGCAAGTGTGAAAGGTTCAATCCCTGGGGGGATAACCGATGTTGTATGAACGTAGTGAAACCAGGCTACTGGCTTGAAGAGTATGTTTCCCTAAGGGGCAAAGTATGGAAAAGAGTTGTATGTGATGAAGGGTTAAAGAACCGGAATAACTGGTGATCTGATGATCCAACATCAGGATGTTTGCTTGATGGTAACTTCAGACGTAGTATCGTTTCACGGTGTCCAAGTTGATGAGTTGCAAAAATTCATCGCCGTATATTTCCTGCAATCTGAGAGCGCGTCCTGTCAATACCTCCTTGACAACAAATGAGCCTTCCCAATTAGGGGCGAATTTTCCTTTGGACTGATCTTGGTTGTCAGGTATCTTCTTTAAAACCAAGTCATGTGGCTTAAACTGCCATAGTCGGACTTTTCTGTTGTAGGATTTGGCGATCCTCTATTGATATAACTGACCATGGAAGATAGTCGCGGTTCGCCTTTCGTCTATTAGAGACAATTGGTGATACCTGTCTTGTACCCATTGATCTTCATCCAGTTGAGCGACTATCAACACTCTAAGGGATTCCATTTCTACTTCTATGGGGAGCACTGCTTCCACCCCATATGTTAATGAGTAGGGGATTGCCCCAGTAGAAGTGCGCATTGATGTTCTGTAGGCTAACAGAGTAAGAGGAAATAAGTCAGGCCAATCTTTGTGGTTGGCGGACATCTTTTGCATGATATTCTTGATGTTTTTATTAGCCGCTTCAACAGCAACATTCATCTTTGGATGGTAGATGATGGAGTTAAGATGTTTGATGTGGAATTTACTGCATAACTCCTCCATCATTTTGTTGTTGAGGTTCTTAGCATTGTTATACACAATGACCTCTGGTTGTCCATATCGACAAATGACATTGTTTCTGATGAAAGTAATGATGACTTCATTGGTAACCTTAGGAAAGGAGGCTGCTTCTACCCATATGGTGAAGTAGTCGATCATGGAGAATATAAAACGATGCCCATTACTGGCTTTGGGATCGATAGGCCGGATCACGTCCATTCCCTACATTGAGAAGGGCCAAGGTGAACTCATATTGTGGAGCTCCCTCGGAGGGGCGTTGATGGCATTTCCATGAATTTGGCATTGATAACACTTATTAACGTGATCATCACAGTCATCTTTGAGGGTAAGCCAGTAATGTCCTGTTCTGAGGATCTTCTTAATAAGCAGGGGGTCGCTCATGTGTGGGCGACATACTCCACCATGGACCTCATCCATGAGTCTCTGAGCTTGGTCATGGTACATACATCTGAGGAGACCTAATCTTGCATCTCTTTTTTAGAGTGCATCTCTGGTCAGGTAGAATTTTATGGCAAGTCGATGGATCCGCCTTTTCTAAGTCGGGCTCGCCTCAGCGGGGATAGATCCATCTCGTACGTACTCCTTGATATGCGGATACCAAGGGTGATGGATGAGAGGTAGCTCATCTGATACTTCTCCAACATAGTTCCTATAGGCTGGTGCCTTGTGCAAGGCAAATGTGATGTTTGGCATGTGTTCCTTGTCCAGCATGTGAATCAAGGAGGCCAAAGTTGCTAGCGCGGCTGCAAAGTCATTCCTATTACGAGAAATGTGTAGAAAGGAGATTTCTTAGAACTCCAAAGCCATATGTAAAACTTGCTGATGGTTAGGCAGCAAATGTAGCTCTTTGGTTTGATAGATTCCTGTGGATTGAATGATTACCAACTCTGAATCCCCAAAGACAGTTAACCACCTGATGCCCATTGAAAGGGCAAGTTTTAGCCCCATGAGACATCCTTCATACTCAGTTGTGTTGTCGATGCTGACAAACTAGAATTTGATGGTGACGAGATATTGCTCCCCCGTACCGGATACTAGAACTGCTCCAGCTCCAGATCCTTCAATATTAACAGCTCCATCGAAATACATCTTCCATGTATGGCATGTATCATACTGATGGTGTTGCTGAACTGTCATTACCCCTTCACCGGGGAAGTAGATTTCCAAGGGTTTGAAATCCTTTGAAGGTGCGATGGCCAATTGATCCGCAATTCCTTAACCTTTGATAGACTTTGTTAGTTCCTAGTTGGCACAATAGTTATCTAGAAGGGGAGGGGGGTTGAATAGATATTTAAAAAATCTTTTCGTTTTAAACTTGTTCTTTGATGATGATTAAAACTTAGTAGAAATGATGTTTGTTTTAATCTTCTTTACAAAGCAGTGGAGTTATGAGAGTGAGACAGTTATAGCAGTTATGGCAGATATAGCAGTTATAGTTATGAACGTAAAAGACACAGTCATTTTAAGTGGTTCAGAGAACTTAAAGCTCTTAGTCCACCCTTCTACTCAACGAGTAGGATATCCACTAAGGATGCTTTTTACAACTTCTGAATCACACAGATTCCTTCCAGACCAGCAGTCTAGGAATTTCTTAGTTCACTCTTGAAATCTTCAAGTCCAGCAGACTCGGCTCTTTTACAGTTCACTTATAACTCTTCAAGTCCAGCAGACTTGGTACTCTTCTTCAGTTGATTGATAGATGTTGAGTTCTTGATGGTTGCTACTCAGTTGTTGTTTAAGCAATTGTTCGAAAGAACTGAGTAGCTAAGAAAGCTTTGCAATTTCTCAGATCGTAGACTTGAGCTTTGAGAGATGTTCATGTTTTTTGTTCAATGCTTGCTTGTTCCTCTCTCATCTACTTGATTTGCATATATGTGAACTTGAAAACTATCCGTTGGATCCGACCGTTGAGGCATTAAATGCATTTGACTTTTTTGATTTTAGATGGAAACATTTATGCACGTCTTCTGAAACTGCATTCTGGCCCACTGACAACTGCAGACTGTTTTCTCACCTAACACATGAAAAAGGTGTTTTCCCCCTTACCAATGTTACTTTCCTTAGCTTCTTTAATACGCCTCTTTGTTGCATACTAAGGATATTTTCTTGTGACTTTGAGACTGGTGAATACTGCGGCGTTTAGAATCCATTCCTCTTATGTTGGAATCTGTCTTCAATATAAATCATGAGGCTCGACGTTCTTTGACACAAGACAGATGCTCTACGATTCAGATCGTGGTGCTCTACGATTCAGATCGTAGTGACTTGTCATCTTGATGCATGGTCTGATGCTATCAGGTGAGAGCACTACGATTCTCCTTAAACCTTTGTATATTTCGACCTTTGCTTGCCTAAGTTGTTACTCTACGTTTCTGAGAGCACACTACGATCGTTGACTTGTAAACTCTACGTTTCCTTCATCACACTACGATCTTTGAGTTGGCTCGGCAAACATTGGGACCACTCTACGATTTTCGAAGAGGCCCTTCAAGGCAGGCACACTACGATCTTTGAAGCTCTACATTTTTTTCTTGACTTTTGCAATGTTGATCCGATTTATACACTCTGATTTCTTCGAAGACTATCTATTACATCTCAAGATCAACCTAATAGCTTTGATCTTTCTATCTATACATTCTTCAGAAGAATGATACACCTTAAGAGCTTAGATCAACCTAACAAATTTGATCTATCACTAAGTCCTTGTACATATCTTACTTGAAAGACTTTACAAATAATCATGAGCATATACATTAAAACATCAAATCATAATATGCATTCTCCCAACAATCTCTCCCTATTTGATGTTGACATAACCAAGGAGATTTGTTGTCATGATTATTAATGTCTAGATGCATTTGTAGGAAATTTAAACATGACTTAGTATTTTAGTGAGCAACTGAAATTTCTAGAGAATAAGCATGAATTTATTGATGTTCAAGAAATATTACATTTTAGCTTTACATCAATAAGAATTTAAAGTTTCAACTTATCTCTATTTCTTTGACCTTTTCCTTGGAGGATTGGTATACTCCTCAGCCCTTCTTTTCCTGCTAGCTTCATCTCTTCTAGCTAACTCTTCCAGCTCACTCGGACTTACTATCGGGTTGTGCTCATGCCTATTCATGAATGCTGGATCTCCAATTGGCATTCTTAGGCTTGTGGTGGTCACATTTGGTGAGCTGATAGTTGGCCCTTGATTTCTTAAAGGCTGAGCCATCAAGACTTCCTGCTGATTAGATCGTTGAGTCTGATTGCTTGATCGTGCAGTCTGTTGGTGGAACTATCTTGCAGGAGGGCTTCGTGAAAATTATCATCTTCCCCTTTCTTGGTTTCCTTGACCTCCTCTGCCTCTGCCCTGATCTCTCTGTGCTCCTTGAACTCCTTTCCCTTTATTCTCCCCCTTTATATCAGCATCAAGGGTTCGAATGTCTGCAGAAAGTCAATTCACTCCTAGGACAAGCTCGTTCAGTTGGCTTTGTGTCTGAGCAATGTCATCTCGACTTTCCTTGATCTATTTTTCAGATCTAGCTTCTTTGTTTCAGAGGGCAGTGAGAATAATGTCATTATGTCGTTCCTGATTGACATAAGATTTTTGGAATTCTTGGACTGAGGCTTTCAAGTTTATAATATTCTCCAACATGAGTTTATTTTGGACTTCTTGATTTCTCTGCATATCAAGAACAACCTCTCTTTGCTTGGTGGCTATCTGGAAATGAATCTCATCTCTGTCCTTCATTCTTTGAAGAATTTCTTGGATAATTTCCCTCAGCTTCTTTGTAAGCTCAGCATTTAGAGTGCCAGGGATATTATTTGCAATTGTGATCATTTGATTCAGCCGGAGATGAATGAGGTCTGAGTGAGTGCCCAGGCTTTCTTCAATGTTCTTGACCATGTTCTTGGACACTTCATTCAAGTCATCTTTTGTGGGCAGATTTGGAAGAGTATCATTTGTTTGAGGATTATTGAATGGAGGGGATCTTTTTTGGGATTGATCTTACAGGGAGTAGAGAGCAAGATCAAGACTAAAATAGTCATCGGAGGAGGAGGATGGTATGTCTGATGGAGGGGCCTGAGTTTTTGTGTTTGAAATATATGGCTCTACAATTTCTATTTGGGACTCTACGATGGGACTAAAGTCAGGGATCGTAGAGTTGATGGTTTGTGGGAGCAAAATAAAGTTGACTGCATTTGGTTCCTCAATTATAGAATTTTGAGATTCTGCAACTGGAAATTGATTTAGTGGGTGAAGGATCACTTCCAACCATCGTGGGAATTCATAAAAATAGCTAAATAAGGATGATGGTAAGTGATTAACTCTGAAAAGTTTTGGGATAGATAGTACCTCAAGTTTATCCTTTGAGGAAGAGTTGTTGGTGAGCAATTTCTTGGCAAAATTGAAACTTCCTGGAAATCCATGAGCTAATACTGAGATGGTTGGATACTCTTTGAAGCTCCAGAACATATGATCCCAACAGTTGAGGATTTGGGCTTGATGATATGGCATCATGGGTAGGTATGAGAACTATCGACGTCGGGATTTTTTAATTGTCCCTTTCCGTTACTTGTCCTTTGGTGTTCTCATTTTAGGTGAGATTTGTTTGAAAAAACAAGTGAAAAAGGTCCGACATGTATAATGTCGACGATGGACTGTTAAGAGTTGCCAGTTGGTTTTTTAAATGGTTGTACCAACACAACCGAGAAAAGGTTTGCTCATTAACCCAGTGATGTGAAACTGCTAAACGGGTCGGTGAAACTGAGATTCATTAGGGTCCGGGGACTTGGTTATGCAGTGGGAAGGTGTTAGGCACCCCCCGACATCCGTGTTACCACGGTGACTGCCTCTTTTCAAGAAACTGTTATCTGAATGTGTGTGTGTGGGTCAATCTGCTGTTATTTGGAAGTAGTGCGAGGCCTCGTTCGCACCTATATACATAGGGTTTGAATTTTATGTAAAAATTCAATTTTAAGCAAGATATGGCAGTGATGTTTTATAAAAGAGGTTTTTCAAATCCTGATGCTCAATACTAATTGAGACCTTTTACACTCCCATTTTATTAAGTGCTCGGCTTGATTGATTTTATTTGACAGATGCGAAGCATCCGTACAAAAATACTTTACAAAAAGGTGTTGAATTCCTCGTGGGTATGAAAACCATCTGAGGGAATCCAAACATCATAGATATAATTTACAAGCTGCTTACAGCTGAAAATGTCCATCACGGGAACCGAATCTAGATCCAATGGCTTGAATCTATGTTCACATGATTCTTAGGCTCGCATGATGCCGCAATTGATATAAACGCAGTAAACATGTATATATATATAAAAGCTATATATATATATATATATATATATATATATATATATATATATATATATATATATATATATACAAACATGATCACCAACCACAAAGTACCTCCATGGGGGATCAGAAATATAAATAAAGCTGTAAAAGCTAACAACATCCACGGAGGAAACTCCAGGCGGGACGAAATATACATGAAGCTGTAAAAACGATCAACCACCACGAAGTAAACTCCAGGTGGGACGAAATGTATAAAAAGCTGTAAAAACGGTCAACCACCACGAAGTAAACTCCAGGTGGGACGAAATATATATATATATATATATATATATATATATATATATATATATATATATATATATATATAAGCATGTAAACACACCGGATATAAAATTCAGGCTCATCGAACAGAGTTCGTCCGCAGTTAATATATATAAGTATATATATATTAAAGCACGTAAACGCTCTGGATGTAAAATCCAGGCTCATCGAACAGAGTTCGACCACAGATAATATATATATATATATATATATATATATATATATATATATATATATATATATTAAAGTAGGTAAACGCTCCAGATGTAAAATTCAGGCTCATCGAACGTAGTTCGACCATCGATAATATATATAAGTATATATATATTAAAGCATGTAAACACTCCAGACCGAGGTCTAGGCTCATCGAACAAAGTTCGACATACAGTTCATATATATAAGTATATATATATATATATATATATATATATATATATATATATATATATATATATAGGAAAGCAAATAAACGCACCAAACCGAAGTTTAGGCTCAATCGAGGCATAACTCGATAATGTTAGTCAATATATATATATATATATATATATATATATATATCCGAAGTTTAGGCTCAATCGAGGCATAACTCGATAATGTTAGTCAATATATATATATATATATATATATATATATATATATATCCGAAGTTTAGGCTCAATCGAGGCATAACTCGATAATGTTAGTCAATATATATATATATATATATATATATATATATATATATATATATATATATATATATACAGACTAGAATGAAATCACGGACCAAAGTCCGGGCAAAATGTGCAACACGACTCTCAACGTGTAGAAGGGTGTGTGCAAAGAGGAAGAGAAGGACTCTAAAGTGTGTGACAAGCCTTACAATGGGCTGCCAAATAAGACTTCTATATCTTTAGAGTGGGTAAACACAGACTTTTGTAGGTACAAAAGGGCCATATATGAGCTCACAGGTGTTTAAAAGGGGAAAGTACACTGCCTGGGATGAGTGCAGAGCAAATTGGGCAGGGCTTCCTCGCCATTTTCTCTTACAAAATGGCCACCCCAAGCCCTCTATTTATAGAGGGTGCGGCTCAGCCGCAGGTGTCCTAGAGGCAACCCGGGTGGGCCGGGGTTTTTCAGCTCTGGTCGTCTCGAAGTACGTGCACTTAGGCACTGTAATGTCCACTAAAACTTTCAGAAGTGCAATCCGGGCATCTGTTTGAGGTATACAGGACCTATTTCGGACCGCCGTTGTCGAGAGTTGTACGATGTCATGGGATTAGAGTTTGTGCGAAGTCATTGAAGATGGGACGGTGCCCTCCAGTCTTCAAGCTTCAACTTTCATCCGTTACCCCGCACAATAGTCACTCGGGATTGATTAGTCTTGTGGGACATTATTGCGTAGATATGTTGAGGTGACGTGGCGTGACATCATGTTGGTCAGATTACGATGTTGCCCCTCACCGGTGTTATCGCCAGATTAGGCTGATAAAGTAGATGTTGCTCAGCTTCGCTGAGATTGGACTGCTGTAATTTGTTGAAGGTCCTCATTATCATCTTTGAGGTGTGTCTGTCTTCCCGATGTTATTGTCGGGCTGGTACAGTGGATCTCGTTGTGAGCACCGAGATTGAAGCTGGTTGCATTTATAACAAGCATTTCTGGGGTTATCGTCGAAATTGCCTTCCTTGGGGTTATCACCAAGGTTGGTGGCTATTCCCATGGTTGGGACTGAGACTGTATACCTCGGGGTTATCTCTGAGATTAATCGGTCTTCTCTGGTGTGTGTTCCAGTATTGATCTGCATGCCTCGGGGTTATTTCCGAGATTATTACTCCCAGATTGTGATCCGGGGTTAATGCTGAACTTTCGGTAGTATTCGGCATGGATATGGATCGTCTTTCAGGGTTCCCTCTTAAAAGACAAATATGCTCTCCTGCAATGTTAGTGACAGGTGTACATAAAATTTCAAGTGTCTACAGATTCCCCTCTTTATCATACTCATGCATGGCGATGCATGGGTAGGATAAAGAATCCTAGACACTTGAAATGTAACAAGATAAAATGATACTATGGATAGCAACATGATGCAAATGTATAATGCATGTGTACGGGGTTGTTGCCCACCACGCTGGGGATGATTGCTGGCTCCCTGTTACTTCAACTGGGGGTTGGCAACGATGACCAGATTTGATGTGTAATCCGAATCTGTTAGGACGTTGATGTTGGAGTTATCACCAACTTCCTGGATAATGACTTGATCCTGTAGATGTACCTCTTTTGTGTAAGAGATCTCTGGGGATAAAGCTTGATCTGTTTGAGGATGTGTATAACATATTACATCATCTATCCTCTTTGATGACATTGACCTATCCTGGTTAGTATCGCCAGAATATGCCAAGATTCTGTTGGGTTTACTGCCAACAACAAATGCTGTCAGGGATGCCTGACCTTCGTTGACATGTACTTCACTAACATGTGAATCAACGGCTGAAAAATCCAATAGGATATACTGTCAAGGCTGGTTGACCTCCGCTGACGTGTGAATCAACGGAACATTACGTTGTGACCCACGCCGGGGATCTGAGCGGTCGGGTGTGAAAACCTCGAATAGCTCCAGAGCTCTGATAGGTTTAAATCACTATCAGATGTAATAATATCAAGGCTGCTTGACCTTCGTAGATTTATGTGTCAACGGATGAGCATGCGTTGTAACCCCCGCCGGGGATTTCACGTTGTAACCCCCGTCGGGGATTTCTTGTGTGAAAAGATTAGGGTGACAACTTTACGTTGGCGGCATCGGACCTCTGTACGGTATTACCGAATGTGGTATGCAAAGACTTGAATCATCAGTATAGTAAACCCTGTGTTCGGGCGAATACCAATGGATGAAAAGAAAACCACAGTTGGATCCAGAAAAACCAAGGTTTCAGGCTATTTTGCTCAATCGCGTAGCATTTTTATCCCGGGTTTGGCCTTTTCAGCTTGTAAGAACTCCTTTGCAACTCGAACTGGACCGAGCCGGAGTGATGGGACCCACATAGGAGTGCCGCATGTGCACCTGCTGTACCCGTAGATGGGCCTGTGGCCAACCGTGGATGATAAATTCCAGCTGGTTGGTCTCACAAGTCACTTTCAACTTGTTGTGCGAAGGAAAATACGTTCTTTCAGATCTGCTGAGTTCGGGCTACTTTCTGTAAATTCTGTCACCGTACGAGTGTTCTACAATATCCTGGTAACATATGCCTGTATTTTCTCTCATTTCTGTCCGTTGGATTTTGAGTTATCGCATGAAATGCATCTAAACACATAGTAGTGATTATGTATGCACAAACGACTAGATAAAAAATATTCAACATAATAAATGTTAGTATTAAACCATGCTGAAGATAATGATGTGAAAAAAGTTGACTTTTGAGACAGTCAAATTGGCACCTTTTCTGCTATTTTTTTTATCCTATTTGAGGTCCAATGAGCATAAGGTAGCAAGGAAAAATACTCCTGATATTGAGGTTGGCCTGATGTAGGATGATTTTAATTTTTAATGCATATATTATGTATATGACTTTGGGGCAGGTGTGCTACTGAATGGCCACCTAGACATGCCTGTATGCATGTGGATAGTCCTATTTTCAGAGAGGACTATGGAAATTTTTTTTCAAATGTAGGGATTGGGTAGTCATACATTTTATCACTACTATATATGTTAAAGTAAATGCATGCATGCATATAGTCATAAAATGGATTCTGAAAAGCTCCAGGTAAGAAAATACCACACCCTTTCTGAGGTGATTTGGAGACTTGATGTCCAAATAGGATCAGCCGAGCAGTTCCTATAGGACCACTTCTGGTGTACGGCGGAGGGCTTCTGAAGTACCTCGTCCCCGTTCTGTCAGACAACCTCGTCGGTTGGTGGAGGCCATGATACGTCCTGTCCAGGTAGGTGTTCCAGACATTGAGGACGAGGAGGAGGATATTCCGATAGAGAATCCCGCTCCTGCTGCACATGTCCCTCGCAGGGAGCTTCAGAGCATTCAGGTGGTGAACCCAGAGTTGCTGGGTGACTTGGGCAGACAACCATCGATGTATTTGCATGCTAACGAGGTATGACGTTAGACTTTGATCTTCCTTCTTTCCTATTGATGAGGATTAAAGGGTTTTGATGTTGATCTGTATTTCATGCAGGTTCATGGTTTTACACAGCCTCGAGGGAACTGGTTCAACATTCACTCAATGTATCAGGCGCTTCATCCTAACTATAGAGCGGTAGTGTATGAGTGGGGATTTGGGGCATTTTTCTTCATCCTTCCCCGTCGTTGTCCCTAGGGTTATCTCAGGGCATTGTCTGAGCGATGGTTTCATCAGACTCAGTCACTCCATCTGCTAGATTGCGAGGTGATGATGACGCCTATGGATTGGCGATTTATCACATGTATGGAGTTTGGAGGGGAGCCAGTACCTTGCATGGAAAATATTACCCCTACTGCCGTTAGATCCTTATTAGGAGTTCCAGCGGCGGCGCTCAAAGGCAGGACTGTCCGTTCAGGTCCTTTGAGCGTAGATGCTATGAGCGGGCTATTGAGTGAGCCTATGCCTGATGATGTTAGAATCAGGGATCGCGTTCTGCGGCGATTGTTCCTGATGATCATTTGAGGCTGCTTCATAGTAGATAACTCTTCTACGGTATCTTTCGCTTTGATCAACGCTACACGTGATGTGGACCGTATTGGAGAGTATGATTGGGGTTCCTACACCTTTGCCTATTTCCTCCGGGGCATGTATATGCGCTCATAGTGTTTGACCGAGGCTTGGCTAGGATTTTACCCATTTCTGCTGGTGAGTATTTCTCTTGCCATTTACCATATATAGGTTAAGAGTGTTAACTGACAGCAGATGTTTGCCTTTGTGTTGGCAGTTCTGGGCCTATGAGAGGCTTCCATGCTTACGTACCGTGAGTGTGTTAAGTTTAGACACCTATCCACGAGGACGACGATGGCATCATTCGATTCTGTCAGAGGTCCATGTAGTTGAGGGATTCACTCATTGCCGTAAGCAGCTGGAGTTGCTGACGAACGACACCATCACATGGCTTCCCTATTTCGGGGAACACCTGACTGTGGGTTTTGAGGATGGATACCCGACTGGAGTCGAGTATGTGATTTCCACCAGGAGAGTTCCTCTCTTCACAGATGGAGACTGGGAGCTCTATTTAGGAGAGCGTGCTATTAGGAGCACCACAGGGGAGATTCGTATACCGATCTTGCCTCCTATCAGGTGTTATTGGCATGTATCTTAGTCACCCGTCATTGATATCCTATTGTTGGGGGTTGACGGTTTTGCATTGTCAGAGGGTCCATGTACTCAGGAGACGTTCCATCGGTGGTGGTCGCCTCGCACTATTGGAGCTCAGTCCCGCGCCACATAGTTTATGGGGGATATGGTTCCAGGATCCTTGATGATGACGGATTGGATAGCTTGTGTCTGAGATCCGAGTCATATGACCCAGATTGATAGTTTGACCCGGTAGTTGGACCAGGCACATATATTTATCCGGCATTTGGGCAGAGACCCGACAGAGGCGACTTCATTTGATCCTTCCAGCTCAGGCGCTGGCCCCTCAGGTGACCCATTCGGTTTTGCTGGCGCAGAACTTCCTCTATATAGGTTTGACATCCCTGTTGATAGAGATCTAGTGACTCAGGAGGAGTTACATCAGGTGGACAGGATTGATGATGTGGACATCGACACCATTGTCTTATTCTGATGTATATTCTTGTTATATCTTTTGATAGGCCTCTGTTAGATATTGGGTGGATGTGCTATATTCTCGCTATATCTTTTGATAGGCCTTTGTTAGATATTGGGTGGCTGTGCCCCATTTCCCTGTATTTGTAGTTGTACAGAGATGATGTATTAGATGATGATATACTTAGGAATGTATGCACTATTTTTTTCTTCCCTATATCATATTGCCATCTATTATCTGTTATGCATGTATCATGTTATGCATATGTATGTATGTCCAGAGATATTTGGTATTGACCCCTGGATGGTCTTATGACACGACCCGCACAGATGTCTTCTTCGACAGTTAGCCGCATAGATCATACCCCACCATCAGTGGTGGCATCGGGTATAAGATCGTGGTATGATAGCATGTCACCACCAGACAGGGTGACTGTAGATCTTTTATTGCAGCATACCATGACCTTTTTGACTTTTCAGGTTCCCGCAGGGTTTGTGGACGGGATGATAGAGCATTGGCTACCGGATAGGCAGGTATTCCGATTCGGCACCCATGAGTTGACTCCTACTCTGAAGGAGTATGCACGTTTGATGATGCTGCCTTTAGACACACCTTGTGTGTATCTGGCTTTGGGAGACATGAGCAGACGATTCATGACTCTCACAGGATTGAGGCGCAGAGTGGTACAGGATGAGTTGACATCTGGCCACGTGATATCCCAGCGTTTTCTATACGACAGATTTGGCTTAGAGGATAGCTATTCACGACATTCCGGGGATTTCACCACACCGGAGGCTCATTGGCGCTTGGCCAGAGTTGACGTATTGATGCTATGTGTATTGTCATATGTGTATATGCCGCGGTATATGGATGAGATAGATATAGGCGTTATCATGGCCGTGAGAGCTCTCAGGGAGGGTCGTACCATTATACCTATGATTGTAGTAGAGACCCTGCGGTCGACATCATATTGTTGCACGTATCCTACATGAGTGTTCACAGGTAGCTCAATCATGCTATATGTGTGGTTCATGTCACACTTGAGACCGATTGGCACTTTTAGACGACATGGGTACTGCTTCACCCATGATGTAGCTATGTCATACTCTTTTCAGCCATCAGAGTGTATAGATGCTCTGTCCTGGTCCACATTCTTGGAAGATATCAGAGATCCATTCAACATATTGTTGTGTTCGGGGCTTAGCTCACCATACAGCTTCATTACTCATGCTCCGGGCATGGACTATCTCCCTCTGGCTGGTTTGAGGGGAGTGGCCACTTATCACCTATTGGCTGTGATGTCGCAGTTCGACCAGTTCCAGAATTTTCATCCTTTTGAGGGAGCGACGGGTCATCGTTCAGCTTCTCGGTACCTCTCAGCAGAGGACCGATCTCAGATATAAGCCTGTTGGGATCGGCGTGAGATAGCGGCTTTTTCTGTCAGTCATCCTGGTTATTTCGTAGAGTATTCCGCGTGGATGAAGACAGAGATTTTATCGGCTGCAGCAGTATTTGTAGTACCAGAGAGCGAGTTAGATGATGTAGAGCCCATGGAGGACATTGATACCTACATCGAGGAGGAGTCCACTGCTGGGTTGCCAGAATTTCTTTCGGATTCTCCTAGTACCAATACTGTTGTGATTCAGCACTCGGCACAGTACTTAGAGCAAAGTCTTCATCTGATGACCTTTGAGAGAGATCAGATTCGATCTATGATGTCGACTACTTTTGATGGGAGGGAGGTCGCTCTATTGGAGAGAGACGAGGCCTTGGCTGGTAGAGATGCCACCGTCGTTGAGCGGGATGAGGCTATATCAGCCAGAGATGCAGTGATAGTTGAGCGGGATATCGCCATATCTGCCCGGGATGTAGCCGTCACAGATAGTACTGCAGTGAGGTCCCTTACCAATGGCATGATTGCAGAGATGAGCCCATATATTGATGATCATATGGTCACCATACAGATGGCTACAGATCTGTTAGGTCGTATGGATATTCTTATACAGGAGACCACAACTTTACCACCATCTTCTGAGAGGGACGCCATGTTGGGCTTGTTAGCTCGCATATACCCTGACTTGTAGGTGATCTTGTATTTTCCTGCATAGACTGGCTTAGCCATTTTGTCATGTACAGTTCACATTGTGCATATCAAACATCATTATATATATGACAGGGAAATATATTTTTGATCGCTTCCCTTTTAGATATGCCTTGCTGCTTGCTTGATATTTTTCCTGCTGCTTCAGGGCTTGTGATCGTGATGTATTCTGAATTCCTTCTCAGTGGATGGACATTGGGTTGTCTCTGGATAGTTCAGAATGGATCATCGATCTGTATGTATCCCTACCATCTCTTGATGTCTTGGGACTGGTTTCTGTATGGAAATAAGGAGAGGAGTGTGGCTTTCCTCTCTGAGATTGATCGCACCACAGATGGTCGCCAGCACTTCTATTGAGGAGAAGCCTTATTAATTCCATCTCTTATGGATTGGTGTTGCTCTTTGAGGTACAACCACCGCTTAGATGGTCGTCGAATCTCCTATTTAGGAGGAGTTCAGGTAATTCCATCCATTTGGTCTGAAGCCAAATGAAGTGTAGTGGATTGGAGGGTGATCCCAGTACCAACTGACAAGGTTTTGTGTTTTTGTAGGGGGTGAGACCGCACCATGAATGGCTGCCTACGTACTCCTATTGAAGAGGAGATCAGGTCTGTATAGTTCGAACCTGGTGTAAGAGGTTTAACGTTGTATGTAGCAGGATTGGTGTGGGCGTGTTTTTCTTATTTTTGTTTTATTGCGACCGGGCCATATGAAATGGTTGCCTACGCACTCCTATTGAAGAGGAGATCAGGTCGACGTAATTCACCCCTCAGGGCGAGATGAAAAGCGTAATCCCATGTGTAGGTCAGAGTGCGGGGAGGAGAGAGTTTAATCCTAGGTTGAGGATAAACTGTAGGTGAAAAGTTTGATCCCATGTATGGGTAGCCAAACTGTATACGCAAGAGGTTCAATCCACGGTGGGATGACCTAAGTTGTAGGAACGCAAAGGAGAAAGCCAGGCTGCTAGCTTGAAAGTTATGTTTCCCTGAGGGGCAAAGTGTAGAAAAGTTTTTTGTGGTAAAGGTTTAAAGAACCGGAATGACTGGTGACCTGATGGTCTACCACCAGGATGTTTACTTGATGGTAACTTCAGACATAGTACCGTTTCACGGCGTCTGAGTTGATGAGTTGCAGAAATTCATCGCCGTCCATTTCTTGCAAACTGAGAGCGCCTCCTGTCAATACTTCCTTGACAATAAACGGACCTTCCCAGTTAGGAGCGAATTTTCCCTTAGACTGATCTTGGTTGTCCAGTATTTTCTTCAAAACCAAGTCATGGTGTTTGAATTGCCGTAGCCGGACTTTTTTGTTATAGGATCGGGCGATCTTTTGCTGATATAACTGACCATGGAAGATAGCCGCGGTTCGCCTTTCGTCTATTAGAGACAATTGGTGATACCTATCTTGTACCCATTTGTCTTCATCCAACTGAGCATCTATCAATACTCTAAGGGATTCCATCTCAACTTCTATGGGGAGCACTGCTTCCATCCCATAAGTCAATGCGTAGAGGATTGCCCCAGTGGAAGTGTGCATTGAAGTTCTATAGGCTAATAGAGTCAGAGGTAATAAGTCAGGCCAATTTTTGTGATTGGCGGACATCTTTTGATAATCTTCTTGATGTTCTTGTTAGCCGTTTCAACAACACCATTCATCTTCGTATGATAGATGACTGAGTTGAGGTGTTTGATGTGGAATTTACTGCATAATTCCCCCCATCATTTTGTTGTTGAGGTTCTTGGCATTGTCGGACATAATCACCTCTGGTTGTCTATATCGACAAATAACATTGTTTCTGATGAAAGCAATGATGACTTCTTTAGTAACCCTAGGGAAGGAGTCTGCTTCTACCCACTTAGTGAAGTAGTCGATCATGGTAAAGATAAATCGATGACCATTACTGGCTTTAGGCTCAATGGGCCCAATAACGTCCATTCCCCACATTGAGAAGGGCCAAGGTGAACTCATATTGTGAAGTTCCCGTTGAGGGGCGTGTATAGCATTCCCATGAATATGGAACTGATAGCATCTCTTGACATGGTCATTGCAATCAGCTTTGAGAGATAGCCAATAATGTCCCGTCCTGAGGACTTTCTTAACAAGGAGGGGGCCACTCATGTGGGGGCCATAGACTCCGCCATGGATTTCATCCATAAGCCTTTGGACTTGATCTTTGTCTAAACATCTGAGGAGACCCAATCCTGCATCTCTTTTGTAGAGCGCATCTCCACTCAGGTAGAATTTCATAGCAAATCGGTGGATCCGCCTTTGCTCAGTTGGGCTCGCCTCAGCGGGTGTAGATCCATCTCGTAGATATTCCTTGATATGCTGATACCAAGGATGTTGGATGGGAGGTAGCTCATCCGATACTTCTCCAATGTAATTCTCGTAGGCTGGGGCCTTGTGTAGGGAAATTATTACGCTTGGCAAGTGTTCCTTGTCTGATACGCGAATCAAGGAGGCCAAAGTTGCTAACGCGTCTGCAAAATCATTCCTATTACGAGGAATGTATAGAAAGGATATTTCTTTGAATTCTAAAGCCATCTTTAAAACCTGCCGATGGTAAGGCAGCAAATGTGGTTCTTTGGTTTGATAGATTCCGGTGGATTGTCTGATTACCAACTCTGAATCTCCAAGGACAGTTAACCGCCTGATGCCCATTGAATGGGCAAGTTTTAGCCCCATAAGATAGCCTTTATACTCAGCCGTATTGTTGCTGCTGACAAACTGTAATTTGACGGTGACAGGATACTGCTCTCCCGTATCAGATACTAGAACTGCTCCAGCTCCAGAACCTTCCATATTAACAGCTCCATCGAAATACGTCTTCCACGTTTGGCGTGTATCGTACTGATGGTGTTGCTGAATTGTCATTACTCCTTCATCAGGGAAGTAGGTTTTCAAGGGTTTGAAATCCCCTGATGGTGTGGCGGCCAGTTGATCCGCAATTCCTTAACCTTCGATGGACTTTTGAGTCACATATACGATGTCAAATTGTTGTAAGATCAACAGCCATCTGGACAGTCGACAATTCAGTATGGGTTTACTAAATACGTACTTGAGAGGAACCACGCGGGATATGAAATGGGTTGTGTGACCATGGAGGTAATGTTGTAACCTCATGGTAGCCCATGCTAAAGTATTACACGTCTTTTCGATCAGAGTGTACTTGTGTTCACTGCTGCTGAATCTTTTGCTGAGATAATAGATAGCTCGTTCTAGGCCTCTATCGTCCTTCTGTCCCAGCATGCAGCCCATGGCATTGTCACTTACAGACAGATACATAAATAGGGGAACATTATCCCTGGGTGGTACCAAGATGGGAGCTTTAATTAGCTATTTCTTGATTGTAAGGAAGGCATTCTGGCACTCCTCATTCCATTTCATGGAGGATTACTTCCTTAATAGCTTGAAGATTAGCTCACAGGTTGCTGTGAGCTGAGAGATAAATCTGCTAATGAAGTTGATTCTTCCCAAAAATCCTCGTATTTCCTTTTCTGTCTGAGGAATGGGCATTTCAGTGATGGCTTGGATATTGGCAGGATCCAGGTTTATCCCTTTGTGGCTGACTAGAAATCCTAGCAACTTGCCTAATTTAACGCCAAAGGCGCACTTAGCTGGATTCAACTTCAAGTTGTACTTACGCAACCTGTTGAACAACTTCCTAAGATGGTCTATATGGTCATCTTCCTTTTGGGACTTGATAATAATGTCATCCACGTAGATCTCAATCTCTTTATGCATTAAGTCATGGAAAAGAGCCATCATAGCTCGTTGATAGGTAGCTCCAACATTGATGAGGCCGAATGAGAACCGTTTATAGCAAAAAGTTCTCCAATGAGTGATGAAAGTAGTATTTTCACGATCTTCCTCAGCAACCATGATCTGATGATACCCCGCAAAGTAATCTGCAAAGGAGTACATGTCGTATTGCACAGTATTGTCAATGAGAATGTGGATAAATGGCACGGGAAAGCTATCTTTTAAGCAAGCTTTGTTCAAGTCCCGGTAATCCACGTAAACTCGCACCTTTCCTCCAGGTTTAGGTACGGGCACGATGTTGGATATCCACTCAGGATATGTAGACACCATTATGATGCCAGCTTGAAATTGTTTCATAATTTCTTCTTTCACCTTTAAACTCCTTTCTGGTTTCAATCGCCGGACCTTTTGCTTGACTGGCTTAAATCCCTCTTTGATGGGAATGCGATGAATGACAATGTCAGTGGACAAACCCACCATATCCTAATGAGACCATTCAAACACATCCTGGAACTAGGTTAGTAGCATAACCATGTCATTTCGTTGGTTTGGGGTAAGGTATGAACCAATCTGGATTAACTTAGGGTTTTCTAAGGTTTCGAGATTGAAAGGAGTGGTTTGATCAAGGTTGGGTTTAGGTTTGTCTTTGATCCATTCTTAAATTTCTGGAGGCACCTCAATGTCATCTGGTATATCCACCAAGGCTGAATTCATCTCTACATCAAAGGTACAATCCTTGTGGAGAAGAGGCATCATATCAGCAAGTACATGCACATCTAAATTCAGAGTCCTGAAACAAAATATGCTTTCACTTAGTATATATGAAATGTGTTGATCATACACAGTGTTAGCATATACTGGCAAAATAAACCGCTAATACTGTATAGAAAAGTAAGCAGTTATTATATCTACAGGGCAGAAAGAATTTCTGCCCGCTTTACCTTTGACGACCAATGGAAGGAATGCTGTTCCAATTGGCAAGAGCAAATTCCGGGTGAACCGCAGTGATAGAGGGATTATCATCTTCTTCCCTGTCCCGAATGATATCCATTGCGTCTGGACAATCATCTTCTGGGGTGTATCTATTGGTATGCTAATCATGAACAGTGATGCGTATGCCGGACATCATCCTGATGACGTCTTGCTTGATTCTTCATTCCTCTTCCTCCACTGCGGGATCTGGAACAAAGATTTCTTTCTCCTTCAATGGTACCGGCTTGGGAAATAACATCGCCATTATATTGGCTGGCACCTTTACGGGAGGTTGTGCGGACTCAGAGCTTAAAGGTGAAGCTAAACGCCGCATGGTTGAAGCTGCAGGAATCTGCTGATGCTTATGAGGATTCCTGTGACTAGAGCTGGCAGAATAGCCTTGTCCAGCTGTCCCAATTTACTTGGTTAAGCGAATAGGGTACTTGACACCCTGGAAATCTTTACCCAACCCTTGTCCCGATTTATGACCCAACGACATCATTTCTTACGTGGCCGACATTACCTTGGTAGAAATCTGGGGTTCGGGCAATGGCGTTCCAATAGCATGGTATTGGGTATTGCTTATTTCCAAAGCATGAAAGCTAATTGGCTCAACATCCTTATTGGCATTGATGAGCGGCATGTCCCCATGCTGAGGAATCTCCGATTCAGCATTGACAGTGACCAGGATATTGTTGATGATGTATTTCAATTGTTGGTGAAGAGTGGAGGGGACTGCCCCTGCCATGTGAATCTATGGTCGTCCCAAGAGCAGGTTGTATCCCGAATCTATCTTGAGCACATGGAAGGATACGCAGAATGTATGAGGACCAATCTCAATTGGCAGCTCAACTACTCCGACCGAGTTACGGTGGGCTCCATCAAAAGCTTTGATGATGGTATGGCTACTCCGAATTCGATTGGGATTGATATTCATCTTCACCAAGGTAGCATATGAGCAGATATTCAGAGAGGAACCTCCATCTATTAAAACTCCCGCCACCATATATCCGGAGGACAAAATCACAATGTGCAACGATTTGCAATGACCGGTCCCTTCGGGCGGTATGTCATCATGAGTGAAGGATATCACATTGTTGTTGAAAATGTGATCAACCAGATGTTGAAACGTTTCTGTATCAACTGATGTCGGTGGATAGGCTTCTCTAAAACCTTTAACAAGACCTTCCGGTGATTCTCGGAGGTCAGGACCAAGTCCAAGATTGATATCTGTTGTGGAGCTTCTTTCAGGCTTAAAACCACCTTGGCTTCGTTATGACCCATAGTGCGGAGGAAATTTTCAATCTTTTCAATGGGTACTTTCCCCTTAGACTTGATGACAGGCTTCATTACCCGTTGGGGAAGATACAGTGGATTTTCCTTCGACACTGCAGCAGTTGTATGCGAGGTGGATCCTTCACCTTCTCCATAATTCCACAGAACTACGCGCAAGCTAATAATAGGATATTGTGCTCTGTATGGCAAGTTGATTGGCTCGGGAGCGACCACTTTCAAAGGATTGTTGATTCCCTAGAGTTGAATTACTGGCATGACAAGTGATTTGTTAACCCCATCACTTTCAGTGGGTATGACTGCTACAACACTCTTCCACTTAGTAGGAGACGAATCCTCACTTGCCCGTAACACAGTGTCGTTATCTGCCAGGCACAGTACGCCACTGCCAATTAAATTTTGAATAAGGTGGCGGAGTGCCCAGCATTCTTCTATGCTGTGACCGCGAGATTGAGAATGATATTGACATACTCCCTCAAAGTTATATCATCCTGAACGGGGGTTGATTGGAGGTAGAAGGGAACTAATCCTTCCTTTTATTGATTAACATATGAAGGATTTCCTCTATAGGTTGGCCCAAATATATGAATTCCCTTTTGTTTGCAAAATCCCGACGGGCCTTAGCATTCGCTCTCTTCGTCACTTGTCTTCCATCATTTCATTTTCTGAAAATGAAGAGGGAATATTCATGACAATAAGTAGGAGACTGGCATGCTCCTGGCAGATTAGTTGACGAGTCACTTGATGCTGATAAGTCACCAGTTCCGCCAATTGCTCAATTTGTTTACAGAGAGCTTTCATCTTTTGTTCCATTGTGAATTAGAACTTGTCATAATCCCATCTGTCATCACCATCTTTGGGGGTCTGGGAGGATTCACAGCTAAAATTGGAACTCTGTCCACTGCTCCAATTGATCATATTGACCTCTTCTTCTTTGTGTTGAGGAAGAGGGTTGTCTTGAATGTGAGGCTGATCGGGTTTGGTGACCACGATTTCCCCGTTGTCTATCAGGTCTTGGATTTTATGTTTCAAGGCCCAACAATCCTGAGTATCATGTCCAGGTGCCCCGGCATGATAAGCACATTTCTGAGCAGTATTAAAACCCCGACCATTAGGGCTGGCTGGTGGAAGAAGACGCGTGATTTTCTTCTGTGTTTTTAGAAGATTGAGAATGTTCTCGAGGGTGTCCCCTAAGGGTGTAAATACTCGAGGCCGTTTGACTTCTCCACCTTTTGGTACTGGAGGGTTCGCAGACTGTGCTTAAAAGGGAGTGTAATTTCTCCTCTGGATAGGCATGTTTTGATTGCCTTTTTGACCCTGTAGTATCAGGGAAACATCCTCTTCTTTCTTTTTATGGACCCTTCGGGGGTTGTTTTCATAATTTCCAGATTGGATGTGATCAGCAACAGGTTTGAGGGCAGCCAGGTCTTGAATCTTTCCGGATTTCAATCCCATTTCAGCCATCTCCCCATGTTTGACCATTTTAGAAAATGGTTTGCCGATGCTGGCTAAAACTCTTTTATAGAAAGGTGCTTCTTGTATGTCTATGAAAGTCATGACCATCTCTAATTCTGTCATGGAAGGACTAACTTAGGAAGCCAGGCGTTTCCACCTCTGAGCATACTCTCTAAAAGACTCATTAGACTGTTTCTTAATCTTGGTAATTTGATACCGATCAGGAGCCATTTGAGATTGAAAGTTGTATTGGGTAAGGAAAGCGTGTGCTAGCTCTTCCCAACTATGGATATTTGAATTGTCTAATCTTGTGTACCATGAACGGGCTTCTCCAGTTAGACTTTTTTGGAACAGTTGCATTCTGAGTTTTTCATCCTCTGCATAAGATCCCAGTTATCCAATAAACACCTTTAGATGCGTGTAAGGATCTCCTAACCCGTCATATTTTTCAAAGCCAGGAGTCTTAAATTTTTTTGGATAATGAATACCAGGAAAAATAAACAAATTAGGATATGAAACACTCCCGTGTGTTCCAATTTCTTTGATAGTGCGAAGAGTCTCTTCCATTTGGAGGACTTTTTTTTGATGTCACCAGTGTCTAGATCTCCAGTGGGATGGGCAGCATCATGAGTTTTGTTGGTCGAATCCAACTGCAGTTCAGGTATTATAACGACCTGGGTTCCTCCTTGTGTGGAGGATTCAGCATGTACGGGTATTTTCTGACCATGTGTACACTGGTGTAATTCTTTTAGTAGAACAACCAAATCTGTAATCTGTTTGCTTAATCCGTCGAATTCTTTGCGAGAAACTGGATTAAGTTCAGTCTGGTCGGATGACGACATGATTGATTGTAGGCCTGTTGCCTTTTTGGACTTTGAATAGGTGGTAGGTCCGATTGATTCCCTGCAAAAGAATTGTATAGTTTAGTCTTTAGGGAAGGTGGATAATAACATGCTATACGATGCGTCTAGTTTAGGAATTTTATCCTGAAAAACGGATGTCAGCTGTTTGTAGCATGTATGTGTACACATTTCTTCATATTTCTCATTACATGGAGATAAATATGGAAGATAATTACAAGTAATTATACTTTACAAGTAATTTGAAATGAGAGCATGAAGAGACTTTCCTCCGTTTTGGGTTTATCAGAGGCAGACCTATCTTAAGTTACTCTCGCGGCTTTTTGGCATGAAAGTTCCCAAATCATCGCAATCTACTTGACGGGCAGTTAATTCGGTCTTTCAACTGGAGCGAATTTGGGTGGTGCCTTTCCTGAAACTCGGAGAATTAGTTTTCTCACGAGTCCAGTAATCAAACACCGATGGAATAGCCTCCTGGTGGAGGGACCACACAACATACATTCACATACATCGCGTCTCACCGTATGACATTATAACATGTGCGAAGAACTAATATCACAAGCAGATATGGTGCGAAGCACTAATATCACAGGCAGTTTTATAGTGCGAAGCACTAATATCACGGACAATTTTATAGTGCGAAGCACTAATATCACAAGCAGTTTATAGTGCGAAGCACTAAGTAAGGAAATGCATTCGTACACATTCATCACAAAATGTAAATGCAACATCCACACACAAGCATATAACAATTTTGAAAAAAATTGTAATAGCGACTTAAGTCCTCTTAATGGAGTCCCCAGCAGGGTCGCCACCTGTCGACGTCGGGATTTTTTAATTGTCCCTTTCCGTTACTTGTCCTTTGGTGTTCTCATTTTAGGTGAGATTTGTTTAAAAAAACAAGTGAAAAAGGTCCGACATGTATAATGTCGACGATGAACTGTTAAGAGTCGCCAGTTGGTTTTTTAAATTGTTGTACCAACACAACCGAGAAAAGGTTTGCACATTGACCCAATGATGTGGCACTGCTAAACAGGTCGGTGAAACCGAGATTCATTAGGGTCCGGGGACTTAGTTATGCGGAGGGAAGGTGTTAGGCACCCCCCGACATCCGTGTTAACACGGTGACCGCCTCTTTTCAAGAAACTGTTATCTGAATATGTGCGTGTGTGGGTCAATGTGCTGTTATTTGGAAGTAGTGTGAGGCGTCGTTCGCAAATATATACACAAGGTTTGAATTTTATGTAAAAATTCAATTTTAAGCAAGATATGGAAGTGATGTTTTATAAAAGAGGTTTTTCAAACCCTGATGCTCAATAGTAATTGAGACCTTTTACACTCACATTTTATTAAGTGATCGGCTTGATTGATTTTATTTGATAGATGTGAAGCATCCGTACGAAAATACTTTACAAAAAGGTGTTGAATTCCTCGTGGGTATGAAAACCATACGAGGGAATTCAAAAATCACATATATAATTTACAAGCTGCTTACAGCTGAAAATGTCCATCACGGGAACCGAATCTAGATCCAATGGCTTGAATCTTTGATCACATGATTCTTAGGCTCACATGATGCCGCAATTGATATAAACGCAGTAAGCATGTATATATATAAAAGCTGTAAATATATATATACAGACATGATCACCAAACATGAAGTACCTCTATTGGGGATCAGAAATATAAATAAAGCTGTAAAGGCTATCAACCGCCACGGAGGAAACTCCAGGCAGGACGAAATGTACAGGAAGCTGTAAAAACGATCAACCACCACGAAGTAAACTCTAGGTGGGACGAAATGTAAATATATATATATATATATATATATATATATATATGTGTGTGTGTGTGTGTGTGTGTGTGTGTGTGACGCCCCCAAAATTAGGTATACATCACCCATCTTGGGTCGTCAGATACATAGTATAGAATACAAATACAACTTACTAATACAACTGTCGTGTACAATACGACAAAACATAAACTGTGAGTTTGAATACAAATATTATCTTCTAGAGAGTATTCATACTCAAAAGGAGTTCTCATTACATTTATTAACACACTATTACATAGAATAGTGAGGACTACTAACTAATACTATCATTCGGACCATCACTCCGTTCCCCGACTTGCCCCAGCTACGTTCTCATTTCCTGAAGAGAACAGTGAAAGAAAGGGTGAGCTCAACTAGCCCAGTAAGAAATATTATGACTAAGATAATGCAGAATAAATTATCATTAGCCTTCAACAATGTTAAACTGATAAAATATAATAGACATCAAGTTTAACTGCAGCGGAACAAGCAATCCATTAAAAGAGTCAAGTAGAAAATAAACTCTACTATCTTTTATGATTTAAAAGATTTTTCAACATTGTGAACGCTGGGACTCAGCTTAATAAAATAATCCACATAATCGAATCACCCCTGCACTACGGCCAAGGATATTTGTGTATTCATTAATGGTTATGATCATACCAACAACTGTCCATCAATGCACTACGGGCCAATGAGGACTTTTACCACATCGTTTGTAACATTACGGTCATGATTATACCGAATAATCCCTGGTCATAATCATACCAAGTCCATCTATGCACTACAGGCCACAGATGACTTTCAACATTTTATAAACATGAGGATGATGACAATGATATAAGAATTCAATAAAACAAGTTCAAGAATTAATTTATCCAAGAATTAACAACGCCCAAATTGTCAACATGATACTGCTTTGTGAAGTAAAATTCAAGAATGATCAGAAGAATATTTCCATGAAAAATACTGGATGAAGCGCAAATATCAAGGATATTCCACTAATTTCATGGAGTATAGAAGTCAAAATTTTAACCAACTGAGAATAATAAGGAATGGAATAACAACAGAAATCACCATGCATGCGATAGACTGCACAGACAGGTTATTCCAACAGAATAATAAATAATGGAACCAGGTCCGGCGTAAACGCACAGACAGGATATTTCGACAGAATAATAAATAATGGAACCAGGTTCGGCGTAAACACACAGACAGGATATTCTGACAGAATAATAAATAATGGAACCAGGTCCGGTGTAAAACACACATACAGGATGTTCCAACAGAATAATAATAAAAACGGAACCAGGTCCGGTGTAAAACTCACAGATAGGATGTTCCAACAGAATAATAATAAAAACGAAACCAGGTCCGGTGTAAAACACACAGACAGGATGTTCCAACAGAATAATAGAATAATGTCACCAAGTATAGGGTAGACCACGTATACAGGTTATTCCAATAGAATAATAAGAAATGGAATAACAACAGTTCTCTTCATGAATAAGAAAGAATAACACCCCTTACCGTTTTAAAGAAGAGCTGAAATAAGGAAGTAGTTAAGTAGCAGAATATTTTTCTTCTCTCTCTCTCTATAGTTTCTCTCTATAGTTTCTCTCTCTAGAGTTCAGTGAATTCGTAAGAAATAATGAAGGAATGAGCTGCTATTTATAGAAAAATGGAATGCATAGTAACTAATCCATGAACGGTCCAGATTGATTACTTTAATCGGACGGTCCATATTTAAAGAAAAATCTTTTAAATAAAATATAATATATTCTATTTTTAGAATAACTTTAATAAAGTATTATGTTTTATATAAAAAGATGTTTCTGTTTTATTACGTTAATAATACCAATAAAAGAAAACGTCATTATCGCTAAATAATTCATATTATTAACTGACAATAATTGAATCAAACTAAGTGACTTCTCACATAAGCATTAATAATCAATACGGTGTGCTACTATGCAACCACACGTATTACTGTACTTTTACTACCGAGTATTTCAACATTATCAATGGTAAAACTTCCGCCGTTATTTTTAATAAAATATTTTTGTCGTTTTCTCAATCCTACAATAATTCTGTTGTGGGGTCCACCAGTGATTGTGCCGTTGTACGAATATTCCCTGTTAAAACGAATATTCCCCGACCAATCGAATATTATATAACAAGTTGCGTACTTTGCAAAATTTATAAATATTATCCACAACTATAACATTATATCAAATTAACTCCATAATATTCAAAAATGATATTTGTAGAAAATTCATCTTTATTTATAAAAGTTGGGGTCTTACAACCTCCCCTTCTTATAAAATTTCACCTTCGAAATTAGGGTACGTACCTGGTATGTCGAAGAGGTAAGGATACCTTGATTTCATTTCAGATTCTAACTCCCAAGTCATTTCCTCAACATCGTGGTTTCTCCACAAAACTTTGACTTGAGGTATAACATTGGAGCGTAGAATATGTTTCTTCTTATCCAAGATTTGAATAGGAACTTCTTCATACGTCAAATCTTCTGCTATTTCGTCCGGTTCTAACTCAATAATGTGGTTCGGGTCTTCCACATGTTTGCTTAACATGGATATGTGAAAAACGTTATGAACACGAGACATACTTGGCGGTAAAGCGAGTCTATAAGCCATAGTTCCTATTCGATCAAGGATTAAAAATAGACTGATGAATCGAGAATTGAGCTGTCCTCTCTTTCCAAATCTCGTAACTCCTTTCCATGGAGCAACACGTAAGAACACATGATCTCCTACATCAAATTCCACGTCCTTTCGATGAAGATCAGCATAACTCTTTTGTCGATCTTGTGAGGTTTTATACGTTGTCGGATCGTTTGAATCTTCTCTGTAGTCATACGTACCAACTCCGGTCCCAACAACGTTGCTTCACCCACCTCATCCCAACATACTGGAGAACGACATTTTCTTCCATACAATGCTTCGAATGGAGCCATGCCAGTACTTTCTTGATAACTGTTATTGTAGGAAAACTCCACCAATGGTAAGAACTTGTCCCAACTTCCCTTCAAGTCAAGGACACAGAGTATTAATAAATCTTCTAGAGTGTGAATAGTCCTCTCTGATTGTCCGTCCGTCTGAGGATGATATTCCGAACTAAATCGTAAATCTGTGCCCATAGCTTTTTGTAAACTAACCCAAAATCGTGAAGTGAATCTTGGGTCTCAATCAGAAACTATGGATACTGGCTTACCATGCAGTCTTACAATCTTGTTTATGTACATACGAGCAAGACGTTCAAGTGTATAAGTTTCTCGTATCGGTAAGAAATGGGTAGACTTGGTCAATCTATCCACAATGACCCAAATCGCATCAATACCTTGAGAAACCCTAGGAAGACCGGTAACGAAATCCATGGTAATATGTTCCCACTTTCATTTTGGAATTTCAAGTGGTTGCAATGGACCTTTTGGTACTTGATGCTCCGCTTTGACTCGTTGACAAGTTAAACACCTTGAGATAAACAACGCTATCTCTCTCTTCATATTGCTCCACCAAAATGTATGACGAAGATCATGATACATTTTGGTACTTCCAGGATGGATTGCAAACGGTGTGTTGTGCGCCTCCATCATGATTTCATACTATAAATCAGGGTTGTTAGGAACATAAAGTCTGGAGTTGACTCGAAGTATTCCTTCTTCTTCGATTCTTGCTTCCGGCATAGCACCTTCTTGCACTTTCTTCCTCATACGCATTAGCTCCAAGTTTGTAGCTTGAGCAACTTTAACTCTATCGATTAAAGTTGGTTCTACTCGTATATTCGCAATCATCACATGGGTCCCTGGAGTCTTTAACTCTATCTCCATCCTTTGCAAGTCACACAAAATGGGCCTTTGTGTTGACAATATCGCACTCGTACTTTCATATGATCTTCTACTCAATGCGTCAGCTACCACGTTCGCTTTTCCAGGATGGTAGTGAATGGTATGATCATAATCTTTCAACAGTTCAAGCCAACGTCGTTATCGCATGTTGAGTTCCTTTTGAGTGAAGAAATATTTGAAGCTTTTATGATCCGTAAAGATCTCCACCTTCTCCCCATACAAGTAATGCCTCCAAATTTTAAGTGCAAAGACAACAGCTTCCAACTCTAGATCATGAGTAGGATAATTCCTCTCATATTCCTTGAATTGTCTTGATGCATAGGCTATGACTTTTCCATGTTGCATGAGAACGCATCCCAACCCTTTGCTCGAAGCATCACTGTAGATGACAAATCCCTCCGAGCCAGATGATATTGTTAGAACAGGTGCTGAAATGAGTCTCCTCTTGAGTTCTTGAAAACTCTTCTCACATTCTTTGCTCCAGCCGAACTTTGTATCTTTCCGAGTCAGCTGAGTTAATGGAGTAGCGATTCGAGAAAATCCTTCCACGAATCTCCGATAATAACCAGCTAAACCAAGAAAGCTACGTACTTCGGTCACTGATTTAGGTTGCTCCCAGCTTTGAATAGCTTCAATCTTTGCCGGGTCAACAGATATTCCACGACTTGATACTACGTGCCCAAGGAATGCTACCTCCTCCAACAAGAACTCGCATTTCTTTAACTTGGCATAAAGCTTATATTCACGAAGCTTTTGGAGTACCAGCTTCAAGTGTTGCTCATGATCTTCACGGCTTTTGGAATAAATAAGGATGTCATCAATAAAGACGACCACAAAGTGATCCAAATATTCCTTGAATACCCGGTTCATCATATCCATGAAGGCAGCAGGAGCATTAGTCAATCCAAAGGACATGACTAGGAATTCATAATGCCCGTACCGAGTTCTGAAAGCCGTCTTTGGAATATCCTCAGTTCTAACCTTCAGGTATTATAACGACCTGGGTTCCTCCTTGTGTGGAGGATTCAGCATGTACGGGTATTTTCTGACCATGTGTACACTGGTGTAATTCTTTTAGTAGAACAGCCAAATCTGTAATCTGTTTGCTTAATCCGTCGAATTCTTTGCGAGAAACTGGATTAAGTTCAGTCTGGTCGGATGACGACATGATTGATTGTAGGCCTGTTGCCTTTTTGGACTTTGAATAGGTGGTAGGTCCGATTGATTCCCTGCAAAAGAATTGTATAGTTTAGTCTTTAGGGAAGGTGGATAATAACATGCTATACGATGCGTCTAGTTTAGGAATTTTATCCTGAAAAATGGATGTCAGCTGTTTGTAGCATGTATGTGTACACATTTCTTCATATTTCTCATTACATGGAGATAAATATGGAAGATAATTACAAGTAATTATACTTTACAAGTAATTTGAAATGAGAGCATGAAGAGACTTTCCTCCGTTTTGGGTTTATCAGAGGCAGACCTATCTTAAGTTACTCTCGCGGCTTTTTGGCATGAAAGTTCCCAAATCATCGCAATCTACTTGACGGGCAGTTAATTCGGTCTTTCAACTGGAGCGAATTTGGGTGGTGCCTTTCCTGAAACTCGGAGAATTAGTTTTCTCACGAGTCCAGTAATCAAACACCGATGGAATAGCCTCCTGGTGGAGGGACCACACAACATACATTCACATACATCGCGTCTCACCGTATGACATTATAACATGTGCGAAGAACTAATATCACAAGCAGATATGGTGCGAAGCACTAATATCACAGGCAGTTTTATAGTGCGAAGCACTAATATCACGGACAATTTTATAGTGCGAAGCACTAATATCACAAGCAGTTTATAGTGCGAAGCACTAAGTAAGGAAATGCATTCGTACACATTCATCACAAAATGTAAATGCAACATCTACACACAAGCATATAACAATTTTGAAAAAAATTGTAATAGCGGCTTAAGTCCTCTTAATGGAGTCCCCAGCAGGGTCGCCACCTGTCGACGTCAGGATTTTTTAATTGTCCCTTTCCGTTACTTGTCCTTTGGTGTTCTCATTTTAGGTGAGATTTGTTTAAAAAAACAAGTGAAAAAGGTCCGACATGTATAATGTCGACGATGAACTGTTAAGAGTCGCCAGTTGGTTTTTTAAATTGTTGTACCAACACAACCGAGAAAAGGTTTGCACATTGACCCAATGATGTGGCACTGCTAAACAGGTCGGTGAAACCGAGATTCATTAGGGTCCGGGGACTTAGTTATGCGGAGGGAAGGTGTTAGGCACCCCCCGACATCCGTGTTAACACGGTGACCGCCTCTTTTCAAGAAACTGTTATCTGAATGTGTGCGTGTGTGGGTCAATGTGCTGTTATTTGGAAGTAGTGTGAGGCGTCGTTCGCAAATATATACACAAGGTTTGAATTTTATGTAAAAATTCAATTTTAAGCAAGATATGGAAGTGATGTTTTATAAAAGAGGTTTTTCAAACCCTGATGCTCAATAGTAATTGAGACCTTTTACACTCACATTTTATTAAGTGATCGGCTTGATTGATTTTATTTGACAGATGTGAAGCATCCGTACGAAAATACTTTACAAAAAGGTGTTGAATTCCTCGTGGGTATGAAAACCATACGAGGGAATTCAAAAATCACATATATAATTTACAAGCTGCTTACAGCTGAAAATGTCCATCACGGGAACCGAATCTAGATCCAATGGCTTGAATCTTTGATCACATGATTCTTAGGCTCACATGATGCCGCAATTGATATAAACGCAGTAAGCATGTATATATATAAAAGCTGTAAATATATATATACAGACATGATCACCAAACATGAAGTACCTCTATTGGGGATCAGAAATATAAATAAAGCTGTAAAGGCTATCAACCGCCACGGAGGAAACTCCAGGCAGGACGAAATGTACAGGAAGCTGTAAAAACGATCAACCACCACGAAGTAAACTCTAGGTGGGACGAAATGTAAATATATATATATGTGTGTGTGTGTGTGTGTGTGTTTGTGTGTGTGTGTGACGCCCCCAAAATTAGGTATACATCACCCATCTTGGGTCGTCAGATACATAGTATAGAATACAAATACAACTTACTAATACAACTGTCGTATACAATACGACAAAACATAAACTGTGAGTTTGAATACAAATATTATCTTCTAGAGAGTATTCATACTCAAAAGGAGTTCTCATTACATTTATTAACACACTATTACATAGAATAGTGAGGACTACTAACTAATACTATCATTCGGACCATCACTCCGTTCCCCGACTTGCCCCAGCTACGTTCTCATTTCCTGAAGAGAACAGTGAAAGAAAGGGTGAGCTCAACTAGCCCAGTAAGAAATATTATGACTAAGATAATGCAGAATAAATTATCATTAGCCTTCAACAATGTTAAACTGATAAAATATAATAGACATCAAGTTTAACTGCAGCGGAACAAGCAATCCATTAAAAGAGTCAAGTAGAAAATAAACTCTACTATCTTTTATGATTTAAAAGATTTTTCAACATTGTGAACGCTGGGACTCAGCTTAATAAAATAATCCACATAATCGAATCACCCCTGCACTACGGCCAAGGATATTTGTGTATTCATTAATGGTTATGATCATACCAACAACTGTCCATCAATGCACTACGGGCCAATGAGGACTTTTACCACATCGTTTGTAACATTACGGTCATGATTATACCGAATAATCCCTGGTCATAATCATACCAAGTCCATCTATGCACTACAGGCCACAGATGACTTTCAACATTTTATAAACATGAGGATGATGACAATGATATAAGAATTCAATAAAACAAGTTCAAGAATTAATTTATCCAAGAATTAACAACGCCCAAATTGTCAACATGATACTGCTTTGTGAAGTAAAATTCAAGAATGATCAGAAGAATATTTCCATGAAAAATACTGGATGAAGCGCAAATATCAAGGATATTCCACTAATTTCATGGAGTATAGAAGTCAAAATTTTAACCAACTGAGAATAATAAGGAATGGAATAACAACAGAAATCACCATGCATGCGATAGACTGCACAGACAGGTTATTCCAACAGAATAATAAATAATGGAACCAGGTCCGGCGTAAACGCACAGACAGGATATTTCGACAGAATAATAAATAATGGAACCAGGTCCGGCGTAAACGCACAGACAGGATATTCTGACAGAATAATAAATAATGGAACCAGGTCCGGTGTAAAACACACATACAGGATGTTCCAACAGAATAATAATAAAAACGGAACCAGGTCCGGTGTAAAACTCACAGATAGGATGTTCCAACAGAATAATAATAAAAACGAAACCAGGTCCGGTGTAAAACACACAGACAGGATGTTCCAACAGAATAATAGAATAATGTCACCAAGTATAGGGTAGACCGCGTATACAGGTTATTCCAATAGAATAATAAGAAATGGAATAACAACAGTTCTCTTCATGAATAAGAAAGAATAACACCCCTTACCGTTTTAAAGAAGAGCTGAAATAAGGAAGTAGTTAAGTAGCAGAATATTTTTCTTCTCTCTCTCTATAGTTTCTCTCTATAGTTTCTCTCTCTAGAGTTCAGTGAATTCGTAAGAAATAATGAAGGAATGAGCTGCTATTTATAGAAAAATGGAATGCATAGTAACTAATCCATGAACGGTCCAGATTGATTACTTTAATCGGACGGTCCATATTTAAAGAAAAATCTTTTAAATAAAATATAATATATTCTATTTTTAGAATAACTTTAATAAAGTATTATGTTTTATATAAAAAGATGTTTCTGTTTTATTACGTTAATAATACCAATAAAAGAAAACGTCATTATCGCTAAATAATTCATATTATTAACTGACAATAATTGAATCAAACTAAGTGACTTCTCACATAAGCATTAATAATCAATACGGTGTGCTACTATGCAACCACACGTATTACTGTACTTTTACTACCGAGTATTTCAACATTATCAATGGTAAAACTTCCGCCGTTATTTTTAATAAAATATTTTTGTCGTTTTCTCAATCCGACAATAATTCTGTTGTGGGGTCCACCAATGATTGTGCCGTTGTACGAATATTCCCTGTTAAAACGAATATTCTCCGACCAATCGAATATTATATAACAAGTTGCGTACTTTGCAAAATTTATAAATATTATCCACAACTATAACATTATATCAAATTAACTCCATAATATTCAAAAATGATATTTGTAGAAAATTCATCTTTATTTATAAAAGTTGGGGTCTTACAACCTCCCCTTCTTATGAAATTTCACCTTCGAAATTAGGGTACGTACCTGGTATGTCGAAGAGGTAAGGATACCTTGATTTCATTTCAGATTCTAACTCCCAAGTCATTTCCTCAACATCGTGGTTTCTCCACAAAACTTTGACTTGAGGTATAACCTTGGAGCGTAGAATATGTTTCTTCTTATCCAAGATTTGAATAGGAACTTCTTCATACGTCAAATCTTCTGCTATTTCGTCCGGTTCTAACTCAATAATGTGGTTCGGGTCTTCCACATGTTTGCTTAACATGGATATGTGAAAAACGTTATGAACACGAGACATACTTGGCGGTAAAGCGAGTCTATAAGCCATAGTTCCTATTCGATCAAGGATTAAAAATAGACTGATGAATCGAGAATTGAGCTGTCCTCTCTTTCCAAATCTCGTAACTCCTTTCCATGGAGCAACACGTAAGAACACATGATCTCCTACATCAAATTCCACGTCCTTTCGATGAAGATCAGCATAACTCTTTTGTCGATCTTGTGAGGTTTTATACGTTGTCGGATCGTTTGAATCTTCTCTGTAGTCATACGTACCAACTCCGGTCCCAACAACGTTGCTTCACCCACCTCATCCCAACATACTGGAGAACGACATTTTCTTCCATACAATGCTTCGAATGGAGCCATGCCAATACTTTCTTGATAACTGTTGTTGTAGGAAAACTCCACCAATGGTAAGAACTTGTCCCAACTTCCCTTCAAGTCAAGGACACAGAGTATTAATAAATCTTCTAGAGTGTGAATAGTCCTCTCTGATTGTCCGTCCGTCTGAGGATGATATTCCGAACTAAATCGTAAATCTGTGCCCATAGCTTTTTGTAAACTAACCCAAAATCGTGAAGTGAATCTTGGGTCTCAATCAGAAACTATGGATACTGGCATACCATGCAGTCTTACAATCTTGTTTATGTACATACGAGCAAGACGTTCAAGTGTATAAGTTTCTCGTATCGGTAAGAAATGGGTAGACTTGGTCAATCTATCCACAATGACCCAAATCGCATCAATACCTTGAGAAACCCTAGGAAGACCGGTAACGAAATCCATGGTAATATGTTCCCACTTCCATTTTGGAATTTCAAGTGGTTGCAATGGACCTTTTGGTACTTGATGCTCCGCTTTGACTCGTTGACAAGTTAAACACCTTGAGATAAACAACGCTATCTCTCTCTTCATATTGCTCCACCAAAATGTATGACGAAGATCATGATACATTTTGGTACTTCCAGGATGGATTGCAAACGGTGTGTTGTGCGCCTCCATCATGATTTCATACTATAAATCAGGGTTGTTAGGAACATAAAGTCTGGAGTTGACTCGAAGTATTCCTTCTTCTTCGATTCTTGCTTCCGGCATAGCACCTTCTTGCACTTTCTTCCTCATACGCATTAGCTCCAAGTTTGTAGCTTGAGCAACTTTAACTCTATCGATTAAAGTTGGTTCTACTCGTATATTCGCAATCATCACATGGGTCCCTGGAGTCTTTAACTCTATCTCCATCCTTTGCAAGTCACACAAAATGGGCCTTTGTGTTGACAATATCGCACTCGTACTTTCATATGATCTTCTACTCAATGCGTCAGCTACCACGTTCGCTTTTCCAGGATGGTAGTGAATGGTATGATCATAATCTTTCAACAGTTCAAGCCAACGTCGTTATCGCATGTTGAGTTCCTTTTGAGTGAAGAAATATTTGAAGCTTTTATGATCCGTAAAGATCTCCACCTTCTCCCCATACAAGTAATGCCTCCAAATTTTAAGTGCAAAGACAACAGCTTCCAACTCTAGATCATGAGTAGGATAATTCCTCTCATATTCCTTGAATTGTCTTGATGCATAGGCTATGACTTTTCCATGTTGCATGAGAACGCATCCCAACCCTTTGCTCGAAGCATCACTGTAGATGACAAATCCCTCCGAGCCAGATGATATTGTTAGAACAGGTGCTGAAATGAGTCTCCTCTTGAGTTCTTGAAAACTCTTCTCACATTCTTTGCTCCAGCCGAACTTTGTATCTTTCCGAGTCAGCTGAGTTAATGGAGTAGCGATTCGAGAAAATCCTTCCACGAATCTCCGATAATAACCAGCTAAACCAAGAAAGCTACGTACTTCGGTCACTGATTTAGGTTGCTCCCAGCTTTGAATAGCTTCAATCTTTGCCGGGTCAACAGATATTCCACGACTTGATACTACGTGCCCAAGGAATGCTACCTCCTCCAACAAGAACTCGCATTTCTTTAACTTGGCATAAAGCTTATATTCACGAAGCTTTTGGAGTACCAGCTTCAAGTGTTGCTCATGATCTTCACGGCTTTTGGAATAAATAAGGATGTCATCAATAAAGACGACCACAAAGTGATCCAAATATTCCTTGAATACCCGGTTCATCATATCCATGAAGGCAGCAGGAGCATTAGTCAATCCAAAGGACATGACTAGGAATTCATAATGCCCGTACCGAGTTCTGAAAGCCGTCTTTGGAATATCCTCAGTTCTAACCTTCAGGTATTATAACGACCTGGGTTCCTCCTTGTGTGGAGGATTCAGCATGTACGGGTATTTTCTGACCATGTGTACACTGGTGTAATTCTTTTAGTAGAACAGCCAAATCTGTAATCTGTTTGCTTAATCCGTCGAATTCTTTGCGAGAAACTGGATTAAGTTCAGTCTGGTCGGATGACGACATGATTGATTGTAGGCCTGTTGCCTTTTTGGACTTTGAATAGGTGGTAGGTCCGATTGATTCCCTGCAAAAGAATTGTATAGTTTAGTCTTTAGGGAAGGTGGATAATAACATGCTATACGATGCGTCTAGTTTAGGAATTTTATCCTGAAAAACGGATGTCAGCTGTTTGTAGCATGTATGTGTACACATTTCTTCATATTTCTCATTACATGGAGATAAATATGGAAGATAATTACAAGTAATTATACTTTACAAGTAATTTGAAATGAGAGCATGAAGAGACTTTCCTCCGTTTTGGGTTTATCAGAGGCAGACCTATCTTAAGTTACTCTCGCGGCTTTTTGGCATGAAAGTTCCCAAATCATCGCAATCTACTTGACGGGCAGTTAATTCGGTCTTTCAACTGGAGCGAATTTGGGTGGTGCCTTTCCTGAAACTCGGAGAATTAGTTTTCTCACGAGTCCAGTAATCAAACACCGATGGAATAGCCTCCTGGTGGAGGGACCACACAACATACATTCACATACATCGCGTCTCACCGTATGACATTATAACATGTGCGAAGAACTAATATCACAAGCAGATATGGTGCGAAGCACTAATATCACAGGCAGTTTTATAGTGCGAAGCACTAATATCACGGACAATTTTATAGTGCGAAGCACTAATATCACAAGCAGTTTATAGTGCGAAGCACTAAGTAAGGAAATGCATTCGTACACATTCATCACAAAATGTAAATGCAACATCCACACACAAGCATATAACAATTTTGAAAAAAATTGTAATAGCGGCTTAAGTCCTCTTAATGGAGTCCCCAGCAGGGTCGCCACCTGTCGACGTCGGGATTTTTTAATTGTCCCTTTCCGTTACTTGTCCTTTGGTGTTCTCATTTTAGGTGAGATTTGTTTAAAAAAACAAGTGAAAAAGGTCCGACATGTATAATGTCGACGATGAACTGTTAAGAGTCGCCAGTTGGTTTTTTAAATTGTTGTACCAACACAACCGAGAAAAGGTTTGCACATTGACCCAATGATGTGGCACTGCTAAACAGGTCGGTGAAACCGAGATTCATTAGGGTCCGGGGACTTAGTTATGCGGAGGGAAGGTGTTAGGCACCCCCCGACATCCGTGTTAACACGGTGACCGCCTCTTTTCAAGAAACTGTTATCTGAATGTGTGCGTGTGTGGGTCAATGTGCTGTTATTTGGAAGTAGTGTGAGGCGTCGTTCGCAAATATATACACAAGGTTTGAATTTTATGTAAAAATTCAATTTTAAGCAAGATATGGAAGTGATGTTTTATAAAAGAGGTTTTTCAAACCCTGATGCTCAATAGTAATTGAGACCTTTTACACTCACATTTTATTAAGTGATCGGCTTGATTGATTTTATTTGACAGATGTGAAGCATCCGTACGAAAATACTTTACAAAAAGGTGTTGAATTCCTCGTGGGTATGAAAACCATACGAGGGAATTCAAAAATCACATATATAATTTACAAGCTGCTTACAGCTGAAAATGTCCATCACGGGAACCGAATCTAGATCCAATGGCTTGAATCTTTGATCACATGATTCTTAGGCTCACATGATGCCGCAATTGATATAAACGCAGTAAGCATGTATATATATAAAAGCTGTAAATATATATATACAGACATGATCACCAAACATGAAGTACCTCTATTGGGGATCAGAAATATAAATAAAGCTGTAAAGGCTATCAACCGCCACGGAGGAAACTCCAGGCAGGACGAAATGTACAGGAAGCTGTAAAAACGATCAACCACCACGAAGTAAACTCTAGGTGGGACGAAATGTAAATATATATATATATGTGTGTGTGTGTGTGTGTGTGTGTGTGACGCCCCCAAAATTAGGTATACATCACCCATCTTGGGTCGTCAGATACATAGTATAGAATACAAATACAACTTACTAATACAACTGTCGTGTACAATACGACAAAACATAAACTGTGAGTTTGAATACAAATATTATCTTCTAGAGAGTATTCATACTCAAAAGGAGTTCTCATTACATTTATTAACACACTATTACATAGAATAGTGAGGACTACTAACTAATACTATCATTCGGACCATCACTCCGTTCCCCGACTTGCCCCAGCTACGTTCTCATTTCCTGAAGAGAACAGTGAAAGAAAGGGTGAGCTCAACTAGCCCAGTAAGAAATATTATGACTAAGATAATGCAGAATAAATTATCATTAGCCTTCAACAATGTTAAACTGATAAAATATAATAGACATCAAGTTTAACTGCAGCGGAACAAGCAATCCATTAAAAGAGTCAAGTAGAAAATAAACTCTACTATCTTTTATGATTTAAAAGATTTTTCAACATTGTGAACGCTGGGACTCAGCTTAATAAAATAATCCACATAATCGAATCACCCCTGCACTACGGCCAAGGATATTTGTGTATTCATTAATGGTTATGATCATACCAACAACTGTCCATCAATGCACTACGGGCCAATGAGGACTTTTACCACATCGTTTGTAACATTACGGTCATGATTATACCGAATAATCCCTGGTCATAATCATACCAAGTCCATCTATGCACTACAGGCCACAGATGACTTTCAACATTTTATAAACATGAGGATGATGACAATGATATAAGAATTCAATAAAACAAGTTCAAGAATTAATTTATCCAAGAATTAACAACGCCCAAATTGTCAACATGATACTGCTTTGTGAAGTAAAATTCAAGAATGATCAGAAGAATATTTCCATGAAAAATACTGGATGAAGCGCAAATATCAAGGATATTCCACTAATTTCATGGAGTATAGAAGTCAAAATTTTAACCAACTGAGAATAATAAGGAATGGAATAACAACAGAAATCACCATGCATGCGATAGACTGCACAGACAGGTTATTCCAACAGAATAATAAATAATGGAACCAGGTCCGGCGTAAACGCACAGACAGGATATTTCGACAGAATAATAAATAATGGAACCAGGTCCGGCGTAAACGCACAGACAGGATATTCTGACAGAATAATAAATAATGGAACCAGGTCCGGTGTAAAACACACATACAGGATGTTCCAACAGAATAATAATAAAAACGGAACCAGGTCCGGTGTAAAACTCACAGATAGGATGTTCCAACAGAATAATAATAAAAACGAAACCAGGTCCGGTGTAAAACACACAGACAGGATGTTCCAACAGAATAATAGAATAATGTCACCAAGTATAGGGTAGACCGCGTATACAGGTTATTCCAATAGAATAATAAGAAATGGAATAACAACAGTTCTCTTCATGAATAAGAAAGAATAACACCCCTTACCGTTTTAAAGAAGAGCTGAAATAAGGAAGTAGTTAAGTAGCAGAATATTTTTCTTCTCTCTCTCTATAGTTTCTCTCTATAGTTTCTCTCTCTAGAGTTCAGTGAATTCGTAAGAAATAATGAAGGAATGAGCTGCTATTTATAGAAAAATAGAATGCATAGTAACTAATCCATGAACGGTCCAGATTGATTACTTTAATCGGACGGTCCATATTTAAAGAAAAATCTTTTAAATAAAATATAATATATTCTATTTTTAGAATAACTTTAATAAAGTATTATGTTTTATATAAAAAGATGTTTCTGTTTTATTACGTTAATAATACCAATAAAAGAAAACGTCATTATCGCTAAATAATTCATATTATTAACTGACAATAATTGAATCAAACTAAGTGACTTCTCACATAAGCATTAATAATCAATACGGTGTGCTACTATGCAACCACACGTATTACTGTACTTTTACTACCGAGTATTTCAACATTATCAATGGTAAAACTTCCGCCGTTATTTTTAATAAAATATTTTTGTCGTTTTCTCAATCCGACAATAATTCTGTTGTGGGGTCCACCAATGATTGTGCCGTTGTACGAATATTCCCTGTTAAAACGAATATTCTCCGACCAATCGAATATTATATAACAAGTTGCGTACTTTGCAAAATTTATAAATATTATCCACAACTATAACATTATATCAAATTAACTCCATAATATTCAAAAATGATATTTGTAGAAAATTCATCTTTATTTATAAAAGTTGGGGTCTTACAACCTCCCCTTCTTATGAAATTTCACCTTCGAAATTAGGGTACGTACCTGGTATGTCGAAGAGGTAAGGATACCTTGATTTCATTTCAGATTCTAACTCCCAAGTCATTTCCTCAACATCGTGGTTTCTCCACAAAACTTTGACTTGAGGTATAACCTTGGAGCGTAGAATATGTTTCTTCTTATCCAAGATTTGAATAGGAACTTCTTCATACGTCAAATCTTCTGCTATTTCGTCCGGTTCTAACTCAATAATGTGGTTCGGGTCTTCCACATGTTTGCTTAACATGGATATGTGAAAAACGTTATGAACACGAGACATACTTGGCGGTAAAGCGAGTCTATAAGCCATAGTTCCTATTCGATCAAGGATTAAAAATAGACTGATGAATCGAGAATTGAGCTGTCCTCTCTTTCCAAATCTCGTAACTCCTTTCCATGGAGCAACACGTAAGAACACATGATCTCCTACATCAAATTCCACGTCCTTTCGATGAAGATCAGCATAACTCTTTTGTCGATCTTGTGAGGTTTTATACGTTGTCGGATCGTTTGAATCTTCTCTGTAGTCATACGTACCAACTCCGGTCCCAACAACGTTGCTTCACCCACCTCATCCCAACATACTGGAGAACGACATTTTCTTCCATACAATGCTTCGAATGGAGCCATGCCAATACTTTCTTGATAACTGTTGTTGTAGGAAAACTCCACCAATGGTAAGAACTTGTCCCAACTTCCCTTCAAGTCAAGGACACAGAGTATTAATAAATCTTCTAGAGTGTGAATAGTCCTCTCTGATTGTCCGTCCGTCTGAGGATGATATTCCGAACTAAATCGTAAATCTGTGCCCATAGCTTTTTGTAAACTAACCCAAAATCGTGAAGTGAATCTTGGGTCTCAATCAGAAACTATGGATACTGGCATACCATGCAGTCTTACAATCTTGTTTATGTACATACGAGCAAGACGTTCAAGTGTATAAGTTTCTCGTATCGGTAAGAAATGGGTAGACTTGGTCAATCTATCCACAATGACCCAAATCGCATCAATACCTTGAGAAACCCTAGGAAGACCGGTAACGAAATCCATGGTAATATGTTCCCACTTCCATTTTGGAATTTCAAGTGGTTGCAATGGACCTTTTGGTACTTGATGCTCCGCTTTGACTCGTTGACAAGTTAAACACCTTGAGATAAACAACGCTATCTCTCTCTTCATATTGCTCCACCAAAATGTATGACGAAGATCATGATACATTTTGGTACTTCCAGGATGGATTGCAAACGGTGTGTTGTGCGCCTCCATCATGATTTCATACTATAAATCAGGGTTGTTAGGAACATAAAGTCTGGAGTTGACTCGAAGTATTCCTTCTTCTTCGATTCTTGCTTCCGGCATAGCACCTTCTTGCACTTTCTTCCTCATACGCATTAGCTCCAAGTTTGTAGCTTGAGCAACTTTAACTCTATCGATTAAAGTTGGTTCTACTCGTATATTCGCAATCATCACATGGGTCCCTGGAGTCTTTAACTCTATCTCCATCCTTTGCAAGTCACACAAAATGGGCCTTTGTGTTGACAATATCGCACTCGTACTTTCATATGATCTTCTACTCAATGCGTCAGCTACCACGTTCGCTTTTCCAGGATGGTAGTGAATGGTATGATCATAATCTTTCAACAGTTCAAGCCAACGTCGTTATCGCATGTTGAGTTCCTTTTGAGTGAAGAAATATTTGAAGCTTTTATGATCCGTAAAGATCTCCACCTTCTCCCCATACAAGTAATGCCTCCAAATTTTAAGTGCAAAGACAACAGCTTCCAACTCTAGATCATGAGTAGGATAATTCCTCTCATATTCCTTGAATTGTCTTGATGCATAGGCTATGACTTTTCCATGTTGCATGAGAACGCATCCCAACCCTTTGCTCGAAGCATCACTGTAGATGACAAATCCCTCCGAGCCAGATGATATTGTTAGAACAGGTGCTGAAATGAGTCTCCTCTTGAGTTCTTGAAAACTCTTCTCACATTCTTTGCTCCAGCCGAACTTTGTATCTTTCCGAGTCAGCTGAGTTAATGGAGTAGCGATTCGAGAAAATCCTTCCACGAATCTCCGATAATAACCAGCTAAACCAAGAAAGCTACGTACTTCGGTCACTGATTTAGGTTGCTCCCAGCTTTGAATAGCTTCAATCTTTGCCGGGTCAACAGATATTCCACGACTTGATACTACGTGCCCAAGGAATGCTACCTCCTCCAACAAGAACTCGCATTTCTTTAACTTGGCATAAAGCTTATATTCACGAAGCTTTTGGAGTACCAGCTTCAAGTGTTGCTCATGATCTTCACGGCTTTTGGAATAAATAAGGATGTCATCAATAAAGACGACCACAAAGTGATCCAAATATTCCTTGAATACCCGGTTCATCATATCCATGAAGGCAGCAGGAGCATTAGTCAATCCAAAGGACATGACTAGGAATTCATAATGCCCGTACCGAGTTCTGAAAGCCGTCTTTGGAATATCCTCAGTTCTAACCTTCAGGTATTATAACGACCTGGGTTCCTCCTTGTGTGGAGGATTCAGCATGTACGGGTATTTTCTGACCATGTGTACACTGGTGTAATTCTTTTAGTAGAACAGCCAAATCTGTAATCTGTTTGCTTAATCCGTCGAATTCTTTGCGAGAAACTGGATTAAGTTCAGTCTGGTCGGATGACGACATGATTGATTGTAGGCCTGTTGCCTTTTTGGACTTTGAATAGGTGGTAGGTCCGATTGATTCCCTGCAAAAGAATTGTATAGTTTAGTCTTTAGGGAAGGTGGATAATAACATGCTATACGATGCGTCTAGTTTAGGAATTTTATCCTGAAAAACGGATGTCAGCTGTTTGTAGCATGTATGTGTACACATTTCTTCATATTTCTCATTACATGGAGATAAATATGGAAGATAATTACAAGTAATTATACTTTACAAGTAATTTGAAATGAGAGCATGAAGAGACTTTCCTCCGTTTTGGGTTTATCAGAGGCAGACCTATCTTAAGTTACTCTCGCGGCTTTTTGGCATGAAAGTTCCCAAATCATCGCAATCTACTTGACGGGCAGTTAATTCGGTCTTTCAACTGGAGCGAATTTGGGTGGTGCCTTTCCTGAAACTCGGAGAATTAGTTTTCTCACGAGTCCAGTAATCAAACACCGATGGAATAGCCTCCTGGTGGAGGGACCACACAACATACATTCACATACATCGCGTCTCACCGTATGACATTATAACATGTGCGAAGAACTAATATCACAAGCAGATATGGTGCGAAGCACTAATATCACAGGCAGTTTTATAGTGCGAAGCACTAATATCACGGACAATTTTATAGTGCGAAGCACTAATATCACAAGCAGTTTATAGTGCGAAGCACTAAGTAAGGAAATGCATTCGTACACATTCATCACAAAATGTAAATGCAACATCCACACACAAGCATATAACAATTTTGAAAAAAATTGTAATAGCGGCTTAAGTCCTCTTAATGGAGTCCCCAGCAGGGTCGCCACCTGTCGACGTCGGGATTTTTTAATTGTCCCTTTCCGTTACTTGTCCTTTGGTGTTCTCATTTTAGGTGAGATTTGTTTAAAAAAACAAGTGAAAAAGGTCCGACATGTATAATGTCGACGATGAACTGTTAAGAGTCGCCAGTTGGTTTTTTAAATTGTTGTACCAACACAACCGAGAAAAGGTTTGCACATTGACCCAATGATGTGGCACTGCTAAACAGGTCGGTGAAACCGAGATTCATTAGGGTCCGGGGACTTAGTTATGCGGAGGGAAGGTGTTAGGCACCCCCCGACATCCGTGTTAACACGGTGACCGCCTCTTTTCAAGAAACTGTTATCTGAATGTGTGCGTGTGTGGGTCAATGTGCTGTTATTTGGAAGTAGTGTGAGGCGTCGTTCGCAAATATATACACAAGGTTTGAATTTTATGTAAAAATTCAATTTTAAGCAAGATATGGAAGTGATGTTTTATAAAAGAGGTTTTTCAAACCCTGATGCTCAATAGTAATTGAGACCTTTTACACTCACATTTTATTAAGTGATCGGCTTGATTGATTTTATTTGACAGATGTGAAGCATCCGTACGAAAATACTTTACAAAAAGGTGTTGAATTCCTCGTGGGTATGAAAACCATACGAGGGAATTCAAAAATCACATATATAATTTACAAGCTGCTTACAGCTGAAAATGTCCATCACGGGAACCGAATCTAGATCCAATGGCTTGAATCTTTGATCACATGATTCTTAGGCTCACATGATGCCGCAATTGATATAAACGCAGTAAGCATGTATATATATAAAAGCTGTAAATATATATATACAGACATGATCACCAAACATGAAGTACCTCTATTGGGGATCAGAAATATAAATAAAGCTGTAAAGGCTATCAACCGCCACGGAGGAAACTCCAGGCAGGACGAAATGTACAGGAAGCTGTAAAAACGATCAACCACCACGAAGTAAACTCTAGGTGGGACGAAATGTAAATATATATATATGTGTGTGTGTGTGTGTGTGTGTGTGTGACGCCCCCAAAATTAGGTATACATCACCCATCTTGGGTCGTCAGATACATAGTATAGAATACAAATACAACTTACTAATACAACTGTCGTGTACAATACGACAAAACATAAACTGTGAGTTTGAATACAAATATTATCTTCTAGAGAGTATTCATACTCAAAAGGAGTTCTCATTACATTTATTAACACACTATTACATAGAATAGTGAGGACTACTAACTAATACTATCATTCGGACCATCACTCCGTTCCCCGACTTGCCCCAGCTACGTTCTCATTTCCTGAAGAGAACAGTGAAAGAAAGGGTGAGCTCAACTAGCCCAGTAAGAAATATTATGACTAAGATAATGCAGAATACATTATCATTAGCCTTCAACAATGTTAAACTGATAAAATATAATAGACATCAAGTTTAACTGCAGCGGAACAAGCAATCCATTAAAAGAGTCAAGTAGAAAATAAACTCTACTATCTTTTATGATTTAAAAGATTTTTCAACATTGTGAACGCTGGGACTCAGCTTAATAAAATAATCCACATAATCGAATCACCCCTGCACTACGGCCAAGGATATTTGTGTATTCATTAATGGTTATGATCATACCAACAACTGTCCATCAATGCACTACGGGCCAATGAGGACTTTTACCACATCGTTTGTAACATTACGGTCATGATTATACCGAATAATCCCTGGTCATAATCATACCAAGTCCATCTATGCACTACAGGCCACAGATGACTTTCAACATTTTATAAACATGAGGATGATGACAATGATATAAGAATTCAATAAAACAAGTTCAAGAATTAATTTATCCAAGAATTAACAACGCCCAAATTGTCAACATGATACTGCTTTGTGAAGTAAAATTCAAGAATGATCAGAAGAATATTTCCATGAAAAATACTGGATGAAGCGCAAATATCAAGGATATTCCACTAATTTCATGGAGTATAGAAGTCAAAATTTTAACCAACTGAGAATAATAAGGAATGGAATAACAACAGAAATCACCATGCATGCGATAGACTGCACAGACAGGTTATTCCAACAGAATAATAAATAATGGAACCAGGTCCGGCGTAAACGCACAGACAGGATATTTCGACAGAATAATAAATAATGGAACCAGGTCCGGCGTAAACGCACAGACAGGATATTCTGACAGAATAATAAATAATGGAACCAGGTCCGGTGTAAAACACACATACAGGATGTTCCAACAGAATAATAATAAAAACGGAACCAGGTCCGGTGTAAAACTCACAGATAGGATGTTCCAACAGAATAATAATAAAAACGAAACCAGGTCCGGTGTAAAACACACAGACAGGATGTTCCAACAGAATAATAGAATAATGTCACCAAGTATAGGGTAGACCGCGTATACAGGTTATTCCAATAGAATAATAAGAAATGGAATAACAACAGTTCTCTTCATGAATAAGAAAGAATAACACCCCTTACCGTTTTAAAGAAGAGCTGAAATAAGGAAGTAGTTAAGTAGCAGAATATTTTTCTTCTCTCTCTCTATAGTTTCTCTCTATAGTTTCTCTCTCTAGAGTTCAGTGAATTCGTAAGAAATAATGAAGGAATGAGCTGCTATTTATAGAAAAATAGAATGCATAGTAACTAATCCATGAACGGTCCAGATTGATTACTTTAATCGGACGGTCCATATTTAAAGAAAAATCTTTTAAATAAAATATAATATATTCTATTTTTAGAATAACTTTAATAAAGTATTATGTTTTATATAAAAAGATGTTTCTGTTTTATTACGTTAATAATACCAATAAAAGAAAACGTCATTATCGCTAAATAATTCATATTATTAACTGACAATAATTGAATCAAACTAAGTGACTTCTCACATAAGCATTAATAATCAATACGGTGTGCTACTATGCAACCACACGTATTACTGTACTTTTACTACCGAGTATTTCAACATTATCAATGGTAAAACTTCCGCCGTTATTTTTAATAAAATATTTTTGTCGTTTTCTCAATCCGACAATAATTCTGTTGTGGGGTCCACCAATGATTGTGCCGTTGTACGAATATTCCCTGTTAAAACGAATATTCTCCGACCAATCGAATATTATATAACAAGTTGCGTACTTTGCAAAATTTATAAATATTATCCACAACTATAACATTATATCAAATTAACTCCATAATATTCAAAAATGATATTTGTAGAAAATTCATCTTTATTTATAAAAGTTGGGGTCTTACAACCTCCCCTTCTTATGAAATTTCACCTTCGAAATTAGGGTACGTACCTGGTATGTCGAAGAGGTAAGGATACCTTGATTTCATTTCAGATTCTAACTCCCAAGTCATTTCCTCAACATCGTGGTTTCTCCACAAAACTTTGACTTGAGGTATAACCTTGGAGCGTAGAATATGTTTCTTCTTATCCAAGATTTGAATAGGAACTTCTTCATACGTCAAATCTTCTGCTATTTCGTCCGGTTCTAACTCAATAATGTGGTTCGGGTCTTCCACATGTTTGCTTAACATGGATATGTGAAAAACGTTATGAACACGAGACATACTTGGCGGTAAAGCGAGTCTATAAGCCATAGTTCCTATTCGATCAAGGATTAAAAATAGACTGATGAATCGAGAATTGAGCTGTCCTCTCTTTCCAAATCTCGTAACTCCTTTCCATGGAGCAACACGTAAGAACACATGATCTCCTACATCAAATTCCACGTCCTTTCGATGAAGATCAGCATAACTCTTTTGTCGATCTTGTGAGGTTTTATACGTTGTCGGATCGTTTGAATCTTCTCTGTAGTCATACGTACCAACTCCGGTCCCAACAACGTTGCTTCACCCACCTCATCCCAACATACTGGAGAACGACATTTTCTTCCATACAATGCTTCGAATGGAGCCATGCCAATACTTTCTTGATAACTGTTGTTGTAGGAAAACTCCACCAATGGTAAGAACTTGTCCCAACTTCCCTTCAAGTCAAGGACACAGAGTATTAATAAATCTTCTAGAGTGTGAATAGTCCTCTCTGATTGTCCGTCCGTCTGAGGATGATATTCCGAACTAAATCGTAAATCTGTGCCCATAGCTTTTTGTAAACTAACCCAAAATCGTGAAGTGAATCTTGGGTCTCAATCAGAAACTATGGATACTGGCATACCATGCAGTCTTACAATCTTGTTTATGTACATACGAGCAAGACGTTCAAGTGTATAAGTTTCTCGTATCGGTAAGAAATGGGTAGACTTGGTCAATCTATCCACAATGACCCAAATCGCATCAATACCTTGAGAAACCCTAGGAAGACCGGTAACGAAATCCATGGTAATATGTTCCCACTTCCATTTTGGAATTTCAAGTGGTTGCAATGGACCTTTTGGTACTTGATGCTCCGCTTTGACTCGTTGACAAGTTAAACACCTTGAGATAAACAACGCTATCTCTCTCTTCATATTGCTCCACCAAAATGTATGACGAAGATCATGATACATTTTGGTACTTCCAGGATGGATTGCAAACGGTGTGTTGTGCGCCTCCATCATGATTTCATACTATAAATCAGGGTTGTTAGGAACATAAAGTCTGGAGTTGACTCGAAGTATTCCTTCTTCTTCGATTCTTGCTTCCGGCATAGCACCTTCTTGCACTTTCTTCCTCATACGCATTAGCTCCAAGTTTGTAGCTTGAGCAACTTTAACTCTATCGATTAAAGTTGGTTCTACTCGTATATTCGCAATCATCACATGGGTCCCTGGAGTCTTTAACTCTATCTCCATCCTTTGCAAGTCACACAAAATGGGCCTTTGTGTTGACAATATCGCACTCGTACTTTCATATGATCTTCTACTCAATGCGTCAGCTACCACGTTCGCTTTTCCAGGATGGTAGTGAATGGTATGATCATAATCTTTCAACAGTTCAAGCCAACGTCGTTATCGCATGTTGAGTTCCTTTTGAGTGAAGAAATATTTGAAGCTTTTATGATCCGTAAAGATCTCCACCTTCTCCCCATACAAGTAATGCCTCCAAATTTTAAGTGCAAAGACAACAGCTTCCAACTCTAGATCATGAGTAGGATAATTCCTCTCATATTCCTTGAATTGTCTTGATGCATAGGCTATGACTTTTCCATGTTGCATGAGAACGCATCCCAACCCTTTGCTCGAAGCATCACTGTAGATGACAAATCCCTCCGAGCCAGATGATATTGTTAGAACAGGTGCTGAAATGAGTCTCCTCTTGAGTTCTTGAAAACTCTTCTCACATTCTTTGCTCCAGCCGAACTTTGTATCTTTCCGAGTCAGCTGAGTTAATGGAGTAGCGATTCGAGAAAATCCTTCCACGAATCTCCGATAATAACCAGCTAAACCAAGAAAGCTACGTACTTCGGTCACTGATTTAGGTTGCTCCCAGCTTTGAATAGCTTCAATCTTTGCCGGGTCAACAGATATTCCACGACTTGATACTACGTGCCCAAGGAATGCTACCTCCTCCAACAAGAACTCGCATTTCTTTAACTTGGCATAAAGCTTATATTCACGAAGCTTTTGGAGTACCAGCTTCAAGTGTTGCTCATGATCTTCACGGCTTTTGGAATAAATAAGGATGTCATCAATAAAGACGACCACAAAGTGATCCAAATATTCCTTGAATACCCGGTTCATCATATCCATGAAGGCAGCAGGAGCATTAGTCAATCCAAAGGACATGACTAGGAATTCATAATGCCCGTACCGAGTTCTGAAAGCCGTCTTTGGAATATCCTCAGTTCTAACCTTCAGGTATTATAACGACCTGGGTTCCTCCTTGTGTGGAGGATTCAGCATGTACGGGTATTTTCTGACCATGTGTACACTGGTGTAATTCTTTTAGTAGAACAGCCAAATCTGTAATCTGTTTGCTTAATCCGTCGAATTCTTTGCGAGAAACTGGATTAAGTTCAGTCTGGTCGGATGACGACATGATTGATTGTAGGCCTGTTGCCTTTTTGGACTTTGAATAGGTGGTAGGTCCGATTGATTCCCTGCAAAAGAATTGTATAGTTTAGTCTTTAGGGAAGGTGGATAATAACATGCTATACGATGCGTCTAGTTTAGGAATTTTATCCTGAAAAACGGATGTCAGCTGTTTGTAGCATGTATGTGTACACATTTCTTCATATTTCTCATTACATGGAGATAAATATGGAAGATAATTACAAGTAATTATACTTTACAAGTAATTTGAAATGAGAGCATGAAGAGACTTTCCTCCGTTTTGGGTTTATCAGAGGCAGACCTATCTTAAGTTACTCTCGCGGCTTTTTGGCATGAAAGTTCCCAAATCATCGCAATCTACTTGACGGGCAGTTAATTCGGTCTTTCAACTGGAGCGAATTTGGGTGGTGCCTTTCCTGAAACTCGGAGAATTAGTTTTCTCACGAGTCCAGTAATCAAACACCGATGGAATAGCCTCCTGGTGGAGGGACCACACAACATACATTCACATACATCGCGTCTCACCGTATGACATTATAACATGTGCGAAGAACTAATATCACAAGCAGATATGGTGCGAAGCACTAATATCACAGGCAGTTTTATAGTGCGAAGCACTAATATCACGGACAATTTTATAGTGCGAAGCACTAATATCACAAGCAGTTTATAGTGCGAAGCACTAAGTAAGGAAATGCATTCGTACACATTCATCACAAAATGTAAATGCAACATCCACACACAAGCATATAACAATTTTGAAAAAAATTGTAATAACGGCTTAAGTCCTCTTAATGGAGTCCCCAGCAGGGTCGCCACCTGTCGACGTCGGGATTTTTTAATTGTCCCTTTCCGTTACTTGTCCTTTGGTGTTCTCATTTTAGGTGAGATTTGTTTAAAAAAACAAGTGAAAAAGGTCCGACATGTATAATGTCGACGATGAACTGTTAAGAGTCGCCAGTTGGTTTTTTAAATTGTTGTACCAACACAACCGAGAAAAGGTTTGCACATTGACCCAATGATGTGGCACTGCTAAACAGGTCGGTGAAACCGAGATTCATTAGGGTCCGGGGACTTAGTTATGCGGAGGGAAGGTGTTAGGCACCCCCCGACATCCGTGTTAACACGGTGACCGCCTCTTTTCAAGAAACTGTTATCTGAATGTGTGCGTGTGTGGGTCAATGTGCTGTTATTTGGAAGTAGTGTGAGGCGTCGTTCGCAAATATATACACAAGGTTTGAATTTTATGTAAAAATTCAATTTTAAGCAAGATATGGAAGTGATGTTTTATAAAAGAGGTTTTTCAAACCCTGATGCTCAATAGTAATTGAGACCTTTTACACTCACATTTTATTAAGTGATCGGCTTGATTGATTTTATTTGACAGATGTGAAGCATCCGTACGAAAATACTTTACAAAAAGGTGTTGAATTCCTCGTGGGTATGAAAACCATACGAGGGAATTCAAAAATCACATATATAATTTACAAGCTGCTTACAGCTGAAAATGTCCATCACGGGAACCGAATCTAGATCCAATGGCTTGAATCTTTGATCACATGATTCTTAGGCTCACATGATGCCGCAATTGATATAAACGCAGTAAGCATGTATATATATAAAAGCTGTAAATATATATATACAGACATGATCACCAAATATGAAGTACCTCTATTGGGGATCAGAAATATAAATAAAGCTGTAAAGGCTATCAACCGCCACGGAGGAAACTCCAGGCAGGACGAAATGTACAGGAAGCTGTAAAAACGATCAACCACCACGAAGTAAACTCTAGGTGGGACGAAATGTAAATATATATATATATATGTGTGTATATGTGTGTGTGTGTGTGTGTGTGTGTGTGTGTGTGACGCCCCCAAAATTAGGTATACATCACCCATCTTGGGTCGTCAGATACATAGTATAGAATACAAATACAACTTACTAATACAACTGTCGTGTACAATACGACAAAACATAAACTGTGAGTTTGAATACAAATATTATCTTCTAGAGAGTATTCATACTCAAAAGGAGTTCTCATTACATTTATTAACACACTATTACATAGAATAGTGAGGACTACTAACTAATACTATCATTCGGACCATCACTCCGTTCCCCGACTTGCCCCAGCTACGTTCTCATTTCCTGAAGAGAACAGTGAAAGAAAGGGTGAGCTCAACTAGCCCAGTAAGAAATATTATGACTAAGATAATGCAGAATAAATTATCATTAGCCTTCAACAATGTTAAACTGATAAAATATAATAGACATCAAGTTTAACTGCAGCGGAACAAGCAATCCATTAAAAGAGTCAAGTAGAAAATAAACTCTACTATCTTTTATGATTTAAAAGATTTTTCAACATTGTGAACGCTGGGACTCAGCTTAATAAAATAATCCACATAATCGAATCACCCCTGCACTACGGCCAAGGATATTTGTGTATTCATTAATGGTTATGATCATACCAACAACTGTCCATCAATGCACTACGGGCCAATGAGGACTTTTACCACATCGTTTGTAACATTACGGTCATGATTATACCGAATAATCCCTGGTCATAATCATACCAAGTCCATCTATGCACTACAGGCCACAGATGACTTTCAACATTTTATAAACATGAGGATGATGACAATGATATAAGAATTCAATAAAACAAGTTCAAGAATTAATTTATCCAAGAATTAACAACGCCCAAATTGTCAACATGATACTGCTTTGTGAAGTAAAATTCAAGAATGATCAGAAGAATATTTCCATGAAAAATACTGGATGAAGCGCAAATATCAAGGATATTCCACTAATTTCATGGAGTATAGAAGTCAAAATTTTAACCAACTGAGAATAATAAGGAATGGAATAACAACAGAAATCACCATGCATGCGATAGACTGCACAGACAGGTTATTCCAACAGAATAATAAATAATGGAACCAGGTCCGGCGTAAACGCACAGACAGGATATTTCGACAGAATAATAAATAATGGAACCAGGTCCGGCGTAAACGCACAGACAGGATATTCTGACAGAATAATAAATAATGGAACCAGGTCCGGTGTAAAACACACATACAGGATGTTCCAACAGAATAATAATAAAAACGGAACCAGGTCCGGTGTAAAACTCACAGATAGGATGTTCCAACAGAATAATAATAAAAACGAAACCAGGTCCGGTGTAAAACACACAGACAGGATGTTCCAACAGAATAATAGAATAATGTCACCAAGTATAGGGTAGACCGCGTATACAGGTTATTCCAATAGAATAATAAGAAATGGAATAACAACAGTTCTCTTCATGAATAAGAAAGAATAACACCCCTTACCGTTTTAAAGAAGAGCTGAAATAAGGAAGTAGTTAAGTAGCAGAATATTTTTCTTCTCTCTCTCTATAGTTTATCTCTATAGTTTCTCTCTCTAGAGTTCAGTGAATTCGTAAGAAATAATGAAGGAATGAGCTGCTATTTATAGAAAAATGGAATGCATAGTAACTAATCCATGAACGGTCCAGATTGATTACTTTAATCGGACGGTCCATATTTAAAGAAAAATCTTTTAAATAAAATATAATATATTCTATTTTTAGAATAACTTTAATAAAGTATTATGTTTTATATAAAAAGATGTTTCTGTTTTATTACGTTAATAATACCAATAAAAGAAAACGTCATTATCGCTAAATAATTCATATTATTAACTGACAATAATTGAATCAAACTAAGTGACTTCTCACATAAGCATTAATAATCAATACGGTGTGCTACTATGCAACCACACGTATTACTGTACTTTTACTACCGAGTATTTCAACATTATCAATGGTAAAACTTCCGCCGTTATTTTTAATAAAATATTTTTGTCGTTTTCTCAATCCGACAATAATTCTGTTGTGGGGTCCACCAATGATTGTGCCGTTGTACGAATATTCCCTGTTAAAACGAATATTCCCCGACCAATCGAATATTATATAACAAGTTGCGTACTTTGCAAAATTTATAAATATTATCCACAACTATAACATTATATCAAATTAACTCCATAATATTCAAAAATGATATTTGTAGAAAATTCATCTTTATTTATAAAAGTTGGGGTCTTACAACCTCCCCTTCTTATGAAATTTCACCTTCGAAATTAGGGTACGTACCTGGTATGTCGAAGAGGTAAGGATACCTTGATTTCATTTCAGATTCTAACTCCCAAGTCATTTCCTCAACATCGTGGTTTCTCCACAAAACTTTGACTTGAGGTATAACCTTGGAGCGTAGAATATGTTTCTTCTTATCCAAGATTTGAACAGGAACTTCTTCATACGTCAAATCTTCTGCTATTTCGTCCGGTTCTAACTCAATAATGTGGTTCGGGTCTTCCACATGTTTGCTTAACATGGATATGTGAAAAACGTTATGAACACGAGACATACTTGGCGGTAAAGCGAGTCTATAAGCCATAGTTCCTATTCGATCAAGGATTAAAAATAGACTGATGAATCGAGAATTGAGCTGTCCTCTCTTTCCAAATCTCGTAACTCCTTTCCATGGAGCAACACGTAAGAACACATGATCTCCTACATCAAATTCCACGTCCTTTCGATGAAGATCAGCATAACTCTTTTGTCGATCTTGTGAGGTTTTATACGTTGTCGGATCGTTTGAATCTTCTCTGTAGTCATACGTACCAACTCCGGTCCCAACAACGTTGCTTCACCCACCTCATCCCAACATACTGGAGAACGACATTTTCTTCCATACAATGCTTCGAATGGAGCCATGCCAATACTTTCTTGATAACTGTTGTTGTAGGAAAACTCCACCAATGGTAAGAACTTGTCCCAACTTCCCTTCAAGTCAAGGACACAGAGTATTAATAAATCTTCTAGAGTGTGAATAGTCCTCTCTGATTGTCCGTCCGTCTGAGGATGATATTCCGAACTAAATCGTAAATCTGTGCCCATAGCTTTTTGTAAACTAACCCAAAATCGTGAAGTGAATCTTGGGTCTCAATCAGAAACTATGGATACTGGCATACCATGCAGTCTTACAATCTTGTTTATGTACATACGAGCAAGACGTTCAAGTGTATAAGTTTCTCGTATCGGTAAGAAATGGGTAGACTTGGTCAATCTATCCACAATGACCCAAATCGCATCAATACCTTGAGAAACCCTAGGAAGACCGGTAACGAAATCCATGGTAATATGTTCCCACTTCCATTTTGGAATTTCAAGTGGTTGCAATGGACCTTTTGGTACTTGATGCTCCGCTTTGACTCGTTGACAAGTTAAACACCTTGAGATAAACAACGCTATCTCTCTCTTCATATTGCTCCACCAAAATGTATGACGAAGATCATGATACATTTTGGTACTTCCAGGATGGATTGCAAACGGTGTGTTGTGCGCCTCCATCATGATTTCATACTATAAATCAGGGTTGTTAGGAACATAAAGTCTGGAGTTGACTCGAAGTATTCCTTCTTCTTCGATTCTTGCTTCCGGCATAGCACCTTCTTGCACTTTCTTCCTCATACGCATTAGCTCCAAGTTTGTAGCTTGAGCAACTTTAACTCTATCGATTAAAGTTGGTTCTACTCGTATATTCGCAATCATCACATGGGTCCCTGGAGTCTTTAACTCTATCTCCATCCTTTGCAAGTCACACAAAATGGGCCTTTGTGTTGACAATATCGCACTCGTACTTTCATATGATCTTCTACTCAATGCGTCAGCTACCACGTTCGCTTTTCCAGGATGGTAGTGAATGGTATGATCATAATCTTTCAACAGTTCAAGCCAACGTCGTTATCGCATGTTGAGTTCCTTTTGAGTGAAGAAATATTTGAAGCTTTTATGATCCGTAAAGATCTCCACCTTCTCCCCATACAAGTAATGCCTCCAAATTTTAAGTGCAAAGACAACAGCTTCCAACTCTAGATCATGAGTAGGATAATTCCTCTCATATTCCTTGAATTGTCTTGATGCATAGGCTATGACTTTTCCATGTTGCATGAGAACGCATCCCAACCCTTTGCTCGAAGCATCACTGTAGATGACAAATCCCTCCGAGCCAGATGATATTGTTAGAACAGGTGCTGAAATGAGTCTCCTCTTGAGTTCTTGAAAACTCTTCTCACATTCTTTGCTCCAGCCGAACTTTGTATCTTTCCGAGTCAGCTGAGTTAATGGAGTAGCGATTCGAGAAAATCCTTCCACGAATCTCCGATAATAACCAGCTAAACCAAGAAAGCTACGTACTTCGGTCACTGATTTAGGTTGCTCCCAGCTTTGAATAGCTTCAATCTTTGCCGGGTCAACAGATATTCCACGACTTGATACTACGTGCCCAAGGAATGCTACCTCCTCCAACAAGAACTCGCATTTCTTTAACTTGGCATAAAGCTTATATTCACGAAGCTTTTGGAGTACCAGCTTCAAGTGTTGCTCATGATCTTCACGGCTTTTGGAATAAATAAGGATGTCATCAATAAAGACGACCACAAAGTGATCCAAATATTCCTTGAATACCCGGTTCATCATATCCATGAAGGCAGCAGGAGCATTAGTCAATCCAAAGGACATGACTAGGAATTCATAATGCCCGTACCGAGTTCTGAAAGCCGTCTTTGGAATATCCTCAGTTCTAACCTTCAGCTGATGATATCCAGAACGAAGATCGATCTTTGAAAAGAATTGTGCTCCTTGCAACTGGTCAAACAGGTCATCAATACGTGGCAATGGGTACCTATTTTTGATGGTGACATGATTCAACTCCCGATAATCAATACAAAGTCGCATACTTCCATCTTTCTTCTTCACGAATAGCACAAGAGCACCCCAAGGAGAAGTACTAGGACGAATAAAGCCAATGTCTAACAATTCCTGCAGTTGGATCTTTAACTCCTGAAGTTCAATAGGAGCCATTCGATATGGGGCTTTGGAAATGGGTTTTGTACCGGGTTCAAGGTTGATACAAAATTCAATTTCACGCTCTGCGGGTAGGCCAGGAAGTTCTTCAGGGAATACTTCAGGGAATTTATTAACAATAGAAATATCATTCAAAACTGAAGTATTTTTGTTTAGATTCGTGACATGAGCTAAGAAAGCTTGACATCCGTTTTTCAATAAACGAATAGCTTTATGGCTTGAGATGACAGCGATTGATTTTAATGGTTTGGTTGCTTGAATTCGCATAATAGGTCGATTAGGAATATGAAAGCTAACAACCTTACGAAAACAATCAATTTTTACATGATGAGTAGTTAACCAATCAATCCCTAGAATCACGTCAAATGCAAGTATTTTTAATGAAATAAGATCGACAGGTAATGTATGGGTGCCAACTTGAACCAAACAAGACTTATAAACCGTGGATGTAATGAAGGTTTCTCCCAATGGAGTTTCAACAGATAAATCAAAGTCTAATTTCTCCAGAGTCAAATTTAATCGATGAGCGCAAGTAGGAGAAATAAAAGAATGGGTAGAACCGATATCAAATAAAGTATAGACTTCGTTAGAGTTTATGATAAGCTTACCCGTGATGACCTCATTTGGGTTCCTTGCTTTCTGGGAGGTCACAACAAACGCTCTCCCTTGCACTACTGGTTTTGACTTTTCTGGGATGGCCTTTGGTGTCTCCATCTTGGCTGAACTTGTTTTTGGTAAACGACAAAATCGAGCTAAATGACCTTCTCTTCCACAATTATAACATGCTTTAGACGGCATCGCGTAGTTTGGACTGATGTGCCACTCCCCTCCGTATTTGAAACATATGATAGGTGGTCGTTCTCCTTCCTTAACAACGGGTGCTGGTGCTGACGTCTTTCAATCATTGTTGAATCTCCTCTTCTTGAAATGACCATTCTTATTATTTTGGCCCTGATTACCACCAAAGTGGTTACCATTTCTGGCCTGTTGATTCCCTCCACGCTTGTTGTCACCGCTTCGACATTTTGTCGATTGCTCTCTTTTGGTTGCGTTGACTCGTTATCGCGCTCCACTAACTGAGCCCTATTCACAACATCTGAATACAAACACAGTTTATGAGAAATAAGATGTTGACGTATCTCAGGTTTCAAACCTCGCAAAAACATTTGCATCATTCGCTCTTCGTTATCCACCAAGTGGGACGCAAACCGGGACAACTCAGTAAATTTAGCCTCATACTGCGACAAGGTCATATTATTCTGCTCCAATTTGATGAACTCCACCTCCTTCATGTGACGAACACTTTCAGGAAAGTATTTGTCATTGAACAGCTCTTGGAACTTCTCCCAAGACATCTTCAGTGCGGCAGTTTGAGTACGCTTAATCGATTCCCACCAGTAATCTGCCTCTCCTCGCAACATAAAGGCGGCAAAGGGAACCTTTTGCTCCTCGGAGTATCCCAAGACATCAAATATCTTGGTAATCTGCTTTATCCATGTTTCCACTATAAATGGTTTTGGCTCTCCCTTAAACTCTGGTGGTCCTAGCTCCTTGAACTGTTTAGCGGTGACCGTCCGAGAGTTTTCAGTGTTTCCACCTACATTTTGAACAGGAGCCGCTCTCGCCTGCTGTTGCATAAACTGCATAAAGCTTCTGAACATTCCATCATTCATCATTTGGTCAGTGTTGTTGTTTGCATGAGGATTGTCACCTTCCTGATGCACATTATCCTGATTATTGATATGTGGTGAATCAACAGTCGCCTGTGCTCCATTGCTATTCTCAACATTCTCATATGCCATTTTTAGTTACTGCCACAAAATAAAAGTTAATTGATATGTCATATATTATCCTTATATTCTGACCGACCAATTAAATGCTATGCAAATAAACTTAGGTAGGTCATACTAGCGAAGGAATTCCCCGTCTCTCCCCTCCTAGTTCTATTCTCACATCTTAGTCAGGGATCATATCACTAAGCTCTGATACCAACTGTGACGCCCCCAAAATTAGGTATACATCACCCATCTTGGGTCATCAGATACATAGTATAGAATACAAATACAACTTACTAATACAACTGTCGTGTACAATACGACAAAACATAAACTGTGAGTTTGAATATAAATATTATCTTTTAGAGAGTATTCATACTCAAAAGGAGTCCTCATTACGTTTATTAACACACTATTACATAGAATAGTGAGGACTACTAACTAATACTATCATTCGGACCATCACTCCGTTCCCCGACTTGCCCCAGCCACGTTCTCATTTTCTGAAGAGAACAGTAAAAGAAAGGGTGAGCTCAACTAGCCCAGTAAGAAATATTATAACTAAGAAAATATAAAATAAATTATCATTAGCCTTCAACAATGTTAAACTGATAAAATATAATAGACATCAAGTTTAACTGCAGCGGAACAAACAATCCATTAAAAGAGTCAAGTAGAAAATAAACTCTACTATATTTTATGATTTGAAAGGTTTTTCAACATTGTGATCGCTGGGACTCAGCTTAATAAAATAATCCACATCATCGAATCACCCCTGCACTACGACCAAGGATATTCGTGTATTCATTAATGGTCATGATCATGCCAACAACTGTCCATCAACGTACTACGGGCCAATGAGGACTTTTACCACATCATTTGTAACATTGCGGTCATGATTATACCGAATAATCCCTGGTCATAATCATACCAAGTCCATCTACGCACTACAGGCCACAGATGACTTTCAACATTTTATAAACATGAGGATGATGACAATGATATAAGAATTCAATAAAACAAGTTCAAGAATTAATTTATCCAAGAATTAACAACGTCCAAATTGTCAACATGATACTGCTTTGTGGAGTAAAATTCAAGAATGATCAGAAGAATATTTCCATGAAAAATACTGGATGAAGCGCAAATATCAAGGATATTCCACTAATTTCATGGAGTATAGAAGTCAAAATTTTAACCAACTAAGAATAATAAGGAATGGAATAACAACAGAAATCACCATGCATGCGATAGACCGCACAGACAGGTTATTCCAACAGAATAATAAATAATGGAACCAGGTCTGGCGTAAATGCACAGACAGATATTTCGACAGAATAATAAATAATGGAACCAGGTCCGGCGTAAACGCACAGATAGGATTTTCCGACAGAATAATAAATAATGGAACCAGGTCCGGTGTAAAACACACAGACAGGATGTTCCAACAGAATAATAATAAAAACGGAACCAGGTCCGGTGTAAAACACACAGACGGGATGTTCTAACAGAATAATAATAAAAACGGAACCAGGTCCGGTGTAAAACACACAAACAGGATGTTCCAATAGAATAATAGAAGAATGTCACCAAGTATAGGGTAGACCGCGTATACAGGTTATTCCAACAGAATAATAAGAAATGGAATGACAACAGTTCTCTTCATGAATAAGAAAGAATAACACCCCTTACCGTTTTAAAGAAGAGCTGAAATAAGGAAGTAGTTAAGTAGCAGAATACTTTTCTTCTCTCTCTCTATAGTTTCTCTCTATAATTTCTCTCTCTAGAGTTCAGTGAATTCGTAAGAAATAATGAAGGAATGAGCTGCTATTTATAGAAAAATGGAATGCATAGTAACTAATCCATTAACGGTCAAGATTGATTACTTTAATCTGGCGGTCCATATTTAAAGAAAAATCTTTTAAATAAAATATAATATATTCTATTTATAGAATAACTTTAATAAAGTATTCTGTTTTATATAAAAAGATGTTTCTATTTTATTACGTTAATAATACGAATAAAACAAAACGTCATTATCGCTAAATAATTCATATTATTAACTGACAATAATTGAATCAAACTGAGTGACTTCTCACATAAGCATTAATAATCAATACCGTGTGCTACTATGTAACCACACGTATTACTATACTTTTACTACCGAGTAGTTCAACAGTATCAATGGTAAAACTTCCGCTGTTATTTTTAATAAAATATTTTTGTCGTTTTTTCAATCCGACAATAATTCCGTTGTGGGGTCCACCAATGATTGTGCCGTTGTACGAATATTCCCTGTTAAAACGAATATTCCCCGACCAATCGAATATTATATAACAACTTGCGTACTTTGCAAAATTTATAAATATTACCCACAACTATAACATTATATCAAATTAACTCCATAATATTCAAAAATGATATTTATAGAAAATTCATCTTTATTTATAAAAGTTGGGGTCTTACAATATATATATATATATATATATATATATATATATATATATGAAGCACGTAAATGCTTCGAATGTAAAATCCAGGCTCATCGAACAGAGTTTGACCACAAATAATATATATAAGTATGTATATATATTAAAGCAGGTAAACGCTCCGGATGTAAAATCCAAGCTCATCGAACAGAGTTTGACCATAGATAATATATATAAGTATATATATATTATAGCATGTAAACGCTCCAGACCGAGGTCTAGGCTCATCGAACAAAGTTCGACATACAGTTCATATATATAAGTATATATATATAGGAAAGCAAATAAACGCACCAAACCGTAGTTTAGGCTCAATCGAGGCATAACTCGATAATGTTAGTCAATATATATATATATATATATATATATATATATATATATATATATATATATATATATATATATATATATATATATATATAAAATAAAACCACGGACCGAAGTCCGAGCAAAATGTGTAACACGACTCTCAACGTGTAGAAGGGTGTGTGCAAAAATAAAGAGAAGGACTCTAAAGTGTGTGAGAAGGCTTACAGTGGGCTGCCAAAGAAGACTTCTATATCTTTAGAGTGGGTAAACACAAACTTTTGTAGGAACAAAAGGGCTATATATGAGCTCACAGGTGTTTAAAAGGGAAAAGTACACTACCTGGGATGAGTGCAGAGCAAATTGGGTAGGGCTTCCTCGCCGTTTTCTCTTACAAAATGGCCACCCCAAGCCCTCTATTTATAGAGGGTGGAGCCGCAGGTGTACCAGAGGCAACCGGGGTGGGCTTGAGTTTTTCAGCTCGGGTCGTCTCGAAGTACGTGCACTCAGGCACTGTAATGTCTACTCGAACTTTTAGAAGTGCAATTCGGGCATCTGTTTAAGGTATACAAGACCTATTTCGGACCGCCGTTGTCGAGAGTTGTACGATGGCATAGGATTAGAGTTTGTGCGAAATCATTGCAGATGGGACGGTGCCCTCCGGTCTTCAAGCTTCAACTTTCATCCGTTACCCCGCACAATAGTCACTCGGGATTGATTAGTCTTGTGGGACATTGTTGCGTAGATATGTTGAGGTGATGTGGCGTGACATCGTGTTGGTCAGATGATGATGTTTCACCGGTGTTATCGCCGGATTGGGCTGATAAAGCAGACGTTGCTCAGCTTCGCTGAGATTGGACTGCTGCAATTTATTGAAGGTCCTCATTGTCATCTTTGAGGTGTGTCTATCTTCCTGATGTTATCGACGGGTTGGTATAGTGGATCTCGTTGTGAGTGCCGAGATTGAAGCTGGTTGCATTTGTAACAAGCATTTTCGTGGTTATCGTCGAAATTGCCTTCCTTGGGGTTATCACCAAGGTTGGTAGCTATTCCCATGGTTAGGACTGAGACTGGATACCTCAGGATTATCTCCGAGATAAATCGGTCTTCTCCGGTGTGTGTTCCGGTATTGATCTACATGCCTCGGGGTTATTTCTGAGATTATTACTCCTAGATTGTGATTCGGGGTTGATGCTGAACTTCCGGTAGTATCCGGCATGGATATGGATCGTCTTTCAGGGTTCCCTCTTAAAAGACGAATCTGCTCTCTTACAATATTAGTGACAGGTGTACAGAAAATTTCAAGTGTCTACAAGAACATCTGATTGTAGAGATAGCTTCTATACCCATCTCTGCCCACACCAGTGATCTAAAGGTCATCATCATCTTCTTCCTCTTATCTGTCTTCATTGGAGGACTCTATTATCTCAATGGGCTCTTGATGATCTGGCACTGGTTCTTCTTCATTTATGGCAGGGACCTCTCCTTCTGTCATGGTGATATCCCGAGGCTCCCCCTCTTGATCATCTTCTTATAGGCTCAAAAACTCCCCCTCAAGTGGAGCATATTCTTGAGTTTCGAGCATCTCCCCCTCAGCTGGTGTATTCTCTATCATGAGAATTTTAGGCATCTCCCCCTCAGCTAGAGCACTGTCCTCTTGACTAGCTCTGGACAGTTCCTTCTTGGCAACCAAACTCTTTGCTTCCTTCTTGAGCACTTTTTCATTTTCAAGAATGTACTTCTTGACCAGCTTTCTCCTAGATTTGCTAGGCTTAGCCATAACTTTAGGACTTTATTGATTCTCAGTTTTGTCCTGTTCAATAACCACTATGCTTAAAGCAGTTACTTCCTTGTCTGCCATGCTTGGTCTGGTCTCTACGAACAGTGGAGACTCTACGATTGAGGTGACTGATGGCCTTTTGGACTTATAACCAACTTTGTTCTTATTCAGGATCTGAGATATGGTAGCCTGATCCTCATCTGCTTCATCTTGTTGCTGCTTTCTTCTTAGCATCCTTAGGGGGTCTATATCAGAGGACTCTATTGGTATGTCAGTGGTAGATCCTTAAGGCTCTTCTACTAGTCTGGCCTTCAGTTTCCTCTTGCCCTTGCTCTTTCTGGTAAGGACAGAGCGTTCTACTTTGTTGGTTTCTTCTTCTTCTTCGATCTCCCTGACCACAGACATGTTTCCTAGAAGGCCTGAGTCCTTCAGATCCCCAGTTCTTCCACTGGATTTGGTAATCATTTGAACATACTCAGCTGGGTTTCTCTTCCAATTTTCAAACAATTTCTAGGTCATTCGTCTATTTGGGTTGATAGTTTCTCCTTCTTCATCCCCAATTTTATCACCCAGGGCTGATTGTAGAATGATACTTATGAATCGCCCGTATAGCATCTTCTGAGGGCTTTTTGACTTCTTTGAGTTGACGAGCCAGTTACCAATCCTATCGAGCAATAGGGCTCCATAGTTGAGTTGTATTCCATAACTCATGGCAGTCATGAGCCTAACTTGAACTTCATTCACAGAGTCGTGACCTGAGCTCTTGCAACATATACATTTCCCAACTATATCGGCTAGAAATTCATACCTCTGTGGGAACTCCTTCTTCTTGTACCCTTTCACAGAGGGGAGCTTCTTGTGATGCATTCTTCTGAGTTCCTCTTGGAAGTCTATGCTCTCTGAGAATGGATGCCCTTCATTTTTTGAGACCTAGGGCGAGGTTGATGTCTTTGGCCTTCAGTCTGATTACCACATCCCTTACTCTCATAATGATGGTGTTGTCTTGAAATACTCCATTTCTGTAGAACTCTTTCACTAACATGGGATAAATTAAAGTATCTGTGCTTAGGGCTTCTTCGAGACCTGCCTTCTTCAGTAAGGCCAGAGTCTTGTGGAACTTGGGTTGAGCTGTTTTGAACTCGTCAAAATAGAGTCTGTAGCCTGAGATAGCACTGGATGCCGCCATTGATTTCGTTATTGGAAGAGAGATTTGACTGAGCTATTCTCGATTTAGGGCTTCTGCTTTAAGAGAGATGATCTTTGAACTTCTGATTTCAAAAATATTATTTCATTTTGTACTTGTAACTTCCTTCTCTCCTTTTTGCTTAGTGGGACAGGTGTCGACTTTTGCTTGGCTCTACGATTTTGACTGATAAGGAATGTACTGATTTGCCTTTGGCTCCTGCAGAGCTGAGGTGTCCTTAGGGAGGATTACGATCGTTGAGGCAATTTTGTGATCGTTGAGTGCTTTACATTTGTCGAGTCTGATCTACGATCGTCGAGTCTGTCCAGCGTTCGTCATGTCTGAGCTACGATCGTCGAGTTTGACTGGATCTCTGTGATGATTTTTTGATAAAGCATTCTTTTAAAGCAACTTAGGAAGGGCCAACCTCTTGGAGTGAGTCAAGGGTTAGGTTTGTTTCTGAGGCGCTTATTAGAGGGATTGCTTTGTTTTTGAAGTTTATCATCACATAATGCATTATTGCTTTGTTGATGGAGCTTTTGTCATCGTTGAGTCTGTACTACGATGGTTGAGTCTTTGCTACGATCGTTAAGGTAGTTGTCTTTTTAGCTCTAAGATTGTGGACTTCCCTTGATCATGTCTATAGTTTTGAGCTTAGCCTTTTGTATCTGTATGGTTAGCACACATCTAGAGCATATATCTTAAGGTTGTAGATTTAGCATGCCTAGATCAATTATTAACTTATTAAATCTGGATTCATCTTGGGGTTTTGTAAAAACATCAGCAAGTTGATTTTCAGTAGGGATATATTGTAAGGATATAGTTCCATTTTACACATGATCCCTAATGAAGTGATACCTTATTTCTATATGCTTAGTCCTAGAATGCATAACAGGATTATGAGTTATTGCTATGGCACTTGTGTTATCACAGTGAATAGGAATAGATTTGAAATCAAACCCATAGTCAGCTAGCTGATTTCACATCCATAGGATCTGAGCACAGCAACTGGAAACAACAATGTATTCAGCTTCTGCAGTTGAAGTAAATACTGAGTTTTTCTTTTTACTAAACCAGGACACAAGTCTGTTTCCTAGCAATTAACAGGTGCCACTGGTACTCTTTCTATCTATTTTGCATCCTGCAAAATTAGCATATGTGAATCATGTTAGTTCAAATGAGGATTCCTTGGGGTACCAAAGCCCAAGTAAGGTATACCCTTGATATACCTGAAGATCCTCTTTACAACTAACAAATGTGACTCTTTAGGGTTAGCCTGAAATCTAGCATATATGCATGTTGCAAACATTATGTCTGGTCTACTGGCAGTTAGATATAAAAGAGAGCCTATCATACCTCTGTATTGAGTTATATCAATACTTTTACCTTTTTCATCTTTGTCAAGCTTGGTTGCAGGAGCAATTGGTGTTTTCATGGGAGAGGTTGATTCTATGCCATACTTCTTGAGTAAGTCTTTGATGTACTTGGCTTGGTTTATGAAAATTCCTTCATCAGTCTGCTTTACTTGCAGTCCAAGGAAGAAATTCAGCTTACCCATCATGCTCATTTCAAACTTGCTCTGCATCAACTTAGAGAATCTCTTACATAACTTTTCGTCAGTAGAACTAAAAATAATATCATCAACATATATTTGAACTAATAAGACTTTGTCTTTATGCTTTCTAAGAAATAATGTGGTATCTACTCTACCTCTAGTGAACCCATTTTCAATTAAGAAGTTAGTCAGTGTTTCATACCATGCTCTAGGTGCTTGTTTAAGACCAAGGCTTTGTCTAATCTATAAACATAATTAGAAAGAGATGGATTGATGAAACCTGGAGGTTGCTCTACATAGACTTCTTCTTGGAGTTCTCCATTTACGAATGCACTTTTGACATCCATCTGAACGACTTTGAACTTCATGTGAGCAGCAAAGGCAGGAAAGATTCTGATGGCTTCTAATCTAGCAACAGGTGCAAATGTCTCATCGTAATCAATTCCTTCTTCTAGAGAGTAGCCCTTTGCCACTAATCTTGCCTTGTTCCTGGTAATAACTCCATCTTCGTCCATTTTGTTTCTGAAGACCCACTTGGTTCCAATGACAGGATGACTCTTTGGTCTTTGTACCAATCTCCATACTTTGCTTCGTTCAAACTGGTTGAGTTCTTCCTGCATGGCTTCTATTCAACTGGAGTCTTCCATAGCATACTCTATCTTCTTTGGTTCTATTTGTGATAGGAAGCTTAGATAAAAGCATTCATTTTGAGCAGCAGCTCTTATTTTGACTCTAGCACTCGGATCTCCAATGATTAGATCCTGAGTGTGATCTCTGGCCCATCTGTTATCGGTTGGGACATCTGTCCTGATGCCTTCTTGTCTTAAGTCTTCAAGATCTATTTCTTCTTCTGGGTATGGAGGCTCATTTTCTTGCATAGACCTCTCTACTTATCGGTTGGGACATCTGTCCTGATGCCTTCTTGTCTTAAGTCTTCAAGATCTATTTCTTCTTCTGGGTATGGAGGCTCATTGTCTTGCATAGACCTCTCTACGATCTCATTTTGTTGCTCAACGATTTCACTATCTGGCACTACGATCGTAGTGTTGGGCTCGACGATTTCATTCGTAGTGTCTGCACTATCGGTTGTAGTGTCTTGAAGCACTGCGTTGTCTGAGTCTGTTTCATCGAAGATGATATGGATTGAGACTTCAACACTTAGTGTCTTTTTGTTGAACACTCTATAAGCCTTACTGTATGTGGCATATCCAAGAAAGATTTCTTCGTCTGACTTGGGCTGAAATTTTGTCAGGTACTGCTTTCCATTGTTGAGAATGTAGCATGCACAGCCGAAAACATGAAAGTAGCTGACACTTGACTTTCTTCCTTTCCATAGTTCGTAGGGCGTCTTCTTGATCGTAGAGTGTATCAATGATCTGTTCTGCGTGTAGCATGCAGTATTGACAGCTTCAGCCCACAAGTATTCAGGCAGATGAGCTGCTGCAAGTAGAGTTCTTCCGGCCTCTATCAAGGTTCTGTTCTTTCTTTCAGCTACTCTATTTTGTTGAGGAGTTCGTGGAGCTAAGAATTTATGACTGATCCCATTGTCTATGCAGAACTGGTCCATTTTTGAGAAGTCAAATTCTCTGCCATGATCATTCCTTATGGCCTTAATTTTCTCTCCTTTCTAGTTCGTCACCAGTCTGAACATCTGGATTAATTGGGAGCTCATTTCATCCTTTGAAGTTAGGAAGAATACCCATGTGAATCTGGTGTGGTCGTCGACTATAACTAGAGAGTATCTTTTTCCTCCAAGACTAGTTGTTGGAATTGGCCCAAATAGACCCATGTGAAGCAACTGCAGGGGCTTGTCAGTAGAGTTGGTAGTTTTGCTTTTGAATGAGCTTCTGGTTTGCTTTCCAAGCTGACAGGCATTACATGGCCTTTCTTTTACGAAGTTGAACTTAGGTAGGCCAGCTACGAGATCTTTTGATGCCAGTTTGGATATGCTTTTGAAGTTTAAGTGAGACAACCGTCTATGCCATAGCCAGTTCATTTCTTCAGATGCTTTTGCCAGAAAATATATTGTCTCATATGAGCTTAGTTGACCAAGATCCACTATGTAGACATTTCCTTCTCTTGTCCCGGTTAGCTTTAGAGAAGATGTCTTCAAATCTCTGACTTGACATTGGTTGTTGAGGAATGTCAATTGATGACCCTTGTCGCAGAGTTGGCTGATGCTTAGAAGGTTGTGTTGAAGACCTTCCACATATGCTACTTTGCTGAAAGATACTGCACCATTGCCAGCAAAGCCATATGCTCTTGTCTTGCCTGAGCCGTTGTCTCCAAAGATAACTGAGGGGCCCTCATTCTCCATGTAGTTAGATAGAAGGGCTTTGTTCCCAGTAATGTGCCTTGAGCATCCACTATCCAGATACCATGTAGTGATCGTGGAGCTCTTTTCCTGTCAAAAAATAGAACCTTCATTTTGGTACCCATATTTGCATGGGCCCTTCTTTGTTAGTGCCTTTGGGGACCCAAATCTGTTTAATCTTGGGTCTTACATGCATGGAACTATAATAGCACTTAACAGCCTTGTGACCATATTTATTGCATATAAAACATCTAGTATGGTGCATGCCTGTGTGTGTATGAGGATTCATCCTCCATTTGGACTTGTGTGGTTCTTTGATTGTCCTCCTGTTAAACTGATTCTCATTCTTCCACGTGTCCCTAAATTTCATAAATATTGATGAGTGTTCCTTACCTCTACTGTACCTTCCTGGTTGATTCGCAGAGTTGGTCTTGCTTGACTCTACGATTCTTCGAGGTTGGTGAGTAGAGGTTAGGTTACTTTTCTCTTTTATGAATCCCAGGCCAGCATGAGATCCTTTACTCCTTTGAGTATGAATGGAGACAGTAGAATAAGGTTGAACTTGTTCTTCCTTCTGTGAGGATTTCACAAAGGTAATGCTTCTACTGAAACTTGAGGCATTACTAGTGCTAGTTTCCTTTGTCTTATCCACACATGGCTCTGAGATGGTTCCCCAAAGCCTAAGCCTATTCTATCGAATGTACTTCTCTGACTAGAGAGCATTGAGTCCATGGATGATGAGGATTTGTTCCATGCAGAGATAGTCTTTTCTAGTTCCTCAATTTTAGAGGTTAGATTAGACTCTCTTTGTGCATTGATTGTGTTTTTTTGTTTTAAGGTCTCATTCTCAGCCTCAAGCTTGAAGAGAAGATTAGTACTTAGAAGGGCTGTTTCAAACTTGATGAGTGAGTTTTATACACATGAATTGGATACATTCGGGCTTAATTTATTGTTATTCTCAAGTCTTTTAGGATGTTTTTATGTGTTTGTGTCTATTCATGCATGTTTTATATTATTTTGTAGGAATTGGGACAAAAGTTACATGGATCGACGTTCGGGGTGGCTAGATGCACGTTTTCGGCTTGCCATTTACACAGCAGTCACTTCAGAGCCAATTTTACTATAGCTCCTGACCTTATTTCGAAAAAGTTCAAGCATGAAAGTTGTAGATCTACTTCTCCTCTTTCCGGAACATCTTGAATCATCAAAATCGGAGTTCGTATGAAGAAGTTATGGCTATTTTCCCAAAGGACGTCGGAGCAGAAAATGTCAGAAAATGTTCTAGCGCCGGGGCGCCCATTTGTAGTTCATTTCCAGCGCCGGGGCGCTGGGGGGCAGAATCCCAGCGCCGTGCCCAGCGCCGGGGCGCTGGGGAAGTCAGTGGAAAGGCTTGGACGCGTTTTGGGGCGAATTTTGACATCTTTTTGACTCTAAATTGGATTGGGTTTGTTCCTAACCTAAAAATTAGACTTGTAACCTATAAATATATGATGTAAGACATAAAATAAGGGGGAATTACATAGATTAGACTAGATTAAACACTCCATTAGATTAGAATCTAAACCCTAGTTCTTAATTAGCCATTAGAGATTGAAGTAACTTGGAGATCATTGAAGATCAAGAGCAGGAGCAAGAGGGGAGCATCAGATTTGCTGACAACAGATTCTATTCTCTTCTCTTATCATACTTTTATCTTTTAATGTCTATTCAATTGTGGATTCTTGGTTTCAATTCATTAATTATGAACTAACTCTTTTAATAAGATTTCAATTGAACTTTTTATGGTTTTGAATTGATTATTTAATTTATTCTAATTATTTATGTTGAAGTGAATTGTTTATCTTGTCTTGAGCTTATTGATTAATTATCTGATCAGTAATTACCTTGTTACTCTAGAAGGAATTGGAAGAGGAATTCTAGGGTTAGAACTGGGCATGATAACATGTGACTTAGTTATTTGCATGGTGAATAATTAGGTTTGTGAATAGAATGGAAATATCTGTTTACCGCATGTAACACATAAGGAATTGGGATTGTAGCGAGTTTAATTCAATTGTTTTGCATAGAGATATAGCAAAATTAATCTGGGTTAAATAGAAGGCAACTGATCACTCGAGAGAGGGCTTTTGGCATTTGAGAATTCCTGTTAACAATTCAGTATATATAATAATTGGGATAGTTGAATAATTGATTCATAATCCGTAATTGGGGATATTGGAGTCTTAATTCTTATTTATCTGAATTCCATCAATTCTTAGTTGTTTATTTACTTTCTTTTAGATTAATCTTTTTGTTTTGTTTAATTTAGTTTTCTTAAATTTAGAAATCACAATTATTGGTTGTTTAAATAAAATTGATTTGGTTAAGAATTAGTACTTGGTGATTTTTATTAAATAATTCCTCGTGGGAACGATACTCTACTTTCACTTTATTACTTGTTAACCGTGTATACTTGCACTTATTCATTGATTGTGAAATCGATCAACAAGTTTTTGGCACCGCTGCCGGGGACTTAATTTAATAATTATTTACCAATATTAATTTCAATCAAATTAGTCTTAATTTAAACATTTCTATTTTTATTTTTAATTCTCTTCCTATATTTCTCTCTTTTTAGGTACCATGGATGACTTTGCGTATCAATGGCCATACACAAACATGACTCGACCAATGGAAACATGGAGTCCACCATCCACACAGCAAGTAGCAATGGTTTGTGATTATTGTGCTGGAAATTATATGAGTCATCAATGCTCCATCAGTTTCGAGCCGGTACAGTATAGTGGTGATTACCCCAATAATTATGTCTATCCCAACAACTATCATCAGGATTGGGGATATCACCCGGATTTTTCATGGAGTAACAATCAAGCTCAAGCACCTAGACAACAAAACGCATCCGAATTTCAAAATCAGACTCAACAACAACCAGAAAGGAAACCAGGTTGGGAGGAAGCCTTGGAAAAATTCATTAGAGCTACTGACAAAAAAATCGAGGCACAAGACAAGATATTGAGTCAAGTAGATATGAATGTGAAAATCCAAGGTGTTTCATGGAGCCATACTAAACAAGATCAATTTTATGCTCCAAGTCCAACATACCCACCGGATTTCTCGTGTCCACCTCCTCTACAACAGGAAGAACATTCAAATTTTGAGGAAGCCTTGGAAAAATTCATTAGAGCTTCTGACAAAAGGAACGAGGAACAAGACAAAAAAATGAACCAAATAGAGCTGAATTTGCAAAGCCAAGGGGTATCGTTAAAGAATCTAGAAAATTAATTGGGGCAGATAGCACATGCGTTGAACAACCGTTCTCAATACACTTGGCTCTATGACATGGATTCCGAGACTGATGGAGAGCCCGAGCAAAATCTACAACTAGATGAGCCACAAGATGTTGAAAGAGAGGAAACAATTGGGAACCAAGAAAAGGAGATTGACGAAGATTTAACTTTGAGTACCAACGAAGATGAGCCAATTTTAATAGTGTCTCATGTGCCTCCTCCACCAAAGTTCAATAATACGGGCAGTTTTGCAAAACCATGCCCAATTGGCAGTCATGTCGTCGGCAAAGCTCTTTGTGACATAAGAGCTAGTACAGTTGTGGAGTCATGGTGGGATGAAAAGGAGAAGATAGAGGAAGACTCCATTATGTTTATTAAGCTTCAATGCCCCAATCTAATCATAGACATAATGGAGAAAACACCTAGTTGTTGGACGTTCTTAATAGGGAACCTATCTACAAAGAGCATGCTAGGTGACTTCAATTCAAGGGTTTTTGCGAATGGGAACCTCCCAAAAGAGACATTGCTTCTGATGGATGGAGGGTTCCTCAATTTTCGTAGGGGAATTGGATAGAGAATTGAAGAAGTCAGGCTGAGACTATAAAACAAGCGCTTATTGGGAGGCAACCCAAGTTTAATTTTTATTTTTAGTTTTTATTAAGTTTTATATTAGTAGTTTTGAATTTTCATTTATTTAGGATTTAATAAAAGTGCTTATATCATGGTTTTACAGGCTATTCAAGTCAAATTCAAGTGTGGTGCCCAATTTGTTCCATGTGCTTAGCCTATTCTCCAAACTTAGCCGACAAGGATGAAGATTGCTATATTTTCAAGGAAGTCCTCTGCTTTAATTTTTTCTATTGTAGCCATTGAGGACAATGTCTAGTTTAAGTTTGGGGGCATTTTAGTGTCGTATTGCATATAGTTAGTTATTTACATTGTAGTTCATTATATTTTCGGGGTATTTACATTTAGTTTTTGCATTCAGTTTTTTGTTTTAAAAAAAAAAATTTAAATATCGCAAAAATAGTAGTTAGTTTACTATGTTTGTTGCAGTTAGTTTATATTTGCATGATTCCAACTGTTAGATAGTAAAAGTCTATTTTGGCCAATGATGAGACTGGAGTTAAGTAGATAAGTATAGTATTGAATATTCAGGCTTTGATGTGATTTCTTGTTATGAATTGAATCTTTTCCTGTTTGAAACTGGTATAATTAAGGTTAGCGCGTTAATAACAGCTATGTTGACTGATTAAGTTTAAATTGATACATAATGAATTTCTTAAGGATAATACTAATGTGAAGGAATGAAAGACATGAATAGGCGGAGATGGCTAAATTTTGATAAAAACTTAAGTTTGGGGGGAAAATTTGGGATATATAAGCTTCGCTAAAAAAAAAAGAAAAAAAAAGAAAAAAAAATTACTGTGGCTAGTTTTGTTTCGGGGCCTTTGTTACTTGAGTAAGTACGTCCGAAGGGGTATCTTAAAACCTAGCGCCCTAAGGTCTTATATGGTCTGGGAGTCGTTGGTCGAAAGCTCGCTAAGGGGTGACACTGTTAGCCTAATGGAATGAGACATTGCACAGTCATGGTTAAAAAAAAAAAAGAAAGTAAAAAGTAAAAAAAAAACAATAAAACGGGAAAAGAGCAAAAAGCCCCTGTAATAAAAAGTAAAGCATAAGTATCCCGGATTGGACTCTTGAACTTGGTGGATGTGTAACTTTAGTTGGATCTAGCTTGTTCGTGAATTTTGTGAGTTTTCACTGTATGATACCTTTAAAGAGACCTATTATGTGTTAAATTTAATTTTATATTAGTTAACATTGTTTTGGAGCACACACGCACTATATCAGTGATAACAGTCTAAGATTTGATGAGTGATTGGGAAATTACTGATTTGTTTTAATATGATGTATTAACATGTTTACTTGATTTCTCTAAGGCCGGTTGAATAGATTTATTTCTGTCATTACTGTTGGATTCGTAGGCATATAGATTAGTTTCATTACATTGCATTGTATAACATTTTTGTGTTTTTGCTTGAGGACAAGCAAATGTTTAAGTTTGGGGGTATTTAATGAGTGAGTTTTATACACATGAATTGGATACATTCGGACTTAATTTATTGTTATTCTCAAGTCTTTTAGGATGTTTTTATGTGTTTGTGTCTATTCATGCATGTTTTATATTATTTTGTAGGAATTGGGACAAAAGTTACATGGATCGACGTTCGGGGTGGCTAGATGCACGTTTTCGGCTTGCCATTTACACAGCAGTCACTTCAGAGCCAATTTTACTATAGCTCCTGACCTTATTTCGAAAAACTTCAAGAACAAAAGTTATAGATCTACTTCTCTTCTTTCCGGAACATCTTGAATCATCAAAATCGGAGTTCGTATGAAGAAGTTATGGCTATTTTCCCAAAGGACGTCGGAGTAGAAAATGTCAGAAAATGTTCTAGCGCCGGGGCGCCCATTTGTAGTTCATTTCCAGCACCGGGGCGCTGGGGGGCAGAATCCCAGCGCCGTGCCCAGCGCTGGGGCGCTGGGGAAGTCAGTGGAAAGGCTTGGACGCGTTTTGGGGCGAATTTTGACATCTTTTTGACTCCAAATTGGATTGAGTTTGTTCCTAACCTAAAAATTAGACTTGTAACCTATAAATATATGATGTAAGACATAAAATAAGGGGGGATTACATAGATTAGACTAGATTAAACACTCCATTAGATTAGAATCTAAACCCTAGTTCTTAATTAGCCATTAGAGATTGAAGTAACTTGGAGATCATTGAAGATCAAGAGCAGGAGCAAGAGGGGAGCATCAGATTTGCTGACAACAGATTCTATTCTCTTCTCTTATCATACTTTTATCTTTTAATGTCTATTCAATTGTGGATTCTTGGTTTCAATTCATTAATTATGAACTAACTCTTTTAATAAGATTTCAATTGAACTTTTTATGGTTTTGAATTGATTATTTAATTTATTCTAATTATTTATGTTGAAGTGAATTGTTTATCTTGTCTTGAGCTTATTGATTAATTATCTGATCAGTAATTATCTTGTTACTCTAGAAGGAATTGGAAGAGGAATTCTAGGGTTAGAACTGGGCATGATAACATGTGACTTAGTTATTTGCATGGTGAATAATTAGGTTTGTGAATAGAATGGAAATATTATTTTACCGCATGTAACACATAAGGAATTGGGATTGTAGCGAGTTTAATTCAATTGTTTTGCATAGAGATATAGCAAAATTAATCTGGGTTAAATAGAAGGCAACTGATCACTCGAGAGAGGGCTTTTGGCATTTGAGAATTCCTGTTAACAATTCAGTATATATAATAATTGGGATAGTTGAATAATTGATTCATAATCCGTAATTGGGGATATTGGAGTCTTAATTCTTATTTATCTGAATTCCATCAATTCTTAGTTGTTTATTTACTTTCTTTTAGATTAATCTTTTTGTTTTGTTTAATTTAGTTTTCTTAAATTTAGAAATCACAATTATTGGTTGTTTAAATAAAATTGATTTGGTTAAGAATTAGTACTTGGTGATTTTTATTAAATAATTTCTCGTGGGAACGATACTCTACTTTCACTTTATTACTTGTTAACCGTGTATACTTTCACGTATTCATTGATTGCGAAATCGATCAACAAAACTCTTCTTGAACTTTCTTCTTTTCCTCTTGAAGAAGTGAATGATCCTTAGACAAAACTCTGAACCACTTCATGTATTGATGTAGATCAGTGGTTATGCCATGCAGAGCAGTTCTTAAATCATTTATGTCTACATCAAGTGAGTTGAAGTCAAATACCTCATCGAAACTTACATCATGTATGTTGAGGTTGTGTTTGTCCTTTGCATGTTTGGCCATTAGGCACAGATTAGCCATTTGTGGTTCTTCATCATCTCCGGAGTCAGCATTGGAGTCGTTGTCTGAATCACTCCACGATCCTCCAGCTACTAGGCCTTTATCTCTCTTATAAGGTACATTGTTTCCTTTGTATTCCTTCTTTGCATGTTGTTTCTTCTTTAGTTCTTCTCTTAGAGGTTTGTTGCAGTTGGCAATGAAGTGGCCAGGCTTCTTGCAGTTGTAGCATAGATCATTTATTTGCTCCTAGCTGCCATAGTTGCTGACCTTCTTTGGCTTGCTAGTTTTGCCTTAACGCATGAACCTTCTCAGTCTGTTTACCAGCATAGCAAGATCTTCATCATCGTCTTCATCATAAGCAGAGTCAATCTCAGTGTTGGCTTGTGATGCACTTTCGCTTGCCTTGAGAGCAACACCCTTATCCTTCCTTCTTCCTTCTGATAGGGTTTCAGCTCGTTGGGTCAGCTCCAGTTCGTATGTCAGGAGATTGCCATATAGTTGTTGAACTATCACCTCGTGAAGATTCTTTGACTCTCTTATAGCAGTGGTTTTTGCGTCCCACTTGCTCGGTAGGGCTCTCATGAACTTTATGATCAGATCTTTATTAGGATAGATCTTCCCATATGCTCGAAGAGAGTTGAGCAGAACGTTGAATCTCTCATAGGTAGCAGTCGCGTTTTCTCCTTGAACATGAGCAAACATCTCATACTGCTGTGTCAGTAGAGATTGTTTGTTTTCTCTGACTTCTTCAGTTCCTTCGTGCATGATCAACAATGCTTCCCAAACCTCCTTAGCTGTTTTGCTGTTGACAACGTTTTCGAACAGATCGTCCTCTAAGGATTGGAACAGGATGTTCTTAGCCTTTTTATCAAGTTGGACAGCTCTCTTCTCGTTGTCTGTCCACTCTTCTTTAACCTTGATTTGTATTCTGTTTGGATCGTCAGTGGTTGATGCAAGCTTTGTTAGAATATAGGGCCCATTTTGAACGGTCTCAAATAGATCTTCATCTATTGAGTCCATATATGATTGCATCTTGACTTTCCAGTTTGTAAATTTATCCTTGTTGCACATTGGTGGCTTGCTGCCTCCTCCAGTTCTAGATTCGCTTGGTACGTGTGCCATTGGATCTAATAAAGCTTGTAAGTTGTGTAATAGAACCTGCTCTGATACCGATTGTTAGTTCCTAGTTGGCACAATAGTTATCTAGAGGGGGGGTTGAATAGATATTTAAAAAATCTTTTCGTTTTAAACTTGTTCTTTGATGATGATTAAAACTTAGCGGAAATGATGTTTGTTTTAATCTTCTTTACAAAGTAGTAGAGTTATGAGAGTGAGACAATTATAACAGTTATGGCAGATATAGCATTTATAGTTATGAACGTAAAAGACACAGTCATTTTAAGTGGTTCAGCGCACTTAAAGCTTCTAGTCCACTCTTCTACTCAACGAGTAGGATATCCACTAAGGATGTCTTTTACAACTTCTAAATCACACAGATTCCTTCTAGACCAGCAATGTAGGAACTTCTTAGTTCACTCTTGAACTCTTTAAGTCCAGTAGACTTGGCTCTCTTACAGTTCACTTAGAACTCTTTAAGTCCAACAGACTTGGTATTCTTCTTCAGTTGATTGATAGATGTTGAGTTCTTGATGGTTGCTACTCAGTTGCTGTTTAAGCACTTGTTCGAAAGAACTGAGTAGCTGAGCAAGCTTTGCAATTTCTAAGATCGTAGAGTTGAGCTTTGAGAGATGTTCACGTTGTTTGTTCAATGCTTGCTTGTTCCTCTCTCATCTGCTTGATTTTCATATATGTGATCTTGAAAACTATTCGTTGGATCCATCCGTTGAGGCATTAAATGCATTTGACTTTTCTGATTTCTGATGGAGGTATTTTTGCACATCTTCTGAAACTGCATTCTGGCCCACTAACACTGCAGATTGCTTTCTCACCTAACACCTGAAAAAGGTGTTTTCCCCCTTACCAATGGTACTTTCCTTAGCTTCTTTAATACGCCTCTTTGTTGCATACTAAGGATATTTTCTTGTGACTTTGAGACTGGTGAGTATTGCATCATTTAGAATCCATTCCTCTTATTTTGGAATCTGTCTTCCATATAAATCATGAGGCTCGACGTTCTCTGACACAAGACAGATGCTCTACGATTCAGATCGTGGTGTTCTACGATTCAGATCGTAGTGACTTGTCATCTTGATGCCTGGTCTGATGCTATCAGCTGAGAGCACTACGATTCTCCTTAAACCTTTGCATACTATGATCTTTGCTTACCTGAGTTGTTACTCTACGTTTTCGAGAGCACACTACGATCGTTGACTTGTAAACTCTATGTTTCCTTCATCACACTACGATCGTTAAGTTGGCTCGGCAAACGTTGGGACCACTCTACGATTTCCGAAGAGGCCCTTCAATGCAGGCACACTACGATCTTTGAAGCTCTATGTTTCTACCTTGACTTCTGCAATGTTGATCTGATTTATACACTCCAATTTCTTCGAAGACTATCTATTACATCTCAAGATCAACCTAACAGCTTTGATCTTTCTATCTATACATTCTTCAGAAGAATGATACACGTTAAGAGCTTAGATCAACCTAACAAATTTGATCTATCACTAAGTCCTTGTACATATCTTACTTGAAGGACTTTACAAATAATCATGACCATATACATTAAAACATCAAATTGTAATATGCATTCTCCCAACAGACTTTTGCGTCACATAGACGATATCAAATTGTTGTAGGATCAACTATCATCGGGACAGCCGGCAATTTAACACGGGTTTGTTGAACACGTAATTAAGAGGATCCACGCGGGATATGATATGGGATTTGTGACCATGAAGATAATGCTGTAACCTCATGGAAGCTCATGTTAAAGCACAACAAGTCTTCTCAATCAAAGTGTACTTATGTTCACTACTGCTGAATCTTTTGCTGAGGTAATAAATAGCTCGTTCTTGGCCTCTATCGTCTTTTTGTCCCAGCATACATCCCATGGCATTGTCACTTATGGACAGATACATGAACAGAGGAATATCATCCCTGGGTGGCACCAAAATGGGAGTTTTTACTAGATGTTCTTTGATTGTGAGGAAGGCCTTCTGGCACTCGTCATTCCATTTCATGGAGGAGTTCTTCCTTAACAACTTGAAGATAGGCTCACAGGTTGCTGTAAGTTGAGAAATGAATCTGCTAATGAAGTTGATTATTCCCAAAAATCCCCGTATTTCCTTCTCTATCTGAGGAATGGGCATTTTCGTGATGGACTGGATTTTAATGGGGTCCAGCTCAATCCCTTTGTGGCTAACTAGGAATCCTAACAACTTGCCTAATTTAATGCCAAAGGCGCACTTAGTTGGATTCAACTTCAAGTTAGACTTACGCAACCTGTTGAATAGCTTCACGAGATGGTCTAAGTGGTCATCTTCTATTCGATACTTGACAATGATGTCATCCACATAGATCTCTATTTCCTTATGCATTAAGTCATGGAAAAGAGCCATCATAGCTCGTTGATAAGTGGCTCCGGCATTGATGAGGCCGAATGACAACCGCCTATAGCAAAACGTTCCCCAAGGCATGATGAAAGCAGTTTTCTCACGATCTTCCTCAGCGACCATAATCTGGTGGTATCCGGCGAAGCAATCCGCAAAGGAGTACATGACGTACTGACCAGTGTTATCAATGAGAATGTGGATAAATGGCATGGGAAAGCTATCTTTAAGGCAAGCTTTGTTCAGATCCCGGTAATCTACGCAAACTCACACCTTTCCTCCAGGCTTAGGCATGGGAACGATGTTGGATATCCATTCAGGATATGTGGACACCATGATAATACCAGCTTGAAATTATTTCACAATTTTTTCTATTACCTTTAAAATCCACTAAGGTTTCAATCGTCTGAGCTTCTGGTTGATTGGTTTGAATCCCTCTTTAATGGGAAGGCGATGAAGAACAATGTCCGTGGACAAACCCACCATATCTTCGTGAGACCATGTAAACACATCCTGGAATTGGGTTAGTAGCGTAACCATGCCATTCCGTTGGTTTGAGGTAATGTATGAACCAATCTGGATTAACTTAGAGCTTTCTAAGGTTCTGAGATTGAATGAAGTGGTTTGATCAAGGTTGGGTTTAGGTTTGTCTTTGACCCATTATTAAATTTATGGAGGCACCTCAATGTCCTCATGTGTTTCCATCAATGCTGAATTCAACTCTACATCAAAGTTACAATCCTTGTGGAGAAGAGGCACCTTATCAGCAAGTACATGCACATCTAAATTTAGAGTCCTAAAACAAAATATGCTTTCACTTAATATATATGAAATGATCTAATCATACAAAGTGTTAGCATGTACTGGAAAAACGACTGCTAATACTGTACAAAAAAGTAAGCAGTTATGATATCTACAGGGCAGAAAGAGTTCATGCTCGCTTTACCTTCGTCAACCAATGCAAGGAGTGCTGCTCCAATTATTGAGGGCAAAGTCTTAAGGGACTACAGTGATGGAGGGGTTGTCATCGTCCTCCTTTTCCCGAATGATGACCATTACATCTGGGCAATCATCGTCTGGGGTGTATCTATTTGTATGTTCATCATGGACAATGATGCGTACGCCTGACGATATCTTGTTTAATTCTTTGTTCCTCCTCTTCCACTATAGGGTCTAGAACAAAGACTTCTTTCTGCTTTACCGGCATTGTCTTGGGAAATAACATAGCCATTACGCTGGCTGGCACCTTTACAGGAGGTTATGCGGACTCAGAAGTTGTAGGTATAGACAAACGTCGTGTAACTGAAACTGGAGGAATCTGATGATGTTTATGTGGATTCCTGTGACTGGAACTGGCAGAATAGCCCAACCCAGTTATCCCAGTTTGACTGACAACTTGAATCGGGAGCTTAATACCCTGATGACTTTTACCCAGCCCTTGTCCTGGCTGATGACCCAAAGATAGCATTTCTTGCGTAGTCGATATTACTTTGGTAGAAATCTTGGGTGTGAGAGGTTGCACCCCAATAAGGTGGTAGTGAGTGTTGCTCACCTCCAGGGCATGAAAAATGACCGGCTCAACTTCTGAATTGAACCTGATGAGTGGTATGTTATTCTGTTTAGGACATTCCGGCTCAGTGTTAACTGTGACTAAGCTGTCATTATTGATGTATTTCAATTGCTGATGAAGAGTGGAGGGGATTGCCCCAGCCATATGAATCCACGGTCTTCCCAATAGCAGGTTGTATCTTGAATCTATTTTGAGCACGTGAAAAGATACGCAGAAGGTATGGGGACCAATCCCGATTGGTAGCTCAATCTTTCCGACTAAATTTCAGTGGGCTTCGTCAAAAGCTTTAATAACCGTGTGGCTGCTTCGGATCCGTTTAAGATTGACATTCATCTTTAGCAACGTAGCGTAAGGACAGATATTCAGAGATGAACCTCCATCTATCAAACCTCCAGCTAGCATGTATCCGAAGGATAAAACTGCAATATGCAATGACTTGCAATGACTGGTCCCTTCGGGCGGTATGTCATCATCAGTGAAAGACATCACATTGTTGTTAAAAATGTGATCAACCAGATGTTGAAATTTTTCTACATCCACTGATGTCGGTAAGTAGGCTTCTTCCAAAACATTCAGTAAGATCTTCATGTGATCCTCGGAAGTTAAAACTAAGTCCATGATTGAAATTTACTGTGGAGCTTCTCTTAAGCTTAAAACCACCTTGGCTTCGTTATGACCCATAGTGCGGAGGAATTTTTCAATCTTCTCCATGGGTATTTTCCCCTTTGACTTGATGGTGGACTTTATCACCCGTTGGGGAAGATACAGTGGATTCTCCTTCTACACTGCAGCAATTGTATGAGAGGTGGATCCTTCAGCTTCTCTATAATTCCATGGAACCTTTTGTAAGCTGATAACATGATATTTTGGTCTGAATGGCAAGTTGATTGGCTCGGGAATAGCTACTTTCAAAGGATTGTTATTTCCTTTGAGTTGAATTATTTGCATTGTGAGAGGTTTGACAGTCACATCAGCCTCAGCGGATATAACTGCTACTAATTCCTTTCATTTAGTAGGGCAAGTATTCTCACTGTCAAATTGCACAGTATCATCGTCTGCTAGCTACAGGACACCGCTGTCAAATAGATTTTGAATGAGGTGGCGGAGTGCCCAGCATTCTTCAGTGCTGTGACAGCGAGAATGGGAGTGATATTGGCAAACTCCAATAGAATTAAACCGTCCTGAACGGGGATTGATTGGAGGTAGAAGGGAAGTGATCCTTCCTTCATTGATCAGTATCTGAAGTATTTCCTCCATAGGTTGCCCCAGATATGTAAATTCCCTTCTATTGGCAAAATCCATACGGGCTTTGGCACTTGCTCTCTACGTCACTTTGTCTTCCAGTGTTTCTTTATCTGAAGGTGACGAGGCAGTATTGACAACAAAATGGAGCAAACTAGCATGCTTCTGGCTGACTAATTGGTGTGTGACTTGATGTTGATAAGTCACCAGTTCTACCAGTTGCTCAATCTATTTACACAGAGCTTTCATCTTTCGTTCCGTTGCGAACTGGAACTTTGCATAATCCCATTTATCAACACCATCTTTGAGGGTTTGAGAGGATTCATCGTTTAAATTGGAGCTCTGTCCACTGCTACAATTAATCATGTTGACCTCCTCCTCTTTATGTTGAGGAAGAGGGTTGTCTTGTACGTGAGGTTGATATGGTTTGGTGACCAGGATCTCACCGTTGCCTATTAAATCTTGGATCTTGTGTTTCAAGATCCAACAATCTTGAGTATCATGTCTAGGTGCCCCGGCATGATAAGCACATTTCCGAGCAGCATTGAAACCCCTCCCATTAGGGTTGGCTGGTGGAAGAAGATGCATAATTTTCTTCTGAGTTGTCAGAAGATTGAGAATGTTCTCGAGCGAGTCCCCTAAGGGTGTGAACACTCGAGGCCTTTTGACTTCTCCACCTTTTGGCAATGGAGGTTTTGAAGACTGTGCTTGAAAGGGAGTGTAATTTCTCCTCTGGATAGGCATGTTCTGATTGCCTTTTTAACCCTGTAGTATCAAGGAATCATCCTCCTCTTTCTTTTTATGAACCCTCCAGGGGTTGTTTCCATAAGTTCCAGATTGGATGCGGTCATCAACAACTATAAGGGCAACTAGGTCTTGAATCTTTCCTGATTTTAATCTCATCTCAGCCATCTCCCCATGTTTAATCATTTCAACAAATGGTTTACCAATACCAGCTAAGACCCTTTCATAGAAAGGAGCTTCCTACATGTCTATTGTAGACACTCAAAATTTTTTTCACACCTGTCACTGACATTGCAAGAGGGTAGATTCGTCTTTCAGAGGTAACCCCGGAGGACAGTTCACGTCAAGTCCGGATACTACCGGAAGTTCAATCTCAACCCTGGAACACACACTAGGAGTAATAATTCCAACCTCGAAGATAACCCTGAGGCATGTAGTTCCAATGCCAGAAATTCCACTGAAGAAGACCGATTAATCTCGAAAATAACCCTGAGGTATCCAGTCTCAGTCCCAACAATGGGAGTAGCAGCTACCAACCTTGGTGATAACCCTAAGGAATGCAGTTCTGGTGATAACCCCGAAAATGTTGTTTCAAATGCATGCGATCAGCTTCAACCTCGACACTCACACCGAGGCATTCAGTACAAAGCCCGGATATAACACCGGTAATACAGGCGCACAACATAGATGATACTGAGGACCTTCAACATTTGCAGCAATTCAATCTCAGCAATAACCCTGAGCAACGTCTGCTTTATCAGTCCAAATCGGTGATAACTCCGGTGAGGGGCAAAGTCATCATCTCGCCACTTTAGAGCCACATCACGTCGTCTCAACATTTCATACATGCATTTCTACACAACAATGTCCCACAAGAATCAAGGAAAACCAATCTTGAGTGACTATTATGCAGGATAACAGATAGAATTTGAAGCTTGAAGACCAGAGGGCACCGTCCCAACTTTTTGACTTCGTACAACCTCTAATCCCATGCCATTGTATAACTCTCAACAATGGCGATTCGAAATAGGTCCTACATACCGCAGTCGGATGCCCGGATTGCAATTCTGAAAGTTCGAGCGGACATTGCAGTGCCTAATTACACGTACTACGAGAAGACGCGACCCACGAAACCCGGGCCAACCCGAGCACCCTCAGGTACACCTACGGCTGGCCGCAGGTACACCTGCGGCTCCCCCCTCTATAAATAGAGGGCTTGGGGTGGCCATTTTAAGAAGAGAAACGGCGAGGAAGCCTTGTCAAATTTGCTCCGTACTTGCAATATACTGAGTGATTTCTCATTTTAAACACTTGTGAGCTCACATATAGCTACTCTTGTACTGGCGAGAGCCGAGTTTCATCCACTTTAAAGATATAGAAGTCTTCTTTGGCAGCCCACTATAAGCCTTCTCATACACTTTAAAGCCTTTCTATTCATTTTTGCACACATCCTTCTTCACGTTGAGAGTCGTGTTACGTGTGTTTGCCCGGACTTCGGTCCGTGGTTTTATTTCAGCTTGTATATATGTATGTGTGTGTGTGTATATATATATATATATATATATATATATATATATATATATATATATATACGGTAAGGATCAAGAGCATTCTCCTTAAATAGCATTCCTCCTTAAATAGCATTCTTGTATTAAAACTACGTCATTTTGGAGGGACGCGGTGGCATTTTTGTAAATACGCGGTGGCATTGTATTTACAAAAATGTCACCACGTCCCTCCAAAAGGACGTAGTTTTAATAAAAGAATGATATTTAAGAAGGAATGCTATTTAAGGAGAATGCTCTTGATCCTGACCGTATATATATATATATATATATATATATATATATATATATATATATATATACATATATATATATATTAACTCTTATATATATGAATTGTGTGTCGAACTCTGTTCGATGAGCCTGGATTTTACATCCGGAGCGTTTACTACTTTAATATATATATATATATATATATATATATATATATATATATATATATATTTCGTCCCACCTAAAGTTTACTTCATAGTGGTTGATCATTTTTACAGCTTTCTTTACGTTTCGTCCCGCCTGGAGTTTCCTCTGTGGTGGTTGATAGCTTTTACAGCTTTATTTACATTTCTGATCCCCCATGGAGGTGCTTCGTGGTTGGTGATAATGTCTGTATATATATATACATTTACAGCTTTGCTTTTATATATATATATACCTGCTTACCGCTTTTATACAAATTGCAGCATCATGTGAGCCTATAAATCATGTGATCACAGATTCAGTCTATTGGATCTACATTCAGTTCCCATGATGGACATTTTCAGCTGTAATTAGCTTGTAAATTTATCTGCGGTGTCTTAATTTCCTCAGATGGTTTTCATACCCACGAGGAAGTCGGCATTATTTTGTACATTATTTTCTAATAGATGCTTCGTATCTCAAAAATAAAAGCAATCAAGCCAAACACTTAATAAAATGAGAGTGTAAAAGGTCTCAATTACTATTTAGCATCAGGGTTTGAAAAACCACTTTTATAAAACATCACTGCCATATCTTGCTAAAAATTGAATTTTTAGATAAATTCAAACCCTGTGTATATAGGTGCGAACGAGGCCTCGCACTACTTCCAAATAAACAGCTTATTGACCCACACACACACATTTAGATAACAGATTCTTGAAAAGTGGTCGTCACCATGGTAACACGAATGTGGGGGGGGGGTGCCTTACACCTTCCCTCCGCATAATCAAGTTCCCGAACCCTAATGAATCTCGATTTCACTAACCCGTTTAACAATGTCACATCATTGGGTCAATGTGTAAACCTTTTCTCGGTTGTGTTGGTACAACAATTTAAAAAACCAACTGGCGACTCTTAACAGTTCATCGTCGACATTATACATGTCGGACCTTTTTCACTTATTTTTTTCAAACAAATCTCACCTAACATGAGAACACCAAAGACCAAGTAACGAAAAGGGACAACTAAAAATCACGACGTCGACATCTATGAAAGTCATGACCATTTATGATTCCGTCATGGAAGGAATAACTTGAGCAGCAAGGCGCCTCCACCTTTGAGCATACTCTCTAAAAGACTCATTGGACTGTTTCTTGACCTTGGTAATCTGGTATCGATTAGGAGCCATCTGAGACTGGAAGCTGTATTGAGTGAGGAAGGCGTGAGCTAGATCCTCCCAACTATGGATCTTTGAGTTGTCTAATCTAGTATACCACGAATGGGCTTCTCCAGTCAGACTCTTCTGGAACAACTGCATTCTACACTTCTCGTCCTCTGCATAAGATCCAAGTTCTCCGATGAACACCTTCAAATGTGTGTAAGGATCTCCTAGCCCATCATATTTTTTGAAGTCAAGGGTTTTAAATTTTTCTGGATAATGAACACCAGGGAATATACAAAGGTCAGCATATGAGACACTCCCGTGTGCTCCAATTCCTTTGATCGCGCGAAGGGTTTCTTCCATTTGAAGGACTTTATTCCTGATGTCACCGGTGTTTGGATCTCCTTTGAGATGGGTGATATCATGACTTTTGTTAGTCATATCCAACTAAAGTTCAGGTTCTGTGATGGATTTATCAGGACCTTAGGTTCCTCCTTGTGTAGATGATTCAGCATGTATGGGTATCCTTGTACCCTGAGTAGACTAGTGTAGTTCTTTAACCAGAACAGCCAAATCTGTGATTTGTTTACTTAATCCGTCAAATTCTTTGCGCAAAACTAGATTAAGGTCAGTCTGGTTTGATGACGACATAATTGACTGTAGGCTCGTGGCCTTTTTGAATTTTGATCGGGTAATAGGTCTGACTCCTTCCCTGCAAAAGACTTGCGTAGTTTAGTCTTTAGGGAGTGTGAAAAATATTTACATGCTATGTATCTGTTCTAGGAATATTATCCAGCAAAGCGGATGTTAGCTGTTTGTAATCCAGGATAGCATGTTTTAATTAAAATATGTATGTACGCATGTTTCTTCATGTTTCTTATTACATGGAGATGAATATGGCATGAAATTACAAGTAATTTACTTTACAAGTAATGAAAAAGCATGAAGAGACTTTCGTTCGTGTTTGGTTTATCAAAGGCTGACCTATCTTAGGTTACTCTCACGAGTTTTTGGCATGAAGGTTCCAAATCATCGCAATTTACTCGACGGGAAGTTAATCCAGTCTTTCAACTGGAGCGAATTTGGGTGGTGCCTTTCCTGAGCCTCATTGGAATTAGTCTTCATATGAGTCCAGTAATCAAACACCAACAGGATAGCCCCATGGTGGAAGAACCACACAACATACATTCACATACAACGTGTCTCACCGTTTATGAAAATAATGACATGTGCGAAGCACTAATATCACAAGCAAATATAGTGTAAAGCATTAAGCGCAAAAAAATATATGCATTCATACACATTCATTATAAATGTAAATCAAACATTCACACATAAGCATATAACAGTTTTGAAAAGATTGTAATAGAGGCTTAAGTCCTCTTACTGGAGTCCCCAGCGGAGTTGACACTTGTCGACGTCGGGATTTTTATTTCCCTCTTTTCGTTACTTGTTCTTTGGTGTTCTCAGGTTAGGTGAGTTTTGTTTAAAAAAACAAGTGAAAAAGATCCGACATGTGTAATGTCGACGATGGAGTGTTAAGAGTCGCCAATTTATTTTTTATATGGTTGTACCAACACAACCGAGAAAAGGTTTGCACATTAACCCAGTGATATTGCACTGCTAAACGGGTCGGTGAAACCGAGATTCATTAGGGTCCGGGGACTTGATTATACGGAGGGAAGGTGTTAGGCACTCCCCGACATCCGTGTTACCACGGTGACCGCCACATTTCAAGAAACTGTTATATGAATGTGTGTGTGTGTGTGTGTATTGATCAATGTACAATTATTTGGAAGTAGTGCGAGGCCTCATTCGCACTTATATACACAGGGTTTGAATTTGTTAAAAAATCAGTTTTAACAAGATATGGCAGTGATGTTTTATAAAAGAGGTTTTTCAAACCCTTGTGCTCAATAGTAATTGAGACCTTTTACACTCCCTTTTTTATTAAGTGTTCGGCTTGATTATTTTTAATTTTTCGAGATGCGAAGCATATTCGATAAAATAATGTACAAAATAGTGCCGAACTCCTCGCGGGTATGAAAACCATCTGAGGAAATTCAAATACCGTGAATAAATTTACAAGCTGCTTACAGCTGAAAATATCCATCACGGGAACTAAATCTAGATCCAGTAAACTGAATCTGTGATCACATGATTCCTATGCTCACATGATGTCGCAATTAATAACAAAGCAGTAATCAGGTGTATATAAAAGTTGTAAATATATATATATATATATATATATATATATATATATATATATATATACAAACATGATCATCCACCATGAAGTACCTTCATGGGGGATCAGAAATATAAATAAAGCTGTAAAAGCAATCAACCGCCACGGAGTAAACTCCAGGCGGGACGAAAAGTAAAGAAAGCTGTAAAGACGGTCAACCGCCACGAAGTAAACTCCAGGCGGGACTGAATGTAAATATATATATATATATATATATACATATGGACTAACATTATCGAGTTATGCCTCGATTGAGCCTAGACGTTCTAGACCGAAGTCTAGGCTCAATCGAGGCATAACTCGATAATGGTAGTCCATATATATATATATATATATATATATATATATATATATATATATATATGAAATAAAATTGTGGACCGAAGTCCTGGCAAACATACACAACACGACTCTCAACGTGAAGAAAAGTGTGTGCAAAGATGAAGAGAAAGGCTTGAAAGTGTGTGAGAAGACTTACAGTGATCTGCCAAAGAAGACTTCTATATCTTTAAAGGGATGAACACTTGGCTCCCATCGGTACAAAAAGAAGCTATATGTGAGGTCACAAGTGTTTAAAATGAGAAAGCACTCAGTGTAGGGAGAGTACAGAGCAAATTTGACAGTGCTTCCTCGCCTTTTTCTCTTTTAAAATGGCCAGCCCAAGCCCTCTATTTGTAGAAGGGGGAGCCGCAGGTGTATGCGGCTCACCGCAGTTGTACCTGCGGCTGACCGGGTTGCCCCGGGCTTCATGGGTTTTGTTGTCTCAAAGTACGTGCATGCATGCACTGTAATGTCCACTCAAACTTTCAGAATTGCAATCTGGGCATCCGACTGAGGTATGTAATACCTATTTCAGACCACCATTGTCGAGAGTTACATATTGACATGGGATTAGAGGTTGAACGAAGTCAGGAAAATGGGACTATGCCCTCCAGTCTTCAAGCTTCAAATTCTATCCGTTATCCTGCGTAATAGTCACTCGGGATTTGGACATCCTTGGTTCTTGTGGGACATTGTTGTATTGAAATGTTGAGACTGCGTGATGTGGCTTCTAGGTGGCAAGATGACGACTTTGCCCCTTACTGCGGTTATCGCCAGTTTAGACTGATAAAGTAGCTGTTGCTCGGGTATTTTTGAGATTGGACTGTTGCAAGTGTTGTAGGTCATCAGTGTCATCTCTGAGGTGTGCCTGTCTTCTCGGTGTTATCTCCAGGTCTTGTACTGAGTGCCTCGGTATGAGTGCCGAGGTTGAAACTAATTACATTTATTTAAAACAAGCATTTCTGGGGTTATCGCCGGAACTGCATTCCTTGGGGTTATCTCCAAGGTTGGTAGCTGCTACTCCCAGTGTTGGGACTGAGACTGAATATCTCGGGGTTATCTCCGAGATGGATTGGTCTTCTCTAGTGAAATTTTCGGCATTGGAACTGCATGCCTCGGGGTTATCTCCGAGGTTGGACCTGATACTCCCGGCATGTGTTCCGGGGTTGAGGTTGAACTTCCGGTAGTATTCGAACTGGATGTGAGCTGTCTTCCAGGGTTATCTCTGAATGACGAATATGCCCTCTTGCAATGTTAGTAATAGGTGTGCAAAAAATTTTGAGTGTCTACAAGGGCACTACATAACAAGTGTGTCAAAACTCAATGGCTTACAAACTTTTATGGAAACGGGATTGGAAAGAAACTAGATTGAAAGTTAGTTGATATTCAAGATGAAATAGCCAGAAAATTAAAATTGAATGTGTCTTTGACAAAGTGTCACATGGTAAGGGAAATGGCTTTGAGAAATGTTGGAAAATTATTAAAGAAACATTATAAGAAAGTGTAGGATTATGGGGCTCATTTGATAAAGAGCAATAAAAAACACAGTTGATATTAAGGTTAGAAGAGACAATCCAAAAAATAAGCCTATAATTCAGATGCTTTATGTATGCTTTGAAGAACTGAAGAGGTGATGGATTGAAGGGTGTATGCCTATTACACTTAGATTGTAAGACCCCAACTTTAATAAATAAAGATTAATTTTTCTCAAAATATATTTTTGAATATTATGGTGTGGTTTTGATATAATGTTATAGTTGTGGGTAATATTTATAAATTTTGCAAAGTATACAAGTTGTTATAAATATTCGATTGGTCAGGGAATATTCGTTTTAAACACAAAATATTCGTACGACGGCACAATCATTGGTAGACCCCACAATGGAATAACTGTCGAAGTTAGAAAACGATAGAAATATCTTTTTTAACGGCAAAAGCTTTACCGTTAAACTGTTGAAAGACCCAGTAGAAAAAGTACAGTAATACGTGTGCTTGCATAGTAGCACGCAATATTAATTATTGATGCTTACGTGAGAAGTCCCTTAGTTATACCCAATTATTTTTATAGTAATTGCTGCATAATATTTCTCATATTATTGATTCAATTATTTTCACAATATCATTTGCATAATATTTATTATTAGTAAATCAATAATTGAGACGACAAAGTCATTCATATTATTATTTGCAATATTGACGATGTCTAAAAAGTTCTGGCGAGGAGAGGTTTAGTCACCTAATTGCGCGCCAATAGGGAGAAATCCTTATTGGAAAGCCCCCTCTTTCTTGGGAATGATCTGGTTGTTAAATATTGTGAGTTATAATATTAATGATGAATAATTGTTGAAATATTTAAAAATATGTTTATTAAAGATAAATGATTTGTGGTATATATTTATACAATTTTTGATATAAATATAGGGATTTGTTATGAGGCATTGGTTGTAATTTTGACTTAGTATTCCATGGGAAAATTTACTAATTTTATGGATCGTCGGTGGTGGTTTTAATAGTAAATCAATCTGAATAGTCGATGGTGGTTTTAATAGTAAATCAATCTGGACCGTCGATGGTGGTTTTAAAAGTAAATCAATCTGGACCATCGATGGTGTTTTTAAAAGTAAATCAATCTGAACCGTCGGTTGTGGTTTTAATAGTAATCAATATGGACCTTCCGTTCTAATAGTAAATCAATCTGGACCATTCGTGCATCAGTTACTATTATGTCCATTCTCCTATAAATAGAAGCATAATACTTCTTTCATTCTCACCAATTCACTGAGACTCACAAGAGAAACTACAAAGAGAAAAACTATAGAGAGCAAGAAGAAGAGTATTCTACTACTTTACTATTGCAGTATCCAGTCTTTTACTAAGGTAAGGGGTATTATTTATTTCGTATTTATAAGGAATACTATTTTTTGTATTCATCTTTTAATATATCAGAATAACCTGTCTACGCGGATTACGTACCACATGAAAGGTGAAATTTTTTTTGCAGTTTCGTATGTTATTTTTTTCATATTCTTAAATCTAAACTTACTATGGTAAGTATTGCTTCTATAATGCCTAAAATTAGTGGGATATCCTTGAAGTTTTGCGATTCATCCAGTATCATTTCATTAGAATATTGATCTAAACTTTCTTATTAAATATCAATATTTTCACCCGGGGTACTATTCACGGGTTACTATTCACCCAGTTACTATTCACTAGAATATTATTCACTCGTGTATTCAGGGCACTTTTCTTGTTGGGTTATTATTCATGAGTTACTATTCATGGGTTACTATTCACCTAGTTACTATTTACTCGAATATTATTCACTCGGGTATTCGGGGCACTTTTCATGCCGGGGTACTATTCACTCAGGTACTATTCACCCGAAGTAATATTCATGATAAAAATTTATTTCTTTTCTCTCCAAAATTATTTTTGATACATGAATATTATTCTTGAATTTTACTCCACAAACTAGTATCATGTTGACAATTTGGATATTTTTAAACTCTAGATAAATTTAAAGTCTTTAATATTTATCCTTGATCTCGTTTAATTGAATTCTTATATCATTATCATCATCCTCATGTTTATATTGTGATGAAAGTTATCTTTGGCCGTAGTGCATAGATGGACTGTTGATTGGTATGATTATGACCAGAGATAATTCAATATAATCATGACCTGTAATGTTACAAATGATAAAAGTCATCATTGGCCCGTAGTGCATTGATGGACATTTGTTGGCATGATCATGACCATTTATGATTACATGAATATCATTGGTTCGTAGTGCAGGGATAATTCGTGGACGTGATACTAATGAATATCCTTGGCTCATAGTGCAGGGATGATTCGATGATATGGTTTATTTATTAAGCTGAGTCCCAGAGATAAAATTGATGATAAACTGTTTAAATTTTAGAAGATAGTAGATATCATGCTTTACTTGACTCTTCTAATAGATTGCTTATTCCGCTACAGTTAAACTTGATGTTATTGTATTTTATCAATTTAACACTGTTGAAGGCTAACGATAACTTATTTTGTATTATCTTAGTCATAATATTTCTTACTGGGCTAGTTGAGCTCACCCTTTTGCTTTCAGTACTCTCTTCAGGAAATAAGAACATAGCCGAGACTAGTCGGAGAACGGAGTGATGGTCCGAGATGGCTTTTTTAGTAATCCACACTATTTAGTGTGATAATAAATGTAATGAGGATTGAATTTGATTTTGGATATTGTCTATGAGACAATATTCCTGCAAAAACTCTCAGCTCTTGTTGTATAATTAATTTTGTATTTGTATTCAATATTATGTATTTGGCGACCCAAGATGGGTGATGTATACTTATTTTGGGGGCGTCACAGTTGGTATCAAAGATGTGACAACCCGAGAATTTAAAAAAAAATAAAATTTTAATTAATTGATTTAGGGTTCAATATTAGAACCTAGACAGAAAATAAGAGTATGCGTTTGATATTTTTTGAGAAGGAATTTTGAGGATTTCAAAATTCTGTAAAGGATTTTGGTGAATTATTCAGGATTAAGGGTATACGTGAATATGTTATGTGAGTATGGTCATTTATGTGTTCAGAATGTGGTTAAGGGGCAAGGGTTGACCAGATAAGCGATATCTGTGACAAACCCTAGGTATATATTAAGAATGTCAACGTTCGGTTAAAAACCCTAGCAATTACCAAGAAACCCTAAAACCGGTTCTAGAAACCCTAATTTCAATTCCGGAAATTAGAAACCCTATTTTGGTGTATGAAACCCTAATTTAGGAATGCAATGCTAGTATAATGTTTAAACGTTATTAATAATAACCTAATTAGGGAAAACCCTAAAGATTTATTGGAAACCCTACTTGATTTAGAAAAGCCTAATTTCTGGTTAAGAAATCCTAATTTAAAATTAGGGAAAACCTAATTGTTAATTTAATAATTTTAATGTTAATTAGAAAATATTAATCCTAATTTTCAAGATTAGATAACCCTAATCTAATTAGGGAGCCTAATTTCTAAATTAGAACTAATATTTTTCAATTAAAAACCCTAATTCGTGGGTTATAAACCCTAATGACAATTTTGACCCTAATTGCTAGATTAGCAATTTTAATTAGAAAATAATAATCCTAATTAGTAATATTTAAATTATGATTAGGAAAGTTTAATATAACTAGAAAATTCTAATCATTATTTAGAAATATTAATTTTCGATTTTGAAAACCTAATTTGGAAATTCTAGAAATTATTTTTAAAACTTAAGGGTTCAAACCCTAAACCCTAAGGGTTAGAGCAATTGACATACATGTCATTAAAATTAAAATCGAAAAGACTAAAATACCCTTTAGTGCATTATTGAAGGTTGCTTGCAATCTTGCCTTATATTTGGTTGGTGAGCAACCCTACCCACTCCATGTGACTGAGATCTCTAGCAAAATCAGCCAACATACATTACATACAAGAATTATATAGATTAAAGAGAGAGAAATGGCCACTTTCATTTTCATTATTCACCTAAGCCTTCTCTCTCATAAATTTCAGGAATTAGAGTGAGAAAGAGTGAGAAACCAAGACATGAACAAGCTTTAGCAATCCAATAACAGGAATCAAAAGTCAGAAATCAAGATCAAAGCATAATAGAGGTATAAACCCTAATTTCGAAAATCATGTGATCCATGTTGTTTGATGTTAGTTGTTGTTTAAAGTTGGGTAATAGGGTGTCTTTTAATGATCTGGGATGTGGGATCATGGATCCATATCATGTAGAAGTACAAAAAATCAAGTTTTTAGAAACTGTTCTTGAACCTTCTTGAGTCGTCAGACAAGCAAATGCCAGGGACTCTAGATTCTTTTGTGTTACTGATTTATGGTGTTTGAAGTTATATATGTGTAGTATGTCATGTAGACTGTAATCTGGAACTGGAAGCAGGGTCGGATCAAGTCTGGATATTCAGTTATGCTCGGTCAAACCTCGTTGACCGATCACGGAAAACGTTTCTGGGTAACCCAGAATCTCCCCAGGATTTCTGACAAGACTTTCAAAGCCTCTGATCTTGCTTCTGACACGTGTTTTGGCCAAGTTGTTATTTGATCTGTGCAGCCTGTCATGTGCACTACATATCATAGTCCTTAGAACAAGCAGATCACGAGGAGAATCTTAAATAATCACGGTCAAACAACCGTTGACCTACTCGCCGGATGAAGAATCTGGGTAACCCAGATCTTCAAGAACCGGTTTTCTGACAACACTTTGACCAACTCAGATCGTTCGTTTGTGTTGATGTTAGACTAATGTTATGTTATAGAATCGTTCTTTGACAGATTTACTACAAGCATGAATCTTTAGAACATAATATTCAAGCCCAGACTGCATACTATAAAGATCTAAACCTAGCACCCTCGACTGTTCTTCATTTCGGGAAAATCCAGAAATGAAGAACAACATTGTCAGACATTTTGGTTACTTAGATCTCTCTGTGATTATATGTTTTGGTCATGAGCTTTGCTTATATTGGTAGTATTACATTTGGTCTACAACATCAAAGTAATTACCAGCCCAGAAACCTTATAAGCTTGAATCAAATGATGGTTAAACCAAGCCCCTCGGTGACTGACATGATGCTCTAAGTTTTGGCCAAGAACACCTATAGCGATGGTTCTGTCGCTATAGGACCCTTTAGCGACAGTTTATTTTCCAAAATTATTATTTTTAATAAATAATTAGTATTAAATAGTTTTTAATTATTAAAAATACAAAATAAATTCCAAAAAATTATTTTAAAGTCTAAAAATTAGTTTTTAATTATTTTGAGTTTATTTCATAAATATTTAATATTTTTGGATTATAAATGGTATTTAATTATAATATTAAATAAATTATTTTAAAATGATTTTAATTCATGAAAAATTATATTATGATAAAAGAAAATATTTTAAGTTGTTTTTAGTGACTTTTAAAAATTTGTGAGGAATTTCATTAATTAATCAATATTAATGATAATTAGTTTATTTAATAAATATATTAAATACATTATGGAAAAATAAAATTAATGATTTATAAATCATATAAAAATGATTTAAGGGTTATAATAATATTTAAGTTATAAAATATAACTTTTGATAATTTTTCATGGAAATATTAACATTTTAATATTAATAGTAATTATCGGATAATGAATTTAACGGTTTAAAAATACCTTGATATATTATAATTATATTATAATATTATGTTATGATTGTCATTTGTATTTAGTATTAAATAAATATTATTGATAATGGAATTGTGTGGTATTTAATTAGATAAATACGTTATAAATGATTGAAAAATCATGATAAATGATAATAATTATCTAAAAATTATTACGAAATTATAAAAAATATTTCGACTGTTAATAAATTATCTTAGATAATGGTTAAGTGTTTAGTCAGAGTTTAATTGAACTTAAACTTGAAATTTTGTCCGACTAGACCGTCAAGATGTCAGATTTGTGTCTGGTTCAACTCAAACTGTAATAGTTTGACTTGATACCGAGTCCTATGTGTGTTGTAGAGTGATAGGGTTATGTGTTACGTGTTATGTGTTTAGATTATTCTATGTATATCTATATATATATAATAGTATTATATTGTGATGATATTATTCTAATATTGGAGATCTATATTATTAATATTAGGTCTTCGGATAAACCGTTATAAATTGCGTAGCAGTAATCAACGGTTCAGGCAAGTTTTACTTAACTCTACTAAGAGTTGTTTCATTCAGATATGCTTATGGATAATCATTGCTGATTGCCATTATAGAATTGTACTCTGTACATATTGCATGTATAAGTTCGGTCCAGATATATATGTTCATGTTAAATACTTGTTCAGTTATAAAATTTGTTCATGCTAGTTCGCAATTATATTGTTGAATTTAGCCAGCTTATTATTCAGATTCTTTCAATCATGATATATCGTTAAATTATTGAACTTAAACTTGTTGGGCAACTTTTATGCTCACCCTTGCTATATCATGATAAACATTGCGGATTCGAGAAACAGATCAGACCATAAGTACTTTATAAGTACAGGGCATACCGGGCTAATTACCCACTATGTCCGTAAGTTATGACGGTTTGCGGATGAAATTCCATAAAATATTTGCGAAAACGACAGACAATATTCTGTATAACCCTCAGCACAATTTCAAAATTTTTTATTCTTGAGAGAAGTGTATTGGGTAACATGTAAGGCTGAGTATGAATGGTGTATGGTGTATGGTGTAAGGTCTAAGGTAAATTGCGGGGAAAAATTTTTTAGAAGAAGGGGTGAATGTGACAACCCGAGAAATTAGAAAATTTTTAAAATTTTAATTAATTGATTTAGGGTTCAATATTAGAACCTAGACATAAAATAAGTGTATGCGTTTGATATTTTTGAGAATAAATTTTGAGGATTTCAAAATTCTGTAAAGGATTTTGGTGAATTATTCAGTATTAAGGGTATACGTGAATATGTTCTGTGAATATGGTCATTTATGTGTTCAGAATGTGATTAAGGGTCAAGGATTGACCAGATAAACGATATCTGTGACAAACTCTATGTATATATTAAGAACGTCAACGTTCGGTTAGAAAACCCTAGCGATTAACAAGAAACCCTAAAATCGGTTCTAAAAACCCTAATTTCAGTTATGAGAATTAGAAACCCTAATTTGATATATAAACCCTAATTTGGGAATGCAATGCTAGTATAATGTTTAAACGTTATTAATAATAACCTAATTAGGAAAAACCCTAAAGATTTACTAGAAACCCTAATTGATTTAGAAAACCCTAATTTCTGGTTAAGAAACCCTAATATATAATTAGGAAAAACCAAATTGTTAATTTAATAATTTTAGTAATAATTAGGAAATATTAATCGTAATTTTCAAGATTAGAAAATCCTAATCTAATTAGGGAACCTAATTTCTAAATTAGAAATAATATTTTTCAAATTAAAACCCTAATTCGTGGGTTATAAACCTTAATGATAATTTTGACCCTAATTGCTATTTTAACAATTTTAATTAGGAAATAATAATCATAATTAGCAATATTTAAATTATGAATAGGAAAGTTTAATATAATTAGAAAATTATAATCATAATTTAGAAATATTAATTTTTGATTTTGAAAACCTAATTTGAAAATTCAAAAAATAAAATAAAATCTAAGGGTTCAAACCCTAAACCCTAGACCCTAAGGGTTAGAGCAATTGACATATATGCCATTAAAATTAAAATCAAAAAGACTAAAAATACCCTTTAGTGCATTATTGAAGATTGTTTGCAATCTTGCCTTATATTTGGTTGGTGAGCAACCCTACCCACTCCATGTGACTGAGATCTCTAGCAAAATCGGCCAACATACATTACATAAAAGAATTATATAGATTAAAGAGAGAGAAATGGCCACTTTCATTTTCATTATTCACCTAGCCTTCTCTCTCATAAATTTCGGGAATTAGAGTGAGAAAGAGTGAGAAACCAAGCCATGAACAAGCTTTAGCAATCCAATTACAGGAATCAAAAGTCAGAAATCAAGATCAAAGCATAATAGAGGCTTAAACCCTAATTTCTAAAAACATGTGATCCATGTTGTTTGATGTCAGTTGTTGTTTAAATTTGTGTATTAAGGTGTCTTTTAATGATCTGGACTGTTGGATCATAGATCCATTGTAAGGCCCCCTAATCCGGGTACTTGAAACCCGAACTCGGTGCTTTACGATACCATTTCTATGAGTGGAATAATACTAATAATAATAACAATAATATAAAAGTCAAACTTAATTTACATATTTATCAGAGTATAGCTCCCAAGTACGTAAACTTTAATTCATTCATTACAACCCATGATAAATAATTAATATCATTGTCTTACTAAGGATAAACTATTACATAAAATAACACCAACTTATTCTGCAACCTTCCCTTTCCCTTTGTTCTTAGCCGAGCTCTCTGGTCATTCACCCTTAGCTGAAAACATTTAAATTAAGCAAGGATGAGCATTTGAGTGCCCAGCAAGTAATAACAATTATATATATGTATATATAAGCTGAAAGAATTTAAATGTTTTCTTTATACTACCCTTCTACAACGAATTTCAATAGTTGTGAAGTAATCTGTACCAATAATAATAACATACAACTCTCTTTCAAATTTTTTAAAACTACCTATTGACTATAATTGGGGTTATGGTGACATGCTATGAACATTGTTTTCATTTTCGAAAAGGTTAAACAGAAATTCATCTGTAAACCGTCATAACTTACGGGCACGGGGGAGATCAGCCCGTTATGCCCTGCATTGATCAATACTACGTGCAAGAACGAGGATATCGTTCACTCTGTCCACCTTGGGTGCATAAAAAGTTTTCCCGTGTAGGGATGTTCATACTTGTCTGGGTTCCAAATCAAAGGTTTTTATCTTGTTCAACAATAATCTATAATTCAACATATATATATATATATATATATATATATATATATATATATATATATATATATATATATATACAGGTAATTGACAAGGTATATCAACATGTGATTAAATACAATGATTATCCAAGTGGGGACACTTGTATAACCATTTATAGAAACTAACGAACAGAATATATATATCTAAATTATCATATACTAACATGTTGATAATCAATGAGCATATATAATATATGGTTAATAATCTGTACAGTAATAATATAATTTAGAAACATTCTTACTCATGTCCATTGCATAAAGAAAATGCAAATGTAAAATACTTGCCTGAAGCGCTGCTTACAGTTTGTAATTTAGATTTAACGCTTATCTCACGACCTATCATTAATAAGATCATTCGTTCGATTAGAATAACATACTATAACACATAACTCTGCTTATTGCAGTCAACACATAACCTAATCACATCGTCACATATGTTTAATAACCATTGAATCACAAATAATCACTTATCTAATCACATTTTCTAAGTCCAGATCAATTTTTGAAATATGTCGGTGTACCGACAACTTTATCGGGTAATTATCCAGTCTAAGACTCTGTACTGTAACTAAGTATCAGTCATATTATTTTTAAATAATTCAGTACAATTTTAAAACATTTATTATGATTTATCATGAATTTTCAAACATCAGAATCATTTTTAAATGATTTAAATACTAGTCAATTCTATTATCATTAATATTTAATCAATGTTAAACTATTAATGAAATCATTTCCAAAAAATTAAAGTTATTTATAATAACTTGAAATACTTTTAAAGTATTAATATTACTCTTAAATGATTTTTAAATCATTTAAAATCATTTTTAAGTAATTATCATTAATATTAAAGTATTAATGTTTTATTTATCAAAATATTAAAAGTCATTAAGTATAACTTAAAGTATTTTTAATTTATTTATATACCTTTTACATGATTTTTAAATTAATAAAACCATTTATAAACTATTTATTTAATATAATTATTAAATAAATTTAATATCATTAATATTTAATTATTAATGAAATTATTCTTTAAATATTAAAAGTTATGTTTTATAACTTAAAATATCTTTAAACACTTTATTTTCATTTAAAATGATTATTGAAATCATTTTTAAATATAATTATTAAATAACTTTAATATCATTAATAATAATTAATTAATAAAATTTATCTTTAAATATTAAAAGTTATATTTTATAACTTAAAATATTTTTAAATAACTTATTATTATTTAAAATGATTTTTAATATAATAAAATCATTTTTAATCAATTTATTTAATTCATTAGTAAATAACTTAATTATCGTTAATATTTATTTATTAATGAAATTTATCACAAAATATTAAAAGTCATTAAAAATAACTTAAAATATTTTCTTATATCATAATATAATTTTAAATGATTTTTCAAATATTAAAATCATTTTTAACTAATTTATTTAATATTATAATTAAATAAATTAAATACTTTTAATATTCCAAAAATATAAAATATATTTAAAATATTTAAAAACTAATTTTTAGAATTTAAAATAATTTTTAATAATTTATTTTGTATTTTTAATAATTAAAAACTATTTTTTTTCTATTTATTTAATAATTTCCGGAAAATAGTATATTATCTGTCGCTAAAGACCACCTATAGCGATAGAACCGTCGCTATAGGTGTTCTTCATGTTCTTGGCCAAACCCAGAACTTCATAGCCGGTTTGCCAGGTACCACGTTTGACCAACAATGATTCAGTGGATGTTGTGATTCTAGGAATGCTATTGAGCAGATCATGTAGAACTAATGCAAGACTACAAGATCAAACGACAAACATGTTCATACATCACATAACCAAAGACATCTAATCGTCCAAAGTAGCTGTCAGAGCTGTTCTTCATTTCTGGGTTACCCAGAAATGAAGAACAATTCATGAGGCCTACTTTGGGCTTCAACAACTTGTATGATATGAAATGTTTCTGTGATATAATGCATTCAGTGTATACCCAACATGACAAGGAAGAGTTATAATACATTATATCACTAAAACAACAACAGATCAAACGTACAAAGGCCGGTCAAACCATGTCAGACATCATGCTATTGTGTTTTCTGGGTTACCCAGAAAACACAAACCGTGAGCTTTATGCTTGGTTTGGCCTTTATCCAAATCCAATCGGTTTACTTATTAAGTGATATAAGAGCATAATCATGTATTCCATGTAACAAACTATAAACTTATTACAACATAATTACTAAAACATCAACAACCTGACAGATCAGAGCCCAAGAACATCTTGTCAGACGCTTCTGGGCCTGATCTGGGCTACCCAGATTTCATAGGGTCATGACTGGTCAACGGCCTTTGACCACGAATAACTTGCAATCTGTTTAGGCTATGACCTTGATTCAACTTCGAGATTATAGATCTCATGACATACTACAAGATTAAACACTTAAAACAAAAAAACACATAACAGATCAAAATCTACAAGGCCTGACATTCGTTGTCAGAAGACAAAATTTTATTTTTCCAGATTCTTTAAATCTTCAAATCTGAGTCTCTAGATGTTATGGATCTAACATCTAGCAACCCAGATCGTCCTTAAACACTATATCTAACATGTTTAACACACAAAAAAACAACATCAAACATGGAATCATGGACAAATTTTTCTAGGGTTGGTTTATACCTTCTTGATCGATTTTGATTTCACTACTTCTGATTTGTTAGGGATGGACGTGGGGCTTATTTCTTGACTGAAAAACTAAAAGAATTTCGGAGGTGCGGGACTTGAGAGAAAAGGTTTGAGTGTAGTGCACAAAATGAGCAAAATGTACACTTTTTCTCTCTCCACTTCTATTTATACTAGTTTAGATGCATGTAATGGTTGGTATTGAGGCTGAGTGCTGGCAATTTTGAGCATGTGGAGTTGTTGGGTTTGGTCACCAACTCCCACACTTGTCAAGCTATGTAATTTACATACTAAATAAAATCTAACTAGGGGTATTTTAGTCTTTTCGTATAGAATTTTAATGGCACTATTGTAATCCTTGCAAACTCTTAGGGTTTGACCCTTAGGATTTGACCCTAAGGTTTAGCACAAACTAAATGTAGGATTTAGCAACTAGGGTTTGCATAAAAAATAAATAATAAAGTTAAATAAAAATTAAATAACTTATAGTTTCTAAAATTTTGAAATTTGGGTGTTCTAATTATGATTAATTTTCTAATTACTCTATACAGGAACATTAGGGTTAAATATCACTAATTATAATTAACATTGCTAAAATAGCAAATAGGGTTTTACATTGGAAATTAGGGTTTCTAGAAATTAACAAATATAAATGTTAATTAGGGTTGACCTAATTAATCAAATCATTATATAATACACGTCATAAAACATATAACACCGCTATATAACAGTCTTAAACTCACAGTTGATTTTCAAATGAGGGTTTTCCCCAATAAAATTAGGGTTTAACCAAATAATATTAGGGTTTTGAAATTAAACACCATAATTGACCAACCATCATCAATACGTACATACAGTACATATTTATAGCACTGAAAAATCAAAATATAATTAATATTATATTATTATTCTCATACCTTGACAATAATCCAAAATTAGGGTTTGGATTCTATATCTGATTTATTCTTCATATTTAACGTTAATAATTAAGGTAACATAATTTACTTAATAACTTGTACTAAAATTCTGATAATAAAATAATTATTATAATTATTCTAAAAATTATTTCATATGTTATTTAAATAATATATGCTTATATTTTCATGAAAAATAATTAATAAAAACATTTCCATTATAAAATTAATTACTATAAAAATATACTTTTTAATCATCAATAATTCTAAAATAAGTTTACTTGTAAACATTTATGTAATAAATATATTTTTATTTACCACATAAATACATATATACATAATCTTGTACAAATCCTCATCCTTAATATAAAAAAAAAAATTACGCAAAATTTCTTATTTATTTATTTAGAAAATATCGGGTTGTTACATCCATATCATGTAGATGTACAAAAAATCAAGTTTTTAGAAACTGTTCTTGAACCTTTCTTGAGTCGTCTGATAAGAAAATGTCTGGGACTCTAGATTTTTTTGTGTTACTGATTTATGGTGTTTGAAGTTATATATATGTAGTTTGTCATGTAGACTGTAATCTGGAACTGGAAGCAAGGTCGGATCAAGTCTAGATCTTCAGTTATGCTCGGTCAAACCTCGTTGACCGATCACGGAAAACATTTCTGGGTAACCCAGAATTTCCCCAACATGTCTGACAAGACTTTCAAAGCCTCTAATCTTGCTTCTGACACGTATTTTGGCATAGTTGTTGTTTGATCTGTGTAGCCTGTCATGTGCACTACATATCCTAGCCTTAGAACAAGCAGATCACGAGCAGAATCTTAAATAATCATGGTCAAACAACCGTTGACCTACTCGCCGGATGAAGAATCTAGGTAACCGAGATATTCAAGAACCGATTTTCTGACAACACTTTGACCAGCTCAGATCGTTCCTTTGTGTTGATGTTAGACTAATGTTATGTTATAGAATCATTTTTTGACAGGTTTACTACAAGCATGAATCTTTAGAACATAATATTCAAGCCCAGACTGCATACTATAAAGATCTAAACCTAGCACCCTCGACTGTTCTTCATTTCTGGAAAACCCGGAAATGAAGAACAGCGTTGTCAGACATTTTGGTTTCTTAGATCTCTCTATGATTATCTGTTTTGGTCATGAGCTTTGCTTATATTGGTAGTATTACATTTGGTTTGGTCTACAACATCAAAATAATTACTAGCCCAGAAACCTTATAAGCTTGAATCAAATGATGGTCAAACCAAGCCCCTCGGTGACTGACATTATGTTCTGGGTTTTGGCCAAGAACACCTATAGCGACGGTTTTGTCGCTCTAGGCCCTTTAGCAACAGTTTATTTTCCTAAATTATTATTTTTAATAAATAATTAGCATTAAATAGTTTTTAATTATTAAAAATACAAAATAAATTCTGAAATATTATTTTAAAGTCTGAAAAATAGTTTTTAATTATTTTGAGTATATTTCATAGATATTTAATATTTTTGGAATATAAATGGTATTTAATTTATTTAATTATAATGTTAAATAAATTATTTAAAAATAATTTTAATTTATGAAAAATTATATTATGGTAAAAGAAAATATTTTAAGTTGTTTCTGGTGACTTTTAATAATTTGTGAGGAATTTCATTAATTAATCAATATTAATGATAATTAGTTTATTTAATAAATATATTAAATACATTATGAAAAAATAGAATTAATGATTTATAAATCATATAAAAATAATTTAAGGGTTATAATAATATTTTAAGATATAAAATATAACTTTTGATAATTTTTCATGGAAATATTAATATTTTAATATTAACAGTAATTATCGGATAATGAATTTAACAGTTTAAAAATCATATAAATATGATTTTAAGGTATTAAAAATACCTTGATATATTATAATTATATTATAATATTATGTTATGAGTTTCATTAGTATTTAGTATTAAATAAATATTATTGATAATGGAATTGTGTGGTATTTAATTAGATAAATACGTTATAAATGATTGAAAAATCATGATAAATGATAATAATTATCTGAAAATTATTACGAACTTATAATAAATATTTTGACTATTAATAAATTATCTTAGATAATGGTTACGTATTTAGAAAGAGTTTAATTGAGCTTAAACTCGAAATTTTGTCCTACTAGACCGTCGGGATGTCAGATTTGTATCGGGTTCAACTCAGACTGCAATAGTTTAACTTGATACCGAGTCCTATGTGTGTTGTAAACTGATATGGTTATATGTTTTTGTGTTATGTGTTTAGGTTATTCTATGTATATCTATATATATATATATATATATATAGTATTATATTGTGATGATATTATTCTAATATTGGAGATCTATATTATTAATATTAGGTCTTCGGATAAACCGTTATAAATTGCGTAGCAGTAATCAACGGTTCAGGCAAGTTTTACTTAACTCTACTAAGAGTTGTTTCATTCAGATATGCTTATGGATAATCATTGCTGATTGCCATTATAGAATTGTACTCTGTACATATTGCATGTATAAGTCAGGTGTGAAACGTTGATCACCTTCATTACCATTCGGTCTAGATATATCTGTTCATGTTAAATACTTGTTCAGTCATAAAATTTGTTCATGCTAGTTCGTAATTATATTATTGAATTTAGCCAGCTTATTATTCAGATTCTTTTAATCATGATATATCGTTAAATTATTGAACTTAAACTTGTTTGGCAACTTTTATGCTCACCCTTGCTATATTATGATAAACATTACGGATACGAGAAACAGATCAGACCATAAGTACTTTATAAGTATAGGGCATACCGTGCTAATTACCCACTATGTCCGTAAGTTATGACAGTTTGATGATGAATTTCTATAAAACCTTTGCGAAAACGACAGACAATATTCTGTATAACCCACAGCACAATTTCAAATTTTTTTATTCTTGAGAGAAGTGTATTGGGTAGCATGTAAGGCTGAGTATGAATGATGTATGGTGTATGGTGTAAGGTGTAAGGTAAATATCGGGGAAGAAATTTTTAGAAGAAGGGGTGAATGTGACAACCCGAGAATTTAGAAAATTTTTAAAATTTTAATTAATTGATTTAGGGTTCAATATTAGAACCTAGACATAAAATAAGTGTATGCGTTTGATATTTTTGAGAAGGAATTTTGAGGATTTCAAAATTCTGTAAAGGATTTTGGTGAATTATTCAGTATTAAGGCTATACGTGAATATGTTCTGTGAGTATGGGCATTTATGTGTGCAGAATGTGGTTAGGGGTCAAGGGTTGACCAGATAAGCGATATATGCGACAAACCCTAGGTATATATTAAGAACGTCAACGTTCGGTTAGAAAACCCTAGCGATTAACAAGAAACCCTAAAATCGGTTCTAGAAACCCTAATTTCAGTTCTGAGAATTAGAAACCCTAATTTGGTGTATAAACCATAATTTGGGAATGAAATGCTAGTATAATATTTAAACGTTATTAATAATAACCTAATTAGGAAAAACCCTAAAGATTTACTAGAAACCCTAATTGATTTAGAAAACTCTAATTTCTGGTTAAGAAACCCTAATATATAATTAGAGAAAATCAAATTGTTAATTTAATAATTTTAATGTTAATTAGGAAATACTAATCCTAATTTTCAAGATTAAAAAACTATAATCTAATTAGGGAACCTAATTTCTAAATTAGAAATAATATTTTTCAATTTAAAACCCTAATTCGTGGGGACATAATCTTTGTAAGGGGGGGGGGGAATGTAACGGGTCAAAATTATTGAGTCGTGATTTTGGGGACATAATCTTTTTAAGGGGGGAATGATGTGACAAACGAGATTTTATAATTTGATTTTAATATTTATTGAATTAAGTAAATATTTTTCGATGAATTAATTATTAGATTAAATAATTAATTGATGAAGTTGTGGTAGATTAATTTAATTATATGTTATATTTATTAAATTAATGTAGAGAATTTTATTATTCGATGTATGTTTTTACGTGAGCGTATTGAATTAAAAGAAATATTTAATAAGCCTTATGTTATTTTAAATAATTTAATAATTAATTAGAAATCTAATAATTTGACATTATTAATAAATGAGAATTTAAATATTTGACTGTGTGAATTAATGAGAAATCATTATATGTTATTTAAAATAAATTAAATTAGATGTTTGATTTACTATCTGATTGGGTGTGACATAATTTAAACTATAATATAAGATATTTATACAATTAATTAGTTTTGAAACCTATTATTGCTAGCCAAACAAAGCCCTAAAGGGAGTTGATAACAGTTACCCATGATTGGGTAACTGACGTCAACGCGTCAGTTGCTTCCTTTATTATACGTCTTCTTCTTCATTTTTCTAAGTTTAACAAGGAAATCACAAATAGAGAGAATTAAGAATTTTGAGAGAAAGGGTTCTGTAATTCCAGAACATTTCTCAGTGGTTAGCAAGTAATTTCAAAGTAATAAAAAGGTATTTTCCTATAATCCTAATACGATATACCTATGTATGTTTTACTTTCTCTGAGTTCTTGGAATTCATTCTTACAAAATTCCTGTAAAACCATGTTTTATAATTGGTTATGATATTACATGTATCTGTAATTGAAATGATTATAAACGAAATTGGTTTTACAGTGGTCATATGAGGATGAACATGAACGTATGTTTTGCATGATAACAAAATTAGTATGTGATTGTATGCTAATTATGAAATTGAACGTTAAGTATATTGATTTGTTATGAAATTCAGAGAAATCGTAGTCTCAAGTAATCAAATTAGTTTATAAATTTTGGTTACCATGTTCACTGTGTAAACAAACATCGATAATGGAGTTTTGGTTTTAAAACAGTGCGTACAATGATTTAAGTTTTCTAAAAATCGATGTTTAAGTTGTGTTAATTTAGTATTTATATGCTTGGTAAAGTTTATGTGTAATTCGCATAAGTTATATATGTTAATTGGTGTTAAAAATTATGACATAGCTTTGTTCTGTGTTTTGTTTTGGGGTGTTCTGTAATTCGGAGCCTCGGCGCCAAGTTTCGCGCCCCAGCTCTGAATTTCGTGCTCCAGCGCCAAAAATAGCCCAAAACTTCGTGCCCTAGCACTAGAATTCATGCCCCAACGCTGGAATTCGCACCCCAGCGCCACTGTCTCGCGCCCCAGCACTGGAAAAGTGGTTTAGGTTGGACAGTTTTGACCTCCTGTAGTAAAATGGCCATAACTTTTTTATACGAACTCCGATTGAGGTGATTCAAGATGATCCGGAACGAGGACGAGTAGACTTACAACTTTTGTTCTTTAAGTGTTTCAATTTGAGGTCATTAGGATGGGTCAAAATGGTTATCTTTAGGACTATTGTATTTTCAAAGGCAATCAGAGGGCGTCGGGCATGCACATATGCATGTGTAGTGCTCCTGACCATAAAAGATGATGTCCTAAGTTACAAAACATGAATATTAGTAAATATAATGATGCTTAACATTAATAAATAATGTATTAGATAAGTTATAGAAGCATAGCAAGCATACACAAGAGAGCCAAATCGAGCGTATGACGAATGAACGTCGAAACGCCGTGCCAAGTGTTAATGAACTTAAAAAGTATTTTCATTCAATTGAAATGAATATTATAAGATATGGAATGTATTTAATATAAAACCAGGAAGTAGTCCTAGCAAGACTTAAGCACTTGAATGAACTGCGAATATGAAATACAGTGAGATATAAGTTGAAATTTAACACAATTAAGTTGAACATTGTATATTTATGATAAGAAGGGTTATGAAACGTAGAGTAGAGTTTACATTACAATTACTATGTGTTGTTATGTGACTAATATTTGATGTGTATGATTATATAATTTCGTAGGGCACATGAAGTGCAGATAGTTGTAAGTTGTTAAACTGTTACTGGTAAACAACGATCAAGGCAAGTCTTTCGGTTCCTATTTTCTACGTGGACTTGATGAACTGTTTTAAATTGCATGACATATGATATGTGTTATAAGCAAGCATAATATATTATACATGTTGTATCATGAAATGTTAAAGTCAATCTATGACTATAGTGTTTTGGTTAAATAATGATGATTGAGTAAGGAACTCAATTTTTATATTTGTTATGTGAATTAAAAGCATATATGCCATGTTACTTTAATTATTATGATATGTATGTTGAGCATGTTATTATGTGCTATGTGATGCATGAAAACTGTTAGATTTTGCTGGGCTGTCGAGCTCACTCTTGGAAATAACCATTTTACAGGTCAAGGACTTAAGGTAAGGATATGTGCTAAGTGAGTTATAGAGATCTATATTCACGAAGATTACTTATGTTTTATAAGAAATGTATGTAAGATTTTGAATGTAAATATTGTTGAATTGTAAATTGAGTTATCCAGTGTATATGGATATCTATTTATGATGTAAAACTTTGTTTAGTCAGTTTATTGTAACGATTCATGATATATATTTGAATCGAAGAGATGTAATGTAAAGGTTGCGAGTTAGGGTAATAAAGAAGGAAATGTATAAAAGTTTTTAATATTTCACAATTTTATTGATTTTAATATCGAATAATGATGTAAATTTAGAGGTTGAGTGTATGGTTAATGACCGAAGTTGAGATTTAAATTGTATGGATTTTGGGGTTGTTACAGGAACTGAAAGTCTCAAGATTGAATCCCCAAAGAGAAAGTCTGGAAATGAAGAAAAATGTACAAGCCCTATGGCTAACTCTCAGAGCATCCACTCTGATGATGAAGAAAGGCTACAGGATGACACAATTGTATCTCCTACTGCAAATACTCCAACAAGTTCACATGATGGTTCCAGAGATGTTGAGTCCGAAGAAGAAGGATATGCCCCTACTGTTGCTAAACATCAAGGAAGTTTGTCTAATAATTCAGAGGCTTTAGAATCTGAAGATGAAGAAAATTTTAACTCTCCTATAGCTGAACCTTCAACGAGAAGAAAGAGCTACCGACTACTTGCCAAGTCTGTATCAAAGAAGCAAGGTGAACTCTCTACTGTAATCATTGAAGTGAGTGATGATGAATCTGAATCAATGGAAGAAGATGCTGAAGAAGGTACAAGTGATGAAAATCAGCAAGGAGAATTCACTGATGAATCTGATGAAAGAAGTCAGCATGATTCAAGCTCATAAGGTGAAGGAATGGACAAATATTCTGGTTCTACAAATCAAGAATCAGATGAACCAGAAGACTATCATGTCCTCTCTCCAACAAGAATCAGCAGAAGAATAGTGGTGGAAGTTTTTGATGAACCACCAGAAGTACCAGTAGAAATATGGGTAAGCTATGGCAATGAACAACTCAAGGTTGTGAGGATGACTGCATATGATGTGTTCAAAAATTGGAACAACATGGAGTTAGGCTGCACCATCATTCTCTACAATCCTGATGATCTTTCGATGAGATGGTTCTTCCCATAGATGCCCTAGTTAAAGGCATTTACTGAAAAGGATGGAAGTTACTTCAGCTGGTGTTACTCTCAATTTTCAAGCTTGGAACTGGTGTCACAGAACTTGCCAAGGGTGAAGAGATTTACAACCATAATGATCAAATACCAGCTCACTACAAAGTCTACCGACATGCTGGTAAACACTACATTCCCTATGATAGTAGAGTGGGTTCTGATGGCAGAAAGATTATGCCCAAGCGGATGATCGTAGAGTCCCTTCACTCTACCACTGAAGATGATCAAGTTCATTTTGAGAAGCTTCCCTCTGCCTAAGCACAGTTGTCTAATATTCCTTCATCCTCCACAAGCGATTGGCACTCAACGATTTTTTAGATTCTCACTGCTTTCGAAAATTTGTCCAAGAATGAAAATCGTAGAGTTCAATCTGGTGCTCAACAAGAGGCTACCCAATCACATGCCCAAACTCCTACGGAGCAGGAGTTACTAAAGAATTCTGATGAGTTGGTCAAGAAGATGTCTATCATCACTGAAGGGGCCAAGATGTTGACCGAAGAATGAGGAAATGCAGTTCAAGACAGACTTCAAGTCACTATGTCTGATATATCTTTCAAACTCAAAGAAAGAGATCAAATCTATCTGAATGCTATAAATGATCAGAAGGCAGAAGCTCTACGAGCACAGGAGGCTAATGAAGAGCAAGTCCAAGCCCTCTCTGACAAGATTGACAATCTGAATCAGTCTTTCTCTCTACAACTTGAGCTAAGCCAATAAGAACTCAAGATTAAGGTTGGTAACTCATCTTACATGATGGATCAACTAATGTCCAACGTGGAGCAGTTTTCATAAGTGATTAATGACAAAAAGGGGGAGAAATAGAGGCATAGAAAGAGGCATTCAAGGAAGAGCAGGGAGAACAGGAGAAGAGAAGATAAAAAGGCCAAGAAGAATACAAAGAAGAAGATAGCAGAAGTAGAAGCTGAGTCATCATCTGAGGGGGAGCCAAAGGATGATGATCCTATGTATGCAGAGTTTGAGGGGGAGCAGAGAAAAGAAATGAAGTCACCATCCCAGGGGGAGCAGGAGCAAAATGGTCAAGCAGATAAGTAACCAATCAATATACATCCTTGAAACACACATGGAGCCAAAGAGGTACATCTCTAACTAATTATGTTTATTCTGGATCCAGGATGTAAAGTATCATAGCTTATAAAATTTCATATTATTATCAATGACATTCATGATTATCTATTTTAGAAATATAGCTGCTCACTGTATATAAGATTCATTCATATCATGCATATGCACTTATTATTTTTGTCATAATCAAATAGGGGGAGATTGTCAGGAATAAGTATGTGAATGATATTCCTATTTATATATGATTTGATTATGATATATATGAATGAATATGCAAGTATTCTTGCATCAAGAAAAGCTGTAAAGTCCTTTGATAGATAATAGGAAAATATATAGAAGGACTAAAAATGAATTGATCAAATGTGTTAGGTTGATCCTACATAAGCAAAACCGCTTTGTGAAGTCTTTAAAAAGAAATGATGTACAAGGACTATAAATATAGAAAAATCAAGCTTGTTAGGTTGATCCTATAATGTAATAGATAAGCTTGTCTGATCGTTGAGCACTGCACCAGAAATTGTAGTCTACCAGGAGAGTCAAGGATAACTCGAGAACTATCAAGGCAGAATCGTAGTCTGCAAGATAGTAGATCTCGGAGTTCGTAGACTGGCAGGAGAGACGAGGAAGGATCGTAGTGTGTCGAGAAGAACTTTCTCGGAGCCGTAGTCTACTGAGGAAGTATGTTCAGAATCGTAGAGACAGCCTATCTACGAGCTGACCGAGCATCTGCCTAAGCCAAGTCAATAATCGTAGACTACACTCAGAGTCGTAGAGTCTACTAATCATATTAGAGGCAAAGATTGTAGTCGACCAAGATCAGATGAAGATAATAAGCATAACGACAGAAATCATAGAGTGTCAAGATCTGATCTCAGAGTCGTAGTGTCTGCACAGTCGAAGCTGAATCGTAGAGTGCAGAACTAAGTCCTCAACATATGTGCTTACAACGCCAAGGCAGAATCGTAGAGCAAACACAATTCTCAACAAATGAGAACTCCCAGAGTATCCAAAGTATGAAGCCTCTAGTATAAGCTGCAAAGTTACATCCAACCTGAAGGAAACCAGAGAGTACTCAATGAATGGCATGCAAGCTAATAGAAGATCTAAGCACCAACCCAATCAACATTCAGATTGAGTTGTGAAGCCATTCAAGTTGAAGTCTTCCACAGGTTGATTAGAAGAAGACTTCAATCAAAGTAACTGACTAAGGAAAGTCAGCAAGTGCAGTAGCTGTCAAGTGAATAGAAGACAACGATCTTGGGATTATCCAGGATCGTAGTGTTTGCCAAACAAAGAAAGAACTGATGGAGTATACACCAAGATACTATTCAGCCTATGAAGAACAAGGCTAAAGTGATTAAGCATTGGGTTAGTCCATTGATGATAAGTGAACGGGAGATCACAAGGAGAAAGCGAGTTGGACACGCCATAAATCTGAAGTGTCTTGCTATTCAGAAGGGGCCAGAACAAAGAGTCAAGCCATCAATAAAGCCATCAATATCTGAGAGCAGTCGAGGCAAACAGAAGTATTGAAGCACTGCAAAAAAAAGGACGAGGTGTTCTACATTGAAGATCCAATCAACACTCTTTTGAATCGTAGTGTTTTCTCTACCTATTAATGAGCAAACATTCAACAAGACACTACGATCAGGTCCAAGAAGATATGCATCAGAATTGTAGAGTTCGGTCGTCTGAAGGTTGAAGCATTGGCAACGATTCAATCTGAAGATTGATATTCGAACAGAGCTTATTGAGAGCATCGATGCAAAAGGACAACCCCCTGATCGAGAAATCAGAAAGAGGAAATAAAGTCGACAACCTGCCCTAGACATCAAAGTGACATCTCTAACAGGGTAGGTGAAACAATAGGTTGCAGTGTCAGAAAGTCATGTCATGTCACATCTCCAGTCTACACCAAATAACTCGAGATATGCGAAGCAATTCAAATAGCTTTTAACGGCTATATACCAACGGGAAGATTGGAAAGGAGTATAAATAAGCCATAGCTTCAACGATCAAATGATGCTGATGATTGCTAAGTTATAGAATTGTTGAGTTGTTGGAATGCTATTGTTAACTCTACGAGTTTCACCAGAGCTTAACAGAACAAGTCTTAGTGACAGTGAGACTAAGAAGGTGGAAGTAAAGCAGCTTTAAAGAAGGACTTGAACAGACTAAAGTTTCACTCAACAAAGATGAGAATGCCATTGAAGATGACAGCTAAGTTGAGAGCCAAGAAGGACAAGAAGATAACATTCAGAAGAGTGGCAGAGCAAATAGAAGATCTAGAGAGCCACTCTACGAATCACCATGAACCTAAACCTAAACCAGAACAAGTGCAGAACCATGTCTGCCAACCAGTCAAGAAGAGTTCAGGGAATGGTGATGGTGCACAGCTGACATCATATAAAGATGAACAGAACAGAATGAAGATTAGCTGCACCAAAGAAGAAGTGGTCTAGACTCGAAGCAGAATGTAAAGAGGACCACACCAAGCTGCTAAGTACAAAAGATGTTCAAGCTTAAAGACATCTTAGCAGCTCAGCACCAACAACATCAACAACAACAAGAAGCCAGGGCCTGAGGGGTCCTTGTCCGGAGGGAATAAATGAAGTTCCAAGCCTGCTGGGCTTGAAGAGTTCCTAGGGAACTAGAAAAGTTTCAAGGCTGTTGGCCTTGAAGAGTTATTAGTGAACTGAAGTTCCAAGGCTGCTGGTCTTGAAGGAATCTTATTGATTCAGGGTGCTTCCCTTCCTTAGTGGAAATCCTACTAGTTGAAAGTAGAAGAGTGGATTAGGAGTTTGAGTCTCTGAACCACTTAAAATCCCTTGTGTCATTTACCTTATGTCATTTATATTATGCACTTAACTGCTATAACTGCTATTTATGTATTAACTGCTTACCATTGGACTAACTCTAAGAACAATGTACGTATGATTATGAATATATCAATGAAGGAGATCTTTTACTTATTCCGATGTGCTTGAAAAGATTCTTATGTTTTTCATATGCTAAATCATTAGCAATACAAATAGATGAGAAAAGTATTTGAAATTAAAAAGGATCTATTAAAATTAAAAAGGATCTATTCTACCACCTCCCCCCCCTGTCTAGATCTATTGTGTGCCTACTGGGAACTAACAAGTTGTATTATGTTGGATGAAATTAACAAGTGTACAAATGATCCAACTCTCCCTCTATTTATAGGATTGCTAAGGTTAGGGTATATTAGTCAATAAACATCCCACCTCTTTAATCAAACCTCCTTACTATTCATTACTTAAACCCTAAGTTTACTTTCTAACCACAACACTTATCCATTACTTGCTCATCACAACTTTTACTTGACAACCAAAATAACCCATGTGATCATGGGTTGCCCCATGGATCAATATTATTTTTTAGGCCCATTTAGCTTACCTATGCTTTTGGGCTTACATTAATTTACTTTGGACATTACATTAACAAACACTTGGGCCTTAACCTTGATAACATTGGGCTTGATCATAATTCTAATTGGACTTTCATTTCCTACACAATCTCACAAGTCTAATTACATATTGCTTAAAGTCTTAGTACGTATTCTTTACGTATTAATCTCGTACTCTAACTTGTATAGTCAATCATCATATACGACATACCATCATTCATATATACTCGTATAATACTTTATGTCATACTCGTATTCATTACTTTGTATAATACCTATGTTCTATACGATCATTACTTTCACTAGTTAACGCTTTATTTTCCATAACATTCTCAAATTAAGTCAGCAGGCGAAAAATTATGTTTTCCATACTCGAATTATTATTACATAACCCATCTCACCTCGGTATTCTATCATTACGTATTTCTCAGAAGTTCAAAAACAACTCCCGAGCAGAAATCGATGAATAGTATGTTTCAAAAAATTTCTCGGAAAGCTTTTATTTTCGTCTTGGAAATTCAAACACTTTAATTCCTTCACGTAGTTAAAATACTACGACTTTCCGACGTTTTAGGTTGTAGAACGACATTCATCTTACTAACACATAATAATAACAAATAATATAATTTTATTCATTATTTAATTAAATAAAATTATTTTACAATAGATCCGAATTTCTCAGTCATTACATAAGAAAACTTGCTCAATATCAAGAAGTAAGGTTTAGAAACTTGCACGATATAATTAGAGTTAGAGACTTGCACAATCGTAACAATATAATTAGAGAACTTACATACTAAGAAACAAGTTAAAGATAAGAAAACTTGCTCAATGTCAAGAGGTAAAGTTTAGAAACTTGCCTTGCGTGTAAGCTAAACCGTAATAATTCGATTCACAATATCATATTCAAATGTCATTATGACACAATTAGTTACTACATATACTCTGTATACAAAAAAGTATCTATTTCATGTATGGATTGGTTTTAATCACATAGTCAAGTCACATTAGTAATGTAATAACAAAACTCGTTAATTGTTAATAATATTCTCATTCTTAGTACTATAATACCAAAATCACATCTTAACAGTCATAATATTTCACTTTATCAACAATTACAGACTTTGAGAAATTAAAATACACTTCCTGGCCATTTTGCTAACCGGCGCTGCGGCGCCCCAATTTACACTGGGAACGGCGCTGCGTCGCGAGGCACAGACCTGGTACTGGTGCTGCGACGTGAGACTTGGCGCTGCGGCGTCGAATTATAGTTCTGGGCACGAAGAACAGAAACAAAGCTTATTTGACCTGCATCTTAATTTCTAGCACCCAATTTAACACTTATAACTTACATAGATTACACATAAACATTACCCATCATATATATACTGATTTAAAATAACTAAACAACAACTTCTAAAAATTTAAATCCTTGAATGCCATGTTTTAAACCAAAACTCCATTTTTGACATCGTTGACAAAAATTAACACGGTGATCACAATTATACACCAAATTAATTCATTCAAACTATGTTCTATTCGTTTCTTACCAAATTAACATATTCAAGGCTCAATTTATCTGTCCGCTTACAAATTAACTATCAAATTTGGTACTTTCACAAGCCATATATATACATATAGTCACTATAATTAGTTTCTTCCTTTTTAACGTAATTAGGATACTAAATCATTGTCTAGATGTTGATTCTAACATCACGAATACATATAAATACAACAATTTAGTTTATAACAACAATTCACCCAACATGAATTCACGGAAAACATAAGACTCGTGAATATAAAATATTCATATATATAATATTAATGCTTTGAAAATATACCTTCAATTGCTCGGTAACTCTTGCTAACACACAACGAATTTCTTAGAATTTCACATAAATCTTCCTCTTTCTATTCTCTCTTAAGTTTCTCCGCTTTCTTCTCTTCTGATTATCAATATGACAAACTAACAATATACGTAAAGATAAAAGAAACTGATAGGGCCATAATGCGTATATTAAAACAACGGTTACAACTTAACGCTCATCAGTTATAAATATATTTTATTTATTATTTAATTTATTCTATTTATTATAATACAAAATTCAAAAGCCATAAGGCTTGTTTGGAAAAAACTCTTTAAAATAAAGACTTAATATTTTAAGCATTGCTTGGGTAAATTCATTTAATTTATTTTAATAAACAATTTAGATTATAATTTATAATGACATTTTATTTGATTGGATTTTCATAACAAATCTTAGTTACATATACTAAGTACAACACACTAAATAAAGTTTCCACTTAATCCAAATATCACAAAATTATAATCTCATTATAATTTTATTTAATAAATTAACATACCACTTTTATTATTAAATTGAAACAATAATATAACATCTCATGTTATCTTACAACTCTCTAACTATTAGATTAAATTAAATTAGAATATTATCTAATAAATTTAATTCACAAATATTTACTAACAACAACCACATCAATAAAATATTTATTAAATTAAATAAATATTTTAAATTACATATAATAAAATCTTAGATTGTTACATCCTTCCCTCCTTACAAGAATTCTGTCCCCAGAATCAAAACTCAAACAATTCATTCGTCACATTCTTCCCTACTTACAAAGATTATGTCCCCATAATCGAAGACACATATTAAACAAATAATTCAGGATATGCTTTCATCATTTTATCTTCGAGTTCCCACGTAGCTTCTTCAGCATTGTGGTTCCTCCATATCACCTTCACAGAAGGTATTACTTTATTCCTAAGCACTTGTTCTTTCCTATCAACTATCTGGATAGGAACTTCCTCATAAGACAAGTCCTTATCGAACTGCAATGGTTCTTATTCGATCACGTGCTTGTAATCGGGTTTATACGGTCGTAACACCGAAACATAAAAAACATTGTGAATGTGTTCTTACTCTGAAGGTAGAGCAACCTCATAAGCCCCCTCTCCTACTCTTCGCAGCACCTCAAAGGGTCCAATAAACCTTGGGCTTAGTTTTCTCTTTTTATCGAAATGAATTTTTCCCTTCCAAGGAAAAACTTTCAAGAATACGTAATTCCCTACGTCGAATTCATGATCTTGTCTGTGTTGATCAGCATACTTCTTCTGTCTGTCATGAGCAGCTACCAATCTTGTCCTGATGAGTTTGACAACCTCAGCAGTTTGCTGTACCATTTCTGGTCCTAATAGTTGACATTCACCGACTTCATCCCAGCACAGTGGAGTTCTGCACTTTCTGTCGTGCAATGCTTCGTAAAGCAGCATGTCGATGCTTGCATGGTAACTGCTGTTGTAGGCGAATTCTATCAATGGTAAATGTTCATCCCAGCTCCCTTTGAAATCTATGATGCATTCTCTAAGCATATCTTCCAACGTCTGGATTATTCGTTTGCTTTGGCCGTCTGTTTACGGATAGCATGTCGTACTCATTTTCAATTGTGTTCCCATACATTCGTATAGTCTCTTCCAGAAGTTTAACGTGAATTGTGGATCTCTATATGACACCGTTGACACTGGCACTCCATGTCTCGAAACAAAATCTTTAACGTACAACTTGGCCAACTGATCAAGATTGAATCTAATCTTTATTGGCAAAAAGTGTGATGATTTTGTCAATCTGTCCACTATTACCCAAATCGTATCGTATCCTTTCTGAGTAGTTGGAAGACCCACCATAAAATCCATTGTGATGTGTTCCCACTTCTATTCTGGTATTTCCAACGGTTGAAGTAATCCACTTAGCCTCTGGTGTTCTACCTTTACTCTTTGACATGTCAAACATTTTGCAACACATTCTGTGACATCTCTTTTCATGTTTGGCCCCCAAAAATGTCATTGTAAATCTTGATACATCTTCTTACTTCCCAGATAAATCGAGTATCTTGAGTTATGAGCTTCTGTCAAAATTTCTTCTTTAATATCTGGTACCGCTGGAACCCAAATTCTTCCCTCGAATCTTAGTAGTCCTTCGGTATCGATCTTGTATTTCACTTCACTACCCTCAACCACTCTTTCTTTGATTTTTCCACATTCTTCATCTTGTAGTTGAGCATTCTTTACCTTGTGCACCAAAGTTGGACTAGCTTCTATCTGGAATAGTCGTTCATCGGATTCTTTTGGAAATTTTATTTCCAGCTCTAGCTTTGTCATTGTTGAAATAAGCTCCTCCTGAGTGGTTATCAGCATCAAATTTTCCCGACCTTTCCTGCTCAAAGCATCTGCAACCACATTTTCCTTGCCCGGATGATAAAAGATCTCACAATGATAATCTTTTATTAATTCCATCCATCTCCTTTGACGCATGTTCAGGTCCATCTGAGTGAAAATATACTTCAGACTTTTATGGTCTGTATATATCTCATATTTCTCTCCATAGATATAGTGTCTCCATATCTTCAGAGAAAATACCACTGCAGCCAACTCTAAATCCTGAGTCGGGTATCCTTTCTCATAGTCCTTCAGTTGCCTTGATGCATATGCAATAACTTTGTCATTCTGCATAAGAACACAACCTAACCCTTTTTGTAACAACCCGATAATTTCTACATAAATAAATAAAAAATTTTGCGTACAAATTTTTTATTTATTTATTTAAGGATGAGGATTTGTACAAGATAATGTGTATATGTAATTATGTGGTAAACAAAAATATATTTATTACATAAATATTTAAAAGTAATTTTATTTTAGAATTATTGATTATTATAGAGTATATTCTAATAATAATTGAATTATGGTAGAAATGTTTTATTAATTATTTTCCATGAATATATAGTCATATATTATTTAAATAATATATGGAGTGATTTTTAGAATAATATAATAATTATTTTATTATATGAATTTTAGTACAGGCTATTAAGTTAATTATTTTACCTTAATTATTAAGGTTAAATATGACAGATAAATCAGATATGGAATCCAAACCCTAATTTTGGATTATTGTCAAGGTATGAAAATAATAATATAATATTAATTATATTTTGATTTTTCAGTGCTATGAATATGTACTGTATTTCTGTATTGAAAATGGTAGGTCAATTATGGTGTTTAATTTTAAAATCCTAGTAATAATGTTAAACTCTAATTTGAGATCCAAATTAGAGTGCGAGACTGTTTTATATGTGCATTATATGATGTTGTGATTAATTAGGTAAACCCTAATTGACAAATGGAAATATAAATTTCTAGAAACCCTAATTATAATCTAGAAACCCTAAATAATTTTTGGAAATGTGGAACCCTAATTTGAAATTTATATTAGAGTTCGAGATTGGTTGTAATTGTGTTAATAACATTAATTAGCAAGTCTTATAATTTCAATTGCTAATTTTGAAAACCCTTAAATTTTAAACCCTAATTTGATAATTAGAAAACCTAATTATAAATTGGTAACCCTAATTATCAAAATCGTAAACCCTAATTGCTATTTTAGCAATGTTAATGATAATTATATGATATTAAACCCTAATGTTCCTATATAGCGTAATTAGAAAACTACTCATAATTAGAAAACCCAAATTTCAAAATTTTAGAAACTAAAATTTATTTAAGTTTTATTTAATTTTTATTTTGTGTAAACCCTAGTGGGAAAATACTTCATTTTGTGCTAAACCTTAGGGTTAAACCCTAAGGGTTTGCCAAGTTCCAATTTTGTCATTAAATAATTTATCAATTTACCATTTTGCCCCTAGTGCATTATTTTGGCTATCTAGTAGGGTTTGACATTAGGAGGAGTTGTTAACCAACTCATACCAACCCCACATGCTTAAAATCACAGCAACAAGTCACCTATATCAGCCAATTCATGCACCTTGTTGTCTATTTAAGGATTAAAGGAGAGAGAAAATGCATTTGTTCACTTACATTTTTCACAACACTCAAACTTTTTCTCTCAAACCCCAAACCTCCAAAATTATTTCATAATATCAGTCAAGAAACAAGCCCCACGTTCACCATAACCAAATCAGAAACATAGAATCAAGAATTGCTCATTTGAAGGTATAATCAAACTCTAGAATTTCTGTCCAAAAATCTGTGTTAGATGTTATGATTAAGTGTTAGAATATGTTGTTTATAGTGTATTATGATGATCTGGGTTGCTAGATATTAGATCCATAACATCTAGAGGCTCAGATTTGAAGTTTTATAAAATCTAGAAATTTGTGTTTTTGTTGTCTGACAGTGAATGTCAGGCCTTGTAGATCTGTGCTCGTTTATTATTTTGGTGATTTAAAGGTCTGAAGTTGTAGTCTGTAATGTTGTTAGTAATCTGCAAGTGGGTTCATGATCATTGCATCTGTAGATCGAAAGTTATTCATGGTTAAAGTTCGTTGACCGAACACAAAATCAGTTTTCTGGGTAACCCAGAAAACTGAAGAACATGTTCTGGCTGTGACTTTGATCGGCCTTGATTTGTTTCTGGAACGTTGTTAGGATGAATATTTGTATCCAGATTATAGTATGTCATGTGTATTACAAGTTCAAAGCACTTTATAACCTTATAAAGCCTCAGATCGATCGTAGTAATTGGTCAAACCTCGTTGACCGTTAAGCTTAACTTTCTGGGGAACCCAGAAAGTTTAGGCAGTGGTCTGACAAGTTTTTTTTTTACTTAGATCTTGCATCTAAATTATGTTTAGACATTATACACAATCACAACTTGTACTATGTTGGGTTGTCTACAAATCCCGACGTCTAGAACACCTGTGACGTAAACCGATTAACCGGAATAAGTCCACCAAGATCGTTGACCGGCATTGACCAGATTTTTCTAGGCAGCCCAGAACGTGATGAACAGCCTCTGACAGCTTATTTAGGCCCTTAGATCTCTTTGGTTGTGCATTATTTGATGATGTTTAATGTTGGATCGTGTAGTCTTGTATTTATACTATATGATCTGAACAACAACATGCCCAGAAACTACTTGAGAAGTGTTTAATCAGTGGTCAAAGAAGGTCCCTCGAAACTGTCTATGGTGTTCTGGGTTTTGGCCAAGAACATGAAGAACACCTATAGCGACAGTTTTGTCACTATAGGTGGCCTTTAGCGACAGACAGCTTATTTTTCGGAAATTAATTAATAAATAGAAAAAAATAGTTTTTAATTATTAAAAATACAAATTAAATTATTAAAAATTATTTTAAATTCTAAAAATTAGTTTTTAACTATTTTAAATATATTTCATAAATATTTAATATTTTTAAAATATTAAAAGTATTTAATTTATTTAATTATAATATTAAATAAATTATTTAAAAATGATTTTAATATTGGAAAAATCATTAAAAATTATATTATGATATAAGAAAATATTTTAAGTTATTTTTAATGACTTTTAATATTTTGTGATAAATTTCATTAATAAATTGATATTAATGGTAATTAATTTATTTACTAAATGAATTAAATAAATTAATTAAAAATGATTTTATTATATTAAAAATCATTTTAAATGATAATAAAGTGTTTAAAGATATTTTAAGTTATAAAATATAACTTTTAATATTTAAAGAATAATTTCATTAATAATTTAATATTAATGATTATTAAGTTATTATTAATGATATTAAATTTATTTAATAGTTATATTAAATAAATAGTTTATAAATGGTTTTATTAATTTAAAAAAAAATCATTTAAAAAGGATAGAAATGAATTAAAAATATTTTAAGTTATGAATAATGACTTTTAATATTTTGATAAATAGAACATTAATACTTTGATAATAATGGCAATTATTTAGAAATGATTTTAAATGTTTTAAAAATCATTTAAGGGTAATTTTAATACTTTAATAGTATTTCAAGTTATTATAAATAACTTTAATATTTTAGAAATGATTCCATTAATGGTTTAATACTAATTCAATATTAATGATAATAGAATTGATTAGTATTTAAATCATTTTAATGTGATTCCAATGTTTGAAATTTCGTGATAAATTATAATAAATATTTTAAAATTATATTAAGTCATTTAAAAATAATATGACTGAAACGTACGGGTATTGAGTTACAGAAAAGAGTCTCAGACTCGATAAATACCCGATAAAGTTGTCGGTACACCGACATATTTTAGAAAGTGATCTGGACTTAGATAATGTGATTAGATAAGTGATTATTTGTGATTCAATGGTTGTTAAGTCTATGTGCGAATGTGATTAGGGTATGTGCTGACTGCAATAAGCAGTGTTATGTGTTATAGTATATTGTTCTAATCGAACGAATGATCTGACTAATGATAGATCGTGAGATAAGCGATAAATCTAAATTAGAAACTGTAAGCATCGCTTCTATGACGCCCCTAAATTCAGGTACTTGAAACCCGAACTCAGTGCTTCACGATACCATTTTTATGAGCAGAATAATACTAATAATAATAACAATAATATAGATTATCAAATTTAATTTACATATTATCAGAGTTTTCAATCCCAAGTACGAAACCTTCAAACATTCGTTTCATTACATGATAATTAATATATATCATCATTATCCTAATAAAGTCTAGTTATTACAAAAGATAGCCTTATCATTCATTCAGTGACCTTCCCTTTCCCTTTGTTCTTAGAAGAGCCTCCAGGTTGTTCACCTTTAGCTGAAAACATGTAAATTTAAGCAAGGATGAGCATTTGAGTGCCCAGCAAGTAATAGCAACAATAACAGTTAGCTGAACGAATTAAATATTTTCTTTGAACGATACTTCTACAACGAATCAACAGTTGTAAAGTAAACTGAACCGATAATAAACAACATATCATTTCGATTTCAAATTTTTGAAACTACGTACTGACTATAAATGAGGATCAGTTGACAAACTATGAACATTATTTTCTATTTTCGAAAAGGTTAAACAGAACTTCATCTGTAAACCGTCATTACTTACGGGCACGGGGGGTGATCAGCCCGTTATGCCCTGTATTGATCAATACTACATTAAAGGACGGTATTCTCGTCCAGCATTCCTGCCTTAGGCGCATAAAAGTTTCCCATATATGGGATGTTCATACCAGTCTTGAATCCAAACCAAAATAATTTAGTTGGATAAGATTTTATCTTGTTCAACAACAACTTTAAATATATGTCTAGCTGGATCAAATAGCTTAGACGACTTTTAATTCAACTTATACATACTGAACACCGATAAGTATGTATCAACATGTGATAAAATATAATGATTATCCAAGTGGGGACACTTGTATAACCATATTTTAGAAATTAACGATCATAATATATAATTTGATCAATAATAACAGAATAAAGGAACTTGTACAACAATTATAGTTTAATAACTTACTTATACAGAATCATTGCATAAGTATATACAAAGGTTGAAATATTTGAATAATTGAAATGAACAATTCAGATATTATCTTATACATGTCCGTTGCATAAAGTAAATGCAAATAGTTAGATACTTGCCTTGTCTGCTGCTTACACAACTTAAATTTATCTTTTCTATCAAGCCCTATCATTAAATAGATCATTTGTCTGATTAGAATAACATATCATATCATATAATACTGCTTATTACAGTCAGTACATTCCCTAATCACATTAGCACATATGTTTAACAACCATTGAATCACAAATAACCACTTATCTAATTACATTATCTAAGTTCAGATCAATTTCTGAAACATGTCGGTGTACCGATAACTTTATCGGATAATTATCGAGTCTAAGACTCTGTACTGTAACTCAATATCCGTACGTATCAGTCATAATATTTTTAAATGACTTATAATAATTTTAAAACATTTATTATGAATTTTCAAACATCAGAATCATTTTAAATGATTTAAATACTAAATAATTCTATTATCATTAATATCTAATTAATATTAAACTATTAATGAAATTATTTTCAAAATATTAAAGTTATTTATAATAACTTAAAATATTTTTAAAGTATTAATATTACCCTTAAATGATTTTTAAAATATTTAAAATCATTTCTAAATAATTACCATTAATATTAAGGTATTAATGTTCTATTTATCAAAATATTAAAAGTCATTATTCATAACTTAAAATATTTTTAATTCATTTATATCCTTTTAAATGATTTTTAAATTAATAAAATCATTTTTAAACTATTTATTTAATATAATTATTAAATAAATTTACTATTTTTAATAATAAGTTAATAATCATTAATATTAATTTATTAATAAAATTATCCTTTAAATATTAAAAGTCATATTTTATAACATAAAATATTTTTAAACACTTTATTTTCATTTAAAATGATTTTTATAATATTAAAATTATTTTTAAACAAAATTATTAAATAACTTTAATATCATTAATAATAATTAATTAATGAAATTTATCACAAAATATTAAAAGTCATTAAAAATAACTTAAAATATTTTCTTATATCATAATATAATTTTTAATGATTTTTCCAATATTAAAATCATTTTTAAATAATTTATTTAATATTATAATTAAATAAATTAAATACTTTTAATGTTTCAAAAATATTAAATATTTATGAAATATATTTAAAATAATTAAAAACTAATTTTCAGAATTTAAAATAATTTTTAATAATTTATTTTGTATTTTTAATAATTTAAAACTAGTTTTTTTCTATTTAAAATTAATTTCTGGAAAATAATATATTATCTGTCGCTAAAGACCACCAATAGCGACAAAACCGTCGCTATAGGTGTTCTTCATGTTCTTGGCCAAACCCAGAAAATCATACACAGCCTCGAGATGCCTTGTTTGACCAAGAATTGTGAACTGTGTCATGTGTTTCTGGATATGCTATTGGTCAGATTGTGTAAAGCTAATGCAAGACTACAATATTGAACAACAATCAAGTTCATAACACACATAACCAACGAGATCTAAGCCTTGAAAGGGACTGTCAGACCTGTTCTTCATTTTCTGGGTTACCCAGAAATGAAGAACAGTTAGACCTGTCCATTTTGGGCTTCCACAACTTGCAATCATGTTGATATTTTAGTGATTTAAGAGGTCCAGTGCTTAGCTGACATGTAAGGCTACAAATGTAAGACCCCAATTTATTAATGAATAAAATCAAATTTTCTTTAAATATTATTGTGAATAATAAGGGATTAATTTGATATAATACTTTTGGTTATGGGTGAAATGTGCAAATTTTGCAAAAAAAAGCAAGTGGTTATAAAATATTCATTTTGTCAGGGAATATTCGTTTGGTCGTGGAATATTCTTGCTGTCGGAGAATATTCATACGACGGCGCAGCCTTGTGTGGGCCCCATAACGGAAAGTGATTGGATGAAGAAAACGACAAGTATAAGTTATTTATAAATAATGGCGTAGTTATTACCGTTAATACTGTTGAAATACCCGGTGGTTAAAATACAGTAGCACACGGTATTGCACCAATTATTGATTCTTACGTAAGAAGGCACTACTCAATAATTGTTACAGTAGTTATTGTTCAATATTTTATTTTATTGATTCAATAATTGTTGCGTTAATATTTTATATTATTGTTGTTTCAATAATTGTTGTTGTACAGTATTTTTCATTATCAGATCAATAATTCATATTATTTGAATAATATTATTAGATAACATTATTGGCAATGTCTAGAAAGTTCTGTCTAAGAAGAGGTTTGGTCATCTAATTGCGCGCCAGTAAGGAGAAATCCTTATTGGAAAGCCCCCTCTTTCCTAGGAACGGCCTGGTTGTCATAAATGTGATTCTGTAATATTATTTGTGAATAATTAATTATTAATTCATATGATAAGGAAATATTTATTTTATGTGGATATAAATGAGGGATATATTTTTGTGGTTAAAAATGAAGGAGTTAATGTTGAGGTTTTTATCAGTATTTTTGTCGGAATGGAGGTATTAAAAATCAGGATTTTTGAGATATTTTTCGGGGGTTATAATTTTTAATCCGACCGTTGGATCGTGGTAATTTTTGGATATGTTATATATATATAAGTTGAGTATATGTCCACAAATTTTGAACCGTTAAAAATGAGCGTATGATTTATTATGAATTTTACGAGATGACTGGTTCAGAAATTGTTGAATTTTCGGAGTTTATCATTTTGATGGAAAATTCTAGAATTGGTGGGCCCCACTCTTGGTTGGTGAAGAAATGTGCTGAGATTTTTATTCAAATATGGTGGGTGGGAATAGTAGCAGGTAAAGCCATCAGGTTGCAGGTTAAGTCTGCTTCGGCGTGCTAACATTTTCCTATAAATAGAGGGCTAAGTTAGAATTGAAAATCACACCAGAAACAAGTTTTCTCTCTTTCTCTCTCTAGATTATTGAGTGTATTTTGTGAGTATTTAGATACTTTGAGAGTTTCTATTCATCAGAGCAAGTTTCTTTCAGCCTTATACCGGTATTCCGACCAGAAGTACTGATATTTTGAGGTAAAGGATATTATTTTCTTCTTAATGATATTATTTTCTTCAATATCATTATGCTGAAATATTGATATGAGTTTTTATCAAATTTGAAACTTTTTGTGTCGGGCTTACTATTCACGTATACGGCACTATTCACGTATACGGTACTATTCACCGAAAAATAAAAATTTTCCCTTTTTGTCCAAGATGTCTATTATGGTTACTATCTTTGATTGTATCCATATTTTGATCTTTATTTTTGAATTCTGCTTCACAATTGATTATTATGAAGTATTATTGATCTTGGATAAACTGTTATACGAATCCTTAATATTTGTCATTTTGTCTCACTGGATTCATTCTCTTTAAGATATTTTTCATCATCCTCAGTCCTAAATGATGATATTACTGAATATCTTTGGCCTGTAGTGCAAAGATGTATGATTACTTGATGAATATCTTTAGCCTGTAGTGCAAAGATGAACAGGTGTTGAGATGAACATGACTTTTAAATATTGATGATGGACTTTTAAATATTGGAAGATAGTAGAATTCATTCTCTACTTGACTCTTCTAATGATTTGCTGTTTCCGCTGCAGTTGTTGATCAAAAACTTGTTGTCGATTATATTCTATCAAATTTTTCCCTGTTGAATACTAATGATAATTTGTTGTATATTATCTTAGTCATAATATTCTTTACTGGGCTAGTTGAGCTCACCCTTTTCCTTTTTGTTCCATTTTTCTTCTCAGGAGGTGAGAACATAGCAGGATCTAGTCGGTATATGGAGTGATAGTTCTAGAAAGATGTTTTAGCAGTCCTCACTATTTCTGTAAAATAGTGTTTGAATAATTGTAATGAGGATTTATTTGAGTGTGGATATTGTCCAGAAGACAATATTTGTATTTAAACTCACAGTATGTGTTGTCGTATTTTGCACGACAAATGTATTATTGAAATTGTAGTTTGCTTTCTGTACCATGTATTTGGCGACTCAGAATGGGTGTTGTATACCTATTTTGGGGGCGTCACAGTTGGTATCAGAGCTTAGGGATATGATCCCTGGCTGAGATGTGAGACAAGAACTAGGAGGGGAGAGACGGGGAATTCCTTCGCTAGTATGACCTGACTAAGTTTATTTGGTGTTTATTTGGTCGGTCAGAGTATAGGGATAATATATGACATGACTATTAACCCTTGTTTTATGGCAGTATTTAAGAATGGCAGCTGAGAACGTTAATAATGGAGTAAATCAGACCGTGGAGACACCTTTGATCACCACCCAGGGGAACGTACAACAGGAAGGCAATATTCCTCCTGTAAACAACGTTACCGAGCAAACGATGAATGATGGAATATTTAGGAGCTTTTTGCAGTTCATGCAAAATTAGATGAGGGAGACTCGTGTGCAGAATACGGGTGGAAATGATAACAACGCGCGGTTTATCACAGCTAAGCAGTTCAAAGAATTGGGACCACCAGAATTTAAGGGAAAGCCGGATCCGATCATGGCGGAAACGTGGGTCAAGCAAATTACCAAGATATTCAATGTCTTGGGATGCACGGAGGAACAGAAGGTTCCATTCGCCACCTTTATGTTCCGCGGTGAGGCAGACTACTGGTGGGAGTCTGTGAAGCGTACCCAGCCTGACGCACTCAACATGTCCTGGGAAACATTTCAAAAACTGTTCAATGACAAGTACTTTCCTGAAAGTATTCGTCATATGAAGGAGGTGGAGTTTATCAGAGTGGAACAAAACAACATGACGGTGTCCCAGTACGAGGCGAAGTTTGCAGAGTTATCCAGGTTTGCACCTCATTTGGTCGAAAATGAGGAACGAATGACAAGGATGTTTCTGAGAGGTCTAAAACCCGAGATTCGGCAATATCTTATCTCTCATAAATTTTCTTTATATTCATATGTTGTAAACAGGGCTCAATTATTAGAGCGAGATAATGAGTATGTGCAACCGAGGGACCACAACCAGGGTCATACCGGTGGCGGCAGTCATCGAAGCAATGAAAACTAGCAGGGAGGAAAACATTCGGACAAAAGCGGTAACCACTCTGGTGGTAATCGTGGTCGTGATAATAGAAGGAGTGAGTCGGGAGGAGATTTCAAGAAGAGAAGGTACAACAATGATAACGTGAAGACGTCAGCACAAACATCAACTGTTTCTAGGGGAGGAGAACGACCACCGGTCGTATGTTACAAATGTGGGAAAGAGGGACATATCAGCCCAAACTGCGCACAACAATATAAGGTATGTTATAACTGTAGAAAGGAGGGTCATATAGCTCGAGAGTGTTCTGTAGCAAAACCAAGTTCAGCAGGGATGGTGACTCCAAAAGTTGTCCCAGATAAGTCGAAATCAGCGGTTCCTGGAAGGGCGTTTGTCGTGACTGGCCAAAACGCGAGAAACCCGAACGAGGTGATCACGGGAGTTAAAAGTCCAACTATAGGAGTTGTTGGACATCGGTTTTATTTGTCCTAGTACGTCTCCTTGGGGTGCTCCTGTGTTATTCGTAAAGAAGAAAGACGGGAGTATGCGACTTTGTATCGACTATCGAGAATTGAATCATGTCACTATCAAGAATAGGTATCCGCTACCTCGAATTGATGACCTGTTTGACCAGTTGCAAGGAGCACAATTCTTTTCAAAGATCGATCTTCGTTCTGGATATCATCAGCTGAAGGTTAAAACTGAGGATATTCCGAAGACTGCCTTCAGAACTCGGTACGGGCATTATGAATTCTTAGTCATGTCTTTTGGATTGACTAATGCTCCTGCTTCCTTCATGGATATGATGAACCGTGTATTCAAAGAATATTTGGATCAGTTCGTTGTTGTCTTTATTGATGACATCCTCATCTATTCCAAAAGCCGTGAAGATCATGAGCGCCATTTGAAGCTGGTACTGCAAAGGCTTCGTGAAAATAAGCTATATGCCAAATTGAAGAAATGCGAGTTCTGGCTTGAGGAAGTAGCATTTCTTGGGCACGTGGTGTCAAAATATGGAGTATCTGTCGACCCGGCGAAGATTGAAGCAATACAAAGTTGGGAGCAACCGAAGTCGATAACCGAAATACGTAGCTTTCTGGGCTTAGCTGGTTATTATAGGAGATTTGTGGAAGGATTTTCTCGAATCGCTACTCCGTTAACTCAGCTGACTCGGAAAGATACAAAATTCGTATGGAGTGAGGAATGCGAGCAGAGTTTCCAAGAACTCAAGAGGAGACTCATTTCGGCACCTGTTCTGACAATACCATCTGGTTTGGATGGATTTGTTATCTACAGCGATGCTTCAGGCAAAGGGTTAGGATGTGTTCTCATGTAACATGGGAAAGTCATAGCCTATGCCTCACGACAACTCAAAGAATATGAGAGGAATTATCCTACTCATGATTTGGAGTTGGCAGCAGTCGTTTTTGCGTTGAAGATCTGGAGACACTACCTGTATGGGGAGAAAGTGGAGATCTATACAGATCATAAAAGCCTCAAATATTTCTTCACCCAAAAAGAACTCAACATGCGGCAGCGACGTTGGCTCGAGCTGTTGAAAGATTACGATCATACCATCCAATATCATCCTGGAAAAGCAAACGTAGTAGCTGACGCATTGAGTAGAAGATCATATGCGGGTACGAGTGCAATGTTGTTAACACAAAGGCCCATTTTGTATGACTTGCAAAGGATGGAGATAGAGATGAAGGCTCCAAGTACCCACATGATGATATCAAATATACGAGTAGAACCGACTTTAATCGATAAAGTTAAAGCTGCTCAAGCTACGGACATGGAGCTGATACGTATGAAGAAGAAAGTGCAAGAAGGTGCTATTCCAGAAGCAAGAATCGATGAAGAAGGAATACTTCGAGTCAACTCTAGACTTTGTGTTCCTAACGATTTTGACTTGAAGCATAGAATAATGATGGAGGCACACAACACACCGTTTGCAATCCATCCTGGGAGTACCAAAATGTATCACGATCTTCGACATACATTTTGGTGGAGCAATATGAAAAGAGAGATCGCGGAGTTTATCTCGAGATGTTTAACTTGTCAACGTGTAAAAGCGGAGCATCAAGTACCAAAGGGTCCATTGCAACCACTTGAGATTCCGAAATGGAAGTGGGAACACATTACTATGGATTTTGTTATGGGTCTTCCCAAGGTTTCTCAAGGAATAGATGCGATTTGGGTTATTGTTGATAGATTAACCAAGTCCGCTCATTTCTTGCCGATACGTGAGACTTATTCTCTTGAACGTCTTGCTAGTATGTACGTGAACGAGATTGTGAGATTGCATGGCATGCCAGTATCCATAGTTTCGGATCGTGACCCAACATTCACTTCACGATTTTGGGTTAGCTTGTAGAAAGTTATGGGCACGAATTTACGATTTAGTTCGGCATACCATTCTCAAACGGACGGACAATCAGAGAGGACTATTCAAACTCTTGAAGATCTATTAAGACTTTGTGTCCTGGATCTCAAAGGGAGTTGGGATAAGTACCTACCATTGGTGAAATTCTTCTACAACAACAGTTATCAGGCGAGCATAGGTGTGGCTCCATTCGAGGCGTTGTATGGAAGAAAATGTCATTCTCCAGTATGCTGGGATGAGGTGGGTGAAGCAACATTATTGGGACCAGAGTTGATACGCATTACTACAGAGAAGATCCAAACGATTCGACAACGTATACAAACGGCACAGGATCGACAAAAGAGTTATGCGGATCTTCATCGGAAGGACGTGGAATTTAATATTGGGGATCATGTATTATTACGTGTTGCACCATGGAAGGGAGTTACAAGATTTGGAAAGAGAGGAAAGCTCAATCCAAGATTTGTTGGTCCATTTGAGATTCTTGAGCGAATAAAAAATGTGGCATATAGACTCGCTTTATCTCCAAGCATGTCTCGTGTTCATAATGTTTTTCACATATCTATGCTTCGTAAATATGTTAAAGACCCGAACCACATTATTGAGTTAGAACTAGACGAGATAGCTGAAGATTTAACGTACGAGGAGGTACCTGTTAAGATCTTGGATAGGAAAGAGCATGTCCTACGCACGAAGGCTATACCACAAGTTAAGGTTTTGTGGAGAAACCATGCTATTGAATAAATGACCTGGGAGTTGGAATCAGAAATGAAAGCGAGGTATCCTCACCTTTTTGAAACATCAGGTACGTACGTCAATTTCGAGGACAAAATTTCATAAGGAGGGGAGGTTATAAGACCCCAATTTATTAATGAATAAAATCAAATTTTCTTTAAATATTATTGTGAATAATAAGGGGTTAATTTGATATAATACTTTGGTTATGGGTGAAATGTGCAAATTTTGAAAAAAAAAGCAAGTGGTTATAAAATATTCATTTTGACGGAAAATATTCGTTTGGTCGTGGAATATTCTTGCTATCGGGGAATATTCGTACGACGGCGCAGCCTTGTGTGGGCCCCATAACGGAAAGCGATTGGATGAAGAAAACGACAAGTATAAGTTATTTATAAATAACGGCGTAGTTGTTACCGTTAATACTATTGGAATACCCGGTGGTTAAAATACAGTAGCACACGGTATTGCACCAATTATTAATTCTTACGTAAGAAGGTACTACTCAATAATTGTTACAGTAGTTATTGTTCAATATTTTATTTTATTGATTCAATAATTGTTGCGTTGATATTTTATATTATTGTTGTTTCAATAATTGTTGCTGCACAGTATTTTCCATTATCAGATCAATAATTCATATTATTTGAATAATATTATTAGATAACATTATTGGCAATGTCTAGAAAGTTCTGTCTAAGGAGAGGTTTGGTCATCTAATTGCGCGCCAGTAAGGAGAAATCTTTATTGGAAAGCCCCCTCTTTCTTGGGAACGGCCTGGTTGTCATAAATGTGATTCTGTAATATTATTTGTGAATAATTAATTATTGATTCATATGATAAGGAAATATTTATTTTATGTGGATATAAATGAGGGATATATTTTTGTGGTTAAAAATGAAGGAGTTAATGTTGAGGTTTTTATCAGTATTTTTGTCGGAATGGAGATATTAAAAATCAGGGTTTTTGAGATATTTTGCGGGGGTTATAATTTTTAATCCGACCGTTGGATCGTGGTAATTTTTGGATATGTTATACATATATAAGTTGAGTATATGTCCACAAATTTTGAACCGTTAAAAATGAACGTATGATTTATTATGAATTTTACGAGATGACTGGTTCAGAAATTGTTGAATTTTCGGAGTTTATCATTTTGATAGAAAATTCTAGAATTGGTGGGCCCCACTCTTGGTTGGTGAAGAAATGTGCTGAGATTTTTATTCAAATGTGGTGGGTGGGAATAGTAGCAGGTAAAGCCATCAGGTTGCAGGTTAAGTCTGCTTCGGCGTGCTAACATTTTCCTATAAATAGAGGGCTAAGTTAGAATTGAAAATCACACCAGAAACAAGTTTTTTCTCTTTATCTCTCTAGATTATTGAGTGTATTTTGTGAGTATTTAGATACTTTGAGAGTTTCTATTCATCAGAGCAAGTTTCTTTCAGCCTTATACCGGTATTCCGACCAGAAGTACTGATATTTTGAGGTAAGGGATATTATTTTCTACTTAATGATATTATTTTCTTCAATATCATTATGCTGAAATATTGATATGAGTTTTTATCAAATTTGGAACTTTTTGTGTCGGGGTTACTATTCACGTATACGGCACTATTCACGTATACGGTACTATTCACGAATACTGCACTATTCACCGAAAAATAAAAATTTTCCCTTTTTATACAAGATGTCTATTATGGTTACTATCTTTGATTGTATCCATATTTTGATCTTTATTTTTGAATTCTGCTTCACAATTGATTATTATGAAGTATTATTGATCTTGGATAAACTGTTATACGATTCCTTAATATTTGTCCTTCTGTCTCACTGGATTCGTTCTCTTTAAGATATTTTTCATCATCCTCTGTCCTAAATGATGATATTACTGAATATCTTTGGCCTGTAGTGCAAAGATGTATGATTACTTGATGAATATCTTTGGCCTGTAGTGCAAAGATGAACAGGTGTTGAGATGAACATGACTGACAGGTGATACAAATGAATATCTTTGGCCTGTAGTGCAAAGATGAATATTTGGATAAAGATGGTTATTAATTGATGTTACAGGGATAAAATATTGATGATGGACTTTTAAATATTGGAAGATAGTAGAATTCATTCTCTACTTGACTCTTCTAATGGTTTGCTGTTTCCGCTGCAGTTGTTGATCAAAAACTTGTTGTCGATTATATTCTATCAAATTTTTCCCTGTTGAATACTAATGATAATTTGTTGTATATTATCTTAGTCATAATATTCTTTACTGGGCTAGTTGAGCTCACCCTTTTCCTTTTTGTTCCATTTTTCTTCTCAGGAGGTGAGAACATAGCAGGATCTAGTCGGTATATGGAGTGATGGTTCTAGAAAGATGTTTTAGCAGTCCTCACTATTTCTGTAAAATAGTGTTTGAATAATTGTAATGAGGATTTATTTGAGTGTGGATATTGTCCAGAAGACAATATTTGAATTTAAACTCACAGTATGTGTTGTCGTATTTTGCACGACAAATGTATTATTGAAATTGTAGTTTGCTTTCTGTACCATGTATTTGGCGACTCAGAATGGGTGTTGTATACCTATTCTGGGGGCGTCACAGTTGGTATCAGAGCTTAGGGATATGATCCCTGGCTGAGATGTGAGACAAGAACTAGGAGGGGAGAGACGGGGAATTCCTTCGCTAGTATGACCTGACTAAGTTTATTTGGTGTTTATTTGGTCGGTCAGAGTATAGGGATAATATATGACATGACTATTAACCCTTGTTTTATGGCAGTATTTAAGAATGGCAGCTGAGAACGTTAATAATGGAGTAAATCAGACCGTGGAGACACCTTTGATCACCACCCAGGGGAACGTGCAACAGGAAGGCAATATTCCTCCTGTAAACAACGTTACCGAGCAAACGATGAATGATGGAATATTTAGGAGCTTTTTGCAGTTCATGCAAAATCAGACGAGGGAGACTCGTGTGCAGAATACGGGTGGAAATGATAACAACGCGCGGTTTGTCACAGCTAAGCAGTTCAAAGAATTGGGACCACTAGAATTTAAGGGAAAGCCGAATCCGATCATGGCGGAAACGTGGGTCAAGCAAATTACCAAGATATTCGATGTCTTGGGATGCACGGAGGAACAGAAGGTTCCATTCGCCACCTTTATGTTCCGCAGTGAGGCAGACTACTGGTGGGAGTCTGTGAAGCGTACCCAGCCTGACGCACTCAACATGTCCTGGGAAACATTTCGAAAACTGTTCAATGACAAGTACTTTCCTGAAAGTATTCGTCATATGAAGGAGGTGGAGTTTATCAGACTGGAACAAAACAACATGACGGTGTCCCAGTACGAGGCGAAGTTTGCAGAGTTATCCAGGTTTGCACCTCATTTGGTCGAAAATGAGGAACGAATGACAAGGATGTTTCTGAGAGGTCTAAAACCCGAGATTCGGCAATATCTTATCTCTCATAAATTTTCTTTATATTCATATGTTGTAAACAGGGCTCAATTATTAGAGCGAGATAATGAGTATGTGCAACCGAGGGACCACAACCAGGGTCATACCGATGGCGGCAGTCATCGAAGCAATGAAAACTAGCAGGGAGGAAAATATTCGGACAAAAGCGGTAACCACTCTGGTGGTAATCGTGGTCGTGATAATAGAAGGAGTGAGTCGGGAGGAGATTTCAAGAAGAGAAGGTACAACAATGATAACGTGAAGACGTCAGCACAAACATCAACTGTTTCTAGGGGAGGAGAACGACCACCGGTCGTATGTTACAAATGTGGGAAAGAGGGACATATCAGCCCAAACTGCGCACAACAATATAAGGTATGTTATAACTGTAGAAAGGGGGGTCATATAGCTCGAGAGTGTTCTGTAGAAAAACCAAGTTCAGCGGGGATGGTGACTCCAAAAGTTGTCCCAGATAAGTCGAAATCAGCGGTTCCTGGAAGGGCGTTTGTAGTGACTGGCCAAAACGCGAGAAACCCGAACGAGGTGATCACGGGAGTTAAAAGTCCAACTATAGGAGTTGTTGGACATCGGTTTTATTTGTCCTAGTACGTCTCCTTGGGGTGCTCCTGTGTTATTCGTAAAGAAGAAAGACGGGAGTATGCGACTTTGTATCGACTATCGAGAATTGAATCATGTCACTATCAAGAATAGGTATCCGCTACCTCGCATTGATGACCTATTTGACCAGTTGCAAGGAGCACAATTCTTTTCAAAGATCGATCTTCGTTCTGGATATCATCAGCTGAAGGTTAAAACTGAGGATATTCCAAAGACTGCCTTCAGAAATCGGTACGGGCATTATGAATTCTTAGTCATGTCTTTTGGATTGACTAATGCTCCTGCTTCCTTCATGGATATGATGAACCGTGTATTCAAAGAATATTTGGATCAGTTCGTTGTTGTCTTTATTGATGACATCCTCATCTATTCCAAAAGCCGTGAAGATCATGAGCGCCATTTGAAGCTGGTACTGCAAAGGCTTCGTGAAAATAAGCTATATGCCAAATTGAAGAAATGCGAGTTCTGGCTTGAGGAAGTAGCATTCCTTGGGCACGTGGTGTCAAAATATGGAGTATCTGTCGACCCGGCGAAGATTGAAGCCATACAAAGTTGGGAGCAACCGAAGTCGATAACCGAAATACGTAGCTTTCTGGGCTTAGCTGGTTATTATAGGAGATTTGTGGAAGGATTTTCTCGAATCGCTACTCCGTTAACTCAGCTGACTCGGAAAGATACAAAATTCGTATGGAGTGAGGAATGCGAGCAGAGTTTCCAAGAACTCAAGAGGAGACTCATTTCGGCACCTGTTCTGACAATACCATCTGGTTTGGATGGATTTGTTATCTACAGCGATGCTTCAGGCAAAGGGTTAGGATGCGTTCTCATGTAACATGGGAAAGTCATAGCCTATGCCTCACGACAACTCAAAGAATATGAGAGGAATTATCCTACTCATGATTTGGAGTTGGCAGCAGTCGTTTTTGCGTTGAAGATCTGGAGACACTACCTGTATGGGGAGAAAGTGGAGATCTATACAGATCATAAAAGCCTCAAATATTTCTTCACCCAAAAAGAACTCAACATGCGGCAGCGACGTTGGCTCGAGCTGTTGAAAGATTACGATCATACCATCCAATATCATCCTTGAAAAGCAAACGTAGTAGCTGACGCATTGAGTAGAAGATCATATGCCGGTACGAGTGCAATGTTGTTAACACAAAGGCCCATTTTGTATGACTTGCAAAGGATGGAGATAGAGATGAAGGCTCCAAGTACCCACATGATGATATCAAATATACGAGTAGAACCGACTTTAATTGATAAAGTTAAAGCTGCTCAAGCTACGGACATGGAGCTGATACGTATGAAGAAGAAAGTGCAAGAAGGTGCTATTCCAGAAGTAAGAATCGATGAAGAAGGAATACTTCGAGTCAACTCTAGACTTTGTGTTCCTAACGATTTTGACTTGAAGCATAGAATAATGATGGAGGCACACAACACACCGTTTGCAATCCATCCTGGGAGTACCAAAATGTATCACGATCTTCGACATACATTTTGGTGGAGCAATATGAAAAGAGAGATCGCGGAGTTTATCTCGAGATGTTTAACTTGTCAACGTGTAAAAGCGGAGCATCAAGTACCAAAGGGTCCATTGCAACCACTTGAGATTCCGAAATGGAAGTGGGAACACATTACTATAGATTTTGTTACGGGTCTTCCCAAGGTTTCTCAAGGCATAGATGCGATTTGGGTTATTATTGATAGATTAACCAAGTCAGCTCATTTCTTGCCGATACGTGAGACTTATTCTCTTGAACGTCTTGCTAGTATGTACGTGAACGAGATTGTGAGATTGCATGGCATGCCAGTATCCATAGTTTCGGATCGTGACCCAAGATTCACTTCACGATTTTGGGTTAGCTTGCAGAAAGCTATGGGCACGGATTTACGATTCAGTTCGGCATACCATCCTCAAACGGACGGACAATCAGAGAGGACTATTCAAACTCTTGAAGATCTAGTAAGACTTTGTGTCCTGGATCTCAAAGGGAGTTGGGATAAGTACCTACCATTGGAGAAATTCTCCTACAACAACAGTTATCAGGCGAGCATAGGTGTGGCTCCATTCGAGGCGTTGTATGGAAGAAAATGTCGTTCTCCAGTATGCTGGGACGAGGTGGGTGAAGCAACATTATTGGGACCAGAGTTGATACGCATTACTACAGAGAAGATCCAAACGATTCGACAACGTATACAAACGGCACAGGATCGACAAAAGAGTTATACGGATCTTCATCAGAAAGACGTGGAATTTAATATTGGGGATCATGTATTATTACATGTTGCACCATGGAAGGGAGTTACAAGATTTGGGAAGAGAGGAAAGCTCAATCCAAGATTTGTTGGTCCATTTGAGATTCTTGAGCGAATAGGAAATGTGGCATATAGACTCGCGTTATCTCCAAGCATGTCTCGTGTTCATAATGTTTTTCACATATCTATGCTTCGTAAATATGTTAAAGACCCGAACCACATTATTGAGTTAGAACCAGACGAGATAGCTGAAGATTTAACGTACGAGGAGGTACCTGTTAAGATCTTGGATAGGAAAGAGCATGTCCTATGCACGAAGGCTATACCACAAGTTAAGGTTTTGTGGAGAAACCATGCTATTGAAGAAATGACCTGGGAGTTGGAATCAGAAATGAAAGCGAGGTATCCTCACCTTTTTGAAACATCAGGTACGTACGTCAATTTCGAGGACGAAATTTCATAAGGAATAAAATCAAATTTTCTTTAAATATTATTGTGAATAATAGGGGGTTAATTTGATATAATACTTTGGTTATGGGTGAAATGTGCAAATTTTACAAAAAAAAGCAAGTGGTTATAAAATATTCATTTTGGCGGGAAATATTCGTTTGGTCGTGGAATATTCTTGCTGTCGGGGAATATTCGTACGACGGAGCAGCCTTGTGTGGGCCCCATAACGGAAAGCGATTGGATGAAGAAAACGACAAGTATAAGTTATTTATAAATAACGGCGTAGTTGTTACCGTTAATACTGTTGGAATACCCGGTGGTTAAAATACAGTAGCACACGGTATTGCACCAATTATTAATTCTTACGTAAGAAGGCACTACTCAATAATTGTTACAGTAGTTATTGTTCAATATTTTATTTTATTGATTCAATAATTGTTGCGTTGATATTTTATATTATTGTTGTTTCAATAATTGTTGCTGCACAGTATTTTCCATTATCAGATCAATAATTCATATTATTTGAATAATATTATTAGATAACATTATTGACAATGTCTAGAAAGTTCTGTCTAAGGAGAGGTTTGGTCATCTAATTACGCGCCAGTAAGGAGAAATCTTTATTGGAAAGCCCCCTCTTTCTTGGGAACGGCCTGGTTGTCATAAATGTGATTCTGTAATATTATTTGTGAATAATTAATTATTGATTCATATGATAAGGAAATATTTATTTTATGTGGATATAAATGAGGGATATATTTCTGTGGTTAAAAATGAAGGAGTTAATGTTGAGGTTTTTATCAGTATTTTTGTCGGAATGGAGGTATTAAAAATCAGGGTTTTTGAGATATTTTGCGGGGGTTATAATTTTTAATCCGACCGTTGGATCGTGGTAATTTTTGGATATGTTATACATATATAAGTTGAGTATATGTCCACAAATTTTGAACCGTTAAAAATGAACGTATGATTTATTATGAATTTTACGAGATGACTGGTTCAGAAATTGTTGAATTTTCGGAGTTTATCATTTTGATAAAAAATTCTAGAATTGGTGGGCCCCACTCTTGGTTGGTGAAGAAATGTACTGAGATTTTTATTCAAATGTGGTGGGTGGGAATAGTAGCAGGTAAAGCCATCAGGTTGCAGGTTAAGTCTGCTTCGGCGTGCTAACATTTTCCTATAAATAGAGGGCTAAGTTAGAATTGAAAATCACACCAGAAACAAGTTTTTCTCTTTCTCTCTCTAGATTATTGAGTGTATTTTGTGAGTATTTAGATACTTTGAGAGTTTCTATTCATCAGAGCAAGTTTCTTTCAGCCTTATACCGGTATTCCGACCAGAAGTACTGATATTTTGAGGTAAGGGATATTATTTTCTTCTTAATGATATTATTTTCTTCAATATCATTATGCTAAAATATTGATATGAGTTTTTATCAAATTTGGAACTTTTTGTGTCGGGGTTACTATTCACGTATACGGTACTATTCACGAATACGGCACTATTCACCGAAAAATAAAAATTTTCCCTTTTTATCCAAGATGTCTATTATGGTTACTATCTTTGATTGTATCCATATTTTGATCTTTATTTTTGAATTCTGCTTCACAATTGATTATTATGAAGTATTATTGTTCTTGGATAAACTGTTATACGAATCCTTAATATTTGTCCTTCTGTCTCACTGGATTCGTTCTCTTTAAGATATTTTTCATCATCCTCTGTCCTAAATGATGATATTACTGAATATCTTTGGCCTGTAGTGCAAAGATGTATGATTACTTGATGAATATCTTTGGCCTGTAGTGTAAAGATGAACAGGTGTTGAGATGAACATGACTGACATGTGATACAAATGAATATCTTTAGCCTGTAGTGCAAAGATGAATATTTGGATAAAGATGGTTATTAATTGATGTTACAGAGATAAAATATTGATGATGGACTTTTAAATATTGGAAGATAGTAGAATTCATTCTCTACTTGACTCTTCTAATGGTTTGCTGTTTCCGCTGCAGTTGTTGATCAAAAACTTGTTGTCGATTATATTCTATCAAATTTTCCCCTGTTGAATACTAATGATAATTTGTTGTATATTATCTTAGTCATAATATTCTTTACTGGTCTAGTTGAGCTCACCCTTTTCCTTTTTGTTCCATTTTTCTTCTCAGGAGGTGAGAACATAGCAGGATCTAGTCGGGGTATGGAGTGATGGTTCTAGAAAGATGTTTTAGCAGTCCTCACTATTTCTGTAAAATAGTGTTTGAATAATTGTAATGATGATTTATTTGAGTGTGGATATTGTCCAGAAGATAATATTTGTATTTAAACTCACAGTATGTGTTGTCGTATTTTGCACAACAATTGTATTATTGAAGTTGTAGTTTGCTTTCTGTACCATGTATTTGGCGACTCAGAATGGGTGTTGTATACCTATTTTGGGGGCGTCACAACAAATCTATTACACAATATCAACAAAACATCAACACAATCGACCTACACAGATCGGTCAAACCTTGTCATAAATACATGATCATACGTTTTCTGGGTTACCCAGAAAATGTATTTCATGTTCTTCCTGCTCGGTTTGACCGTTCATGAAATCCAACACAAATGATGTTTAGACTATATAAAAGTTTTAATCAACAGTTAACATAACATACTACAATATGGTTTCAACAAAAAAACTCAAAACATTTACAATCGGACCGATCCATGACAAACAAATACTTGTCAGACTCTAGTTCTCGGTTTCTGGGCTACCCAGAAAGTTCGCAAGTCATGGTCAGTCAACGTAGTTTAACCTTCCATAACTTGTACTCTACATATGTTCTAAGACTGATTTCAAGCTCAGATTAAAGTTCATATATCTGACTACAGCTACAAAGTTTCAAAACACAAAACACATTAAATATCACAGAGATAAAAGGCCTGACATTTCTTGTCAGACTTTCTGGGCAAACACTAGGTTTCAAAAACAGCCGGTCAATGCCGGTCAACCCACTTTGACCTTAAATAATTTTTAATCTACAACAGATATGACTTTGATTCTTTTTGCAGATTAAAGACAACATTGCAGGCTACTACTAACAACTTAAAAACAACACAAAACATAATCGAGCAAGGATCTGTGGCCTCTGACATTCGTTGTCAGACCACAGAACCAAGTTTTTCCAGATTTCTAAGATCTTCAAATCTGAGCTTCTAGATGTTATGGATCTAACATCTAGCAACCCAGATCATCCTTAGACACTAGATTTAACATGTTTAACACAAAAAATCTAACATCTAACAACAAATCGTTGGACAGAAAGCATGACTAAGGTTTATACCTTCTATGAACGATTCTTGATTCTGGCTACTGATTTGTTTATGATGAACGTGGGGCTGTGTTTTAGGACTGATTTGCTTGGTAAAATCGTTGGTTTTAGTGAGAGAGAGAATTGGTTAAGTGTTGGACAAAATTTAGTGAACAAATGCATTTTCTCTCTCCTTCAATCCTTAAATAGACAACAAGGTGCATGAATTGGCTAAGCTAGAGGCTTGCTGCTGTCAATTATGAGCATGTGGAGTTGTTAGGGTTAGTAACCAACTCACCACAATTGTCAAAACCTACTCTAGACAAAATAATTCAATTAGGGGCAAACTAGTCTTTTGATAATTCATTTAAACGGCAAAATAGAAACTTGTCAAACCCTTAGGGTTTAACCCTTAGGGTTTAACCCTAAGGTTAGCACAAAATGTAGAATTTTCCCATTAGGGTTTACACAAAATAAAAATTAAATAAATTTTAGTTTCTAAAATTTTGAAATTTGGGTTTTTTAATTATGATTAATTTTCTAATTACGCTATACAGGAACATTAGAGTTTAATATCATATAATTATCATTAACATTGCTAAAATAGCAATTAGGGTTTATGATTTTGATAATTAGGGTTATCAATTTATAATTAGGTTTTCTAATTATCAAATTAGGGTTTAAAATTTTAGGGTTTCCAAAATTTGCAATTGAAATTATAATACGTGCTAATTAATCACATTAACACAATTACAACCAATCTCGAACTCTAATTTAAATTTCAAATTAGGGTTCCTCATTTCTAAAAATTATTTAGGGTTTCTAGATTATAATTAGGTTTCACCTAATTAATACATTTAATACACGACATAATTTATATAACACACTTATAAAATAATCTTGCACTCTAATTTGGATCTCAAATTAGGGTTTAACATTATTACTAGGGTTTGGTCATAATACACCGTAATTGACCTACCATTATCAATACGGAAGTACAGTACATATTCATAGCACTGAAAAATTAAAATATAATTAATATTATATTATTATTCTCATACCTTGACAATAATCCAAAATTAGGGTTTGGATTCCATATCTGATTTATTCTTCCTATTTAACCTTAATAATTATGGTAAATTAATTAACTTAATAGCCTGTACTAAAATTCATATAATAAAATAATTATTATAATTATTCTAAAAAAATCACTTCATATATTATTTAAATAATATATGATTATATTTTCATGGAAAATAATTAATAAAACATTTCTACCATAATTTAATTATTATACGAATGTACTTTATATTAATCAATAATTTTAAAATAAAATTATTTGTAAATATTTATGTAATAAATATATTTTTATTTACCACATAAATACATATACACATTATCTTGTACAAATCCTCATCCTTAATATATATATAAAAAAAATTATACGCAAAATTTCTTATTTTTTTATGTAGAAAGTATCGGGTTGTTACAGCTTCAGGCAAGTATCTAACCTTTACATTTTCTTTATGCAATGAACATAAGTAAGAATGTTTCTAAATTATATTATTACTGTACAGATTATTAACCTTATATTATATAAGCTCATTGATTATCAACATGTTAATATATGGTAACTCAGATATATATATATATATATATATATATATATATATATATATATATTCTATTAGTTAATTTCTAGAAATGGTTAAACAAGTGTCCCAACTTGGATAATTATTGTATTTAATCACATGTTGATATACCTTTGTCAATTACCCGTATACATATATGTTGAATTATAGATTATTGTTGAACAAGATAAAACCTTTGGTTTGAAACCCAGACAAGAATGAACATTCCTACACGGGAAAACTTTTATGCGCCCAAGGCGGAACAGAGTGAACGATCCTATCGTTCTTGTAATGTAGTATTGATCAATACAGGGCATAACGGGCTGATCACCCCCCCTCCCCCGTGCCCGTAAGTTATGTCGGTTTACAGATGAATTTCTGTTTAACCTTTTCGAAAATAAAAACAATGTTCATGGCATGTCACCATAACCCCAGTTATAGTCATTATGTAGTTTCAAAAAAATTTGAAAGAGAGTTGTTATGTTATTATTATCGGTTCAGAATACTTCACAACTTTTGATTTGTTGTAGAAGAATAGTACAAAGAAAACATTTAAATCCTTTCAGCTTATATATATATATATATATATATATATATATATATATATATATAATTACTATTGCTTGTTGGGCACTCAAATGATCATCCTTGCTTAAATTTAAATGTTTTCAGCTAAGTGCGAACGACCAGAGAGCTCTGCTAAGAACAAAGGAAAAGGGAAGGTTGCTGAATGAACGAATTATTATGTTATGTAATAGTTTGGTATTATTAAGACAAGTATGACATATATTATCTATCATGGGTTGTAATGAATGTTTAAAGGTTACGTACTTGGGATTAGACTCTGATGATATGTAAATTAAGTTGATCTTTATATTAGTGTTATTATTATTAGTATTATTCCGCTCATAGAAATGGTATCGTGAAGAACCGAGTTCGGGTTTCAAGTACCCGAGTTTGGGGTCCTCACACTTTTTGTGATGCATCACTATACACCATAAAGTTTCCTGTATTATCTGGTAATAACAACACAGGTGCCACACTTAACTTCTTTTTCAAGTCTTGAAAACTTTCTTCACATTTCTCCGTCCAAACAAATTTTACAGCCTTCCTTGTCAAATTTATTAACGGAGTGGCTATCTTGGAAAAATCTTAAATAAACCGTCTATAATAACCGGCCAGTCCCAAGAAACTCCTCACCTCCGATGATGTCCTTGGTTGTTCCCAATTGATTACGGCTTCAACTTTTGATAGATCCACTGAAATCTCGTCTTTGTCAATTATATGACCAAGAAATTATACACGTTCTAGCCAGAATTCACATTTAGAGAATTTCGCGTACAACTTTTCCTTTCTTAGTGTCTCCAACGTCAAACGTAAATGTTCCACGTGTTCTTGTAATTTGGAGTACACCAAAATGTCGTCGATAAATACCACCACAAACTTATCTAAGAATGGTTTAAACACCATGTTCATCAAATCCATGAATGCAGGAGGGGCATTGGTCAAACCAAAAGACATCACCAGAAACTCGTAATGTCCATACCGAGTTCTGAATGTCGTTCTAGGTACATCCTCCTTCCTTACCTTTAATTGTTGATACCCACTTCTCAAATCTATTTTCAAGAAGTATCTAGCACCCTTCAATTGATCAAACAAGTCATCTATTCTTGGTAACGGATATTTATTCTTAATAGTGACTTTGTTTAATTCCCTATAATCAATGCAAAGACGCATTGACCCATCTTTATTCTTCACGAATAACACCGGTGCTCCACACGGTGACACACTCGGCTGAATGTATTTCCTGTCTAACAGGTCTTGCAATTGTACCATCAGTTCCTTCATCTCTACCAGAGCCATCATGTAAGGGCTATCGATATCAGAGCGGTTCCTGGCGCTAAGTCGATCATGAACTCAATCTCTCTGTTAGGCGGAAGTCCTTGCAAATCCTCCGAAAACACATCTACAAATTCCCTAACCACTGGTATCTCTTCCAGCTTCACCCCCTTCCTCTGAGTATCGACTATGGAAGCTAAATAACCCACATAGCTTTGACTAGATAACTTCTTGGCCTGCATAATCGTCAGACATCTCGTATGTCTAGGAAATTTGCTACCATAGATAACTACCTTTGACGGAGTCATAAGGTTTACACATTTTTTTGGCAATCAATTATCGCTCCATAATTGAATAACCAATCCATTCCCAATGTAACATCAAACTCTCCAAGTTTAATCCGGATTAAATCTACTATCATGACATTCCCCTTAATATTCACCCTATATATCTTGTATACGAACCTAACAGGAATCTCCATGTTCGCAATTTCTATGTTTAAAGGGAAATTCAATTCTTCGCTAGGTAATCCTAACCTCTTAGCAAATTCATCAGATATAAATGAGCAAGTAGCACCCGAATCAAATAATACATAAGTATCTATATCATTGATTGGGATAATACTTAACACAACATCTTTTGATTGTACATCATCCTGCACATTCATGTTGAAGGTTCTTGTTGTGTGTTTATTTGATGACGTTGGTCCAGCAATGGTCAATGTACCTCCACTGCTACCTCCATTGCTTCCTGTTGTCTCTCCAGTTTTCTTCTTTGACCTGCACGTGTAGCAAATATTCTTCTTGGGTTGATTGCAATTTGGGGTAATGTGACCCACCTGGCCACAATTAAAGCATACACGCTTCCCCCTTAAGCACATACCCGTGTGAAACTTCCCGCATGTAGCACATGCTTCAAACTTCCTCTTCTACTGGTTACCCTGCTGGTTTCCAGCTCCCACATTTCCATTCCATTTTCTCTTCAGTTTATTGTTACCATTTTCACCACTACCACCACCATTCTTAACCTCGCCTTCATTTTTCTTCTTTCTTTATTCTTGATTAAACTTCGTTACAGCCTCACCTCCACCTTCAGTGAGAATTACCTTCTCCAGTACTGCTGTAAATGTCTTCAGCTGAAACATGGAGACCCTACTGTACAACCAGGGTTTTAGTTCCAGTTCAAACCTCCTAGCCTCGCACTCATCTGTGTTGACTTGATATGGGGCAAACCTCGCCAATTTGTTAAATTTAACGGCATACTCCGATACCGTCATTGATCCCTGATTCAGTTCTAGAAATTGCACCTCCATCTGATTCTTCAAACTCTATGGGAAATAAGTCTCGAAGAATATCTCCTTAAACCTATCCCAAGTCATCACCCCTTGTCCTCCTTGAGTTTTATTGGTTTGCCACCAATAACTAAACTCTACTTTCAACATAAATGTCGCAAAAGCAGTATTCTGGTTCTCACATACTCTAGCTACATCAAAAACTTTCTCTATCTCCATGATCCAGGTTTGTGCCTCAACTGGATTCATGGACCCACGGAATTCTGGTGGTTCAACTGCCTTGAAGTCCTTAAATGTCACAGTTTGATTCTGCGGTTGATTCTGTAATGCACCCGTCAGTAACGTCACTAACTGCTGAACCGGGTTAGCCTCAGCATTGTTGTTATTGGTAGATCCCTCAGGGGTTCTTTGTCGAGGTTGACGTCTTGGAGGCATTTTTTTATTAGAATATACTCATTAGATTATTACTCAATTCCTTTAAGTATTTTCTACTTATTTAGCACACCATAAAAGATCATCACATAACACATAACACTTTAAATAAAATAATAACTTTTATTCATTCATAATCTTTTAGAAAACATAAGAACAATAACATTACTGCTATTTACATTACTTTCCTGAACTACTAAAGTTTCAAGATAACATCAACATCATATCCCATTAATTACATATCACTAGGGATTTACATATTATTTATCATAGTATTAATCGCATATCAGGTGCATTCTCTACGATGTCCTACTAAGATGTTGCGTAGCCTTACGACGGTCTTCTTCCATAATACGGATCATTGTTCGGCGATCTAACATGTACGGTAGCATCGTCTCGAACTGAATCGGATAATACATAACTCGATCTTGAGCTCGATTAATCACTGAGTTGAATACGTTATTCATCTCCTCCATCTTGATCTTTTTTGCTTGTGCTTCCCCTTCTGCTACTCCTGCACGCTTAGAAGCTTTCTCAAATGCGTCTTCAACTCTTGCTCTCTTACCGACTACTCTTGTTCTTCAGCTCCGCAATCTCCTCTGTCATTTCCTCGTTCTCTCTTTCAGTGTGAACCACCTTCTATTCGACATTACTCAAGCGTCCATCAAGGTCTCGGATCTCGTCGTCCTTTTGTGCCATCGAGGTTTGCTGTTCAGCTTCTATCTCTTCCAACTGCTCGACTCTATCCTGAAATTCCACATTACGGTCGTATACTTCATCGTGCTGAAATCGAGTTTGGTGGAAACTCTTCTTCCTCATCATCCTCATCCCCATCCGACTGTGGCAGCTCCACGGGATCCTCCTCATCCGTCTCTACGTCATCATCCTCATCAGGTAAACCCTCATGCTCAACCACTGTAATCAACGGAGATGACTCACGTGGCAGTAGTTGTTCCCAAACCACCTGAATGCCACGAGGCTCTTCCTTTCTAGGCATCTGGGGTCCTTCCTCCCTAGCCTGACTGAATTCTCCTACATTAGCCATCCTGACAACAAAATTTTTAAGTTTTAATTACTAATCATTACTACTCGACACTCACGAGCACATAGGTTGGAATCACATAAGCACATACGTGTTTTATTACTTCTTCCTTAAAACTCGATAAGATTTTATCACCACTATCTTTTCAAAGGTTACTTCCTAAGGCTTTTCAAATAAGGTTCATAACCTAAAACTTTGATACCAAATTGTGACACCCCCAAATCCGGGTACTTCATTCCCACAAGATTTGGTGTTCACTTGATAAAAACATTCATTTCTAACTACCCAAATATAATAAAATTTACTAATAAACCTTCCCATTAAAGGAATACATCAATAAAAATCTCACAGGTCATCTAACCTTTAAATACAAATGTCAAGTACGGAAAATTAAATAACTACATCACAATAGTAAAAATAAAGTTTGACAATATAAAAGTCAACATGTTTACAAGTCTTCAATATTTGTTCATCTTTCCTTTCCCTTTACTGGTTGTAGGTTCATCGACCTTCTCAACTTTAGTTGTAATATTTATATAAGCAAGAGTGAGCAAACAATGCTCACTTGAAATGACAATGAATAAAACATCATAACAACTGCCAAATGAATAGGCTTAATAGAACTTAATAATGTGCTTTATCAATGATAATCAGGAAGAGAATTTAAAATATATATCTGAGGGTCATAAGACCACGAACTATGTCCAAAGATATAAGTATTCTTTCAACTTAAACTTAACAGTCATAAGACTATAGAGACTTCTCGTACTTAGGGGGGGTCAGCCATTCGTACAATGTATTGTGCATAAATATTTAAACGCTTGCGCATAAATTATCCCATGTAATAGGGTTGTTCATCTCAGAATTTAGAATACAAGTCCACACCAAAGTAAGTTTGGTTTGGATAAGTTTCAAGGTAATTTAGAGTTTAACGAACATCAACTAAGGATTAGTTGAATAAAATGTAATAACAATATGATATGGAATAACTCATAAGTGAATCAACATTGTATATATAGGTCAAGCTTTAGAAATGAACTAAAATCATAAGCATTAAATAACGTAACATACCTTGCTTGAACAATATTAAGCTAAGGCTAGAATTTTGTTTAGTAAAGAATTGAGTTATTGAGCATGCATAATAAATAGCAATTTGAACGATAAAACTTGTTCAACATAAGTATATCACAATTTAGAAGCTTGCATGCTAAGAAACAAGTTAAAGTAGGAAACCTTCTCAAAGTAAGAGTTAGGTTTAATAGCTTTGCATGAACATAACTAACTTGTATAAATTGGACTAGGAAAAACTTGTTCAATACTAAACAAGGTAGAGTAAAGAAACTTGCACAATCGTAACAATAGAGTTAAAGAACTTGCATACTAAGAAACAAGTTAAAGATAAGAAAACTTGCTCAATATCAAGAGGTAAGGTTTAGAAACTTGCACGATATAATTAGAGTTAAGAAACTTGCACAATCGTAATAATAGTGTTAGAGAACATGCACACTAAGAAACAAGTTAAAGATACGAAAACTTGCTCAATATCAAGAGGTAAGGTTTAGAGACTTGCCTTGCGTGTAAGCTAAACCGTAATAATTCGATTCACAATATCCTATACACATGTCATTATGACATAATTAGTTACTACATATACTCTGTATACAAATAAGTATCTATTTCATGTATGGATTAGTTTTAATCACATAGTCAAGTCACATTAGTAATGTAATAACAAAACTCATTAATTGTTAATAATATTCTCATTCTTAGTACTATAATACTAAAATCACATCTTAACAGTCATAATATTTCACCTTATCAACAATTACAGACTTTGAGTAATTAAAATACACTTCCTGGCCATTCTGCTAACCAACGTTGCGGCGCCCCAAATTACACTGGGAACAACCCTGCGGCATGATGCTGGCATTGCGGCGTGAGGCACAGGCCTGGCGCTGGCGTTGCGGGGCCGAATTACAGTTTTGGGCACGAAGAACAGAAACAAAGCTAATTTGACATGCATCTTAATTTCTAGCACCCAATTTAACACGTATAACTTACATAGATTACAAATAAATACTACCCATCATATATATACTGATTTAAAATAACTAAACAACGACTTCAGAAAATTTAAATCTTTGAATGTCATGTTTTAAACCAAAACTCCATTTTTGACATTGTTGACAAAAATGAACATTGTGATCACAATTATACACCAAATTAATTCATTCAAACTATGTTCTCTTCGTTTCTTATCGAATTAACACATTCAAGGCTCAATTTATCTATCAGCTTACAAATTAACTATCAAATTTGGTACTTTCACAAGCCATATGTATACATATAGTCACTATAATTAGTTTCTTCCTTTTTAACGTAATTAGGATACTAAATCATTGTCTAGATGTTGATTCTAACATCACGAATACATATAAATACAACAATTCAGTTTATAACAACAATTCACCCAACATATTCACATAAAACATAAGACTCGTGAATATAAAATATTCATATATATAATATTAAGGCTTTGAAAATATACCTTCAATTGCTCGGTAACTCTTGCTAACACAACAAATTTCTTTGAATTTCACAAAAATCTTCCTCTCTCTCTATTCTCTCTTAAGTTTCTCTGCTCTCTTCTCTTCTGATTATCAATATTCCAAACTAACAATATACGTAAAGATAAAAGAAACTGATAGGGCCGTAATGCGTATATTAAAACAACGGTTACAACTTAACGCTCATCAGTTATAAATATATTTTATTTAGTATTTGAGTTATTCTATTTATTTTATTTATTATAATACAAAATTCAAAATTCAAAAGCCATAAGGCTTGTTTGGCAAAAACTCTTTAAAATAAAGACTTAATATTTTAAGCCTTGTTTGGATAAATCCATTTAATTTATTTTAATAAACAATTTAGATTATAATTTATAATCACATTTTATTTATATAGATTTCCATAACAAATTTTAGTTACATACACTAAGTACAACACACTAAATAAATTTCCCACTTAATCCAATTATCACAAAATTATAATCTCATTATAATTTTATTTAATAAATTAACATACCACTTTTATTATAAAATTAAAACAATAATATAACATCTCATGTTATCTTACAACTCTCTAACTATTAGATTAAATTAAATTAGAATATTATCTAATAAATTTAATTCGCAAATATTTACTAACAACAACCACATCAATAAAATATTTATTAAAATTAAATAAATATTTTAAAATACAAATAATAAAAACTTGAATTGTTACATTCCATAATGCATTAATGATATATAAGATATATTTTGATACTTTCAAATTATTTTTGTATAGCCGAAACAAGTAGCGTAGACATATAAACAATAGAACATTTTAAAACTCATTGGTTCAATAATCTGACCCAATATTTTTTCAAAAATATTTTTATTAGCACGATTTAATTATTTTTATTTAAGACCCCAACATTTATGAATAAAGATTTAATTTTTTATATATATTATTTTCAATAGTAAGGTGTTGATTTGATATAATGTTATAGTTATGGGTGATATGTGCAAATTTTACAAAGTAAGCAAGTTGTCATAAAATATTCATTTGATCAGGGAATATTCTTTTTATTGGGGAATATTCCTACTACGGTGCAATCATTGGTGGACCCCACAATAGAATAACTATCGGATATAAAAAGCGACAAAATAACCTTTTCATAAAATAACGGCAAGATTTTTATCGTTAAACTGTTGAAATATCCGGTGATACAAGTATAGTAATACGCGTTGTTGCACAGTAGCACACGAGGTATTGCACAATATCTATGATTATTGATGCTTATGTAAGAAGTCTCCCAGTTTCATTCAATAGTTGCCACAGTAGTTGTTGTATAGTATCTCATATTATTGATTTAATTATTGTCATAGTATCATCTGTGACACTCCCAAATCTGGGTACTTCATTGTCACATGATTTGGTGTTCATTGTCCAATCAATCATTTTTAACTACCCAAATATAATAAAATTTAAACAATAATTTTTTCCATTAAAGAGTTACAAAATTAAATCCAGTCAATCCCAGGTTTTTTTTTCGTGTTTCAGAATACGGTTAACCAACATGTATCTAACCATAAAACATTCATCAAATGCAGAACAATAATAAATTACATCCCATAATTTAAAAGAAATAAGTCTGAAACATAATTCTCAACAAATAACAAGTCTTCAACACTTGTTCATTTTTCCTTTTCCTTTGCTAGTGGTTGGCTTGTCAACCTTCTCAACTTTAGTTGCAATGATTATATATATGCAAGAGTGAGCAAAAAAAATTCTCACTTGAAAGAATACAATGACTGGCAATGAATAAACTCATTTGAATTGAATAACATATCTGAACATCGATAATCAATAACTGATACTGGAAATTATCTGAGGGTCACAAGACCATAAACTATGTCCAATGTTATAAGTATTTCTTTCAACTTAAACCTAAATAGTCATTAGACTGTAGGGACTCCCCGTACTTAGGGTGATCAACCTTTCGTACCATGTATTGTGCACACACATCTAAACACTTCCACGTAAATTATCCCCTAAAATAGGGTTCTTCATCTCAGTTTTAATATACAAGTCCGCACCAAAGTAAGTTTGGTTTGGATAAATTTTAAGGGTAATTTAAAGTTCAATGAACATCAACTAAGGATTAGTTGAATCAAAAGTTTAATGACAATGCGAGGTTTTAACAACGACATGTTATAGAGTAATTATGAATCATATATGAATAATATGATACATCAAAGTCATGCTTTAAGAATAACTTTCAAAGTATTAAAATATATAATGAACCTAGCTTGAACAACAATGATAAGCTAAGGTTACATTTTCCAATAAGGAAACAAAATTAAGAACTTTGCTCGATAAAATTCAAGAACTTGTGTAATGTTATAAACAAGACAGAATAACAAACTTGCATATTTATAAACAAGGTAGGTTAAACTCAATAAAGATTAGGGTTAGAGAACTTGTTTAAATAAGAGTAGGATTAGGAAACTTGCACATCAATAATAAATAAGTTAGGGAAATTAAGGAAACTTTCTCAAAGAAAGTTTGGGATTAGAGAACTTGCGTAAGTATAACATGACAACGAAAAGTAAACCTTGCTGAATAATAAAGTAGCAAAGGTTAGGGTACTTGCGTAACAATAACAACTTAACTACTTAAAAGAGATTAGAGATAGAGAACTTGCATAAACTAAGTAAGATAGGATAAACTCAAATAGAGATTAGGGTTCGATAACTTGCCTCGTGCGTAGGTTAAACGATCACTACTCACGTTCACCACAAGTCCTACACATACCATATGTATTGACAACACTCATTAGTTATACTAATATTAACTTCATGAGTTTAGTTCCCACTTTTAGTATAGCTTGTTAACTTAGTTTAAGTTTTTGTTTACTACCACAAATCACATATTACAAGACCGAAATCTCGAATCTTAAGCTCAAACAACATCACATCTTTTCATGAGCATTACATTTTATCTCTTTTACAACTTATCAAATTATCATGGCATGTCAACGTATGAACGTTAATAACTTGATATAACATCTTATTACATGTTCAACATGTTATCATACTCTTTAGATTAGGTTAGACTAACATACAATGGACTGCACACAACTAAAACCAAAATTTCCCCATCTCTGCTACCCCCATCGGGGCGGGGTTTTATATTGAGGAAAGGCCCTCCGGGGCGGCATAAATACACTGGTAACGCCTACTGGGGCGGGGGTACCCAGTATCAGTTTCCGCATTTCGCGAACGAACACATCAGAAAGCCAAATAAGGCCTAAAAGCTTCTTTTTAACAACTATTTCAATTTACCCAAGTTGTAATAAGTTTACATAAACATAAACTAATGTTCCTAACATGTTTCTAACCATATAAACAACATAAACATCAAAATTATAACATTTAAATTCACTATTTTTACTATTTTTTCACTTTTTGACATTCTTAGCAAAATTAATCACCGTGAATTCATTTTTCAACTAAAACGGTCCATTTAAATCATATTGTTTTCGTTTCTTCATGTATTTACATAATCAGAAATCAATTTAAAGTTTAACACATGAATTGAACATCAATTTTAATTCTAAAATAAGCCATATCATATATATACCACTGTAATTCAAGTTCTTCAATACTAAACATATTTCTACGAATTTGTTTACTCTACATCATGACTAAATGGTATAAACCATGTTATCAACACCCATTAACACATATAACACCATGTTTTCAACAATCATACTCAAAAACTCATTTACGGAAATTTTTATGAAAACTCAAAAACACAGAGAACTAATAACAAAAGGGTTAAATTACTACCTTAAATTTTTGATTATGCTTTGTTAGATGATGAGAATAGCTCTGACAGCCTCCCTTGATTCTCAAAACCTCTAAATTCTCTTTGTTTCTCTAGAGCTCTCTCTTTTCTTTCACAAATACTATGTTCCTCACTTTCTCCATATTAAACTCATATATGATATAACGTGATATTATAAAACATGTTAAACGTACTTATGTTTATCAGTTACGTAATTAAGAAAATAAATTCCATCAGTTTTAAAATTCAAAAGCCACTAAGGCTTTTTTGGCAAAACCAATCAAAAATAAGGACTTAAAATCCTTATGCCTTGTTTGGTAAAACCAAATTAAAACTCCTTTTAGTTTATTTTAATAACTCACTTATTATATAGTTTATTGTCACACTTTATTTAATTAAATTTCCATATTCAAATTCAATTAAATTAAAGTTAACATTAACACAATAAATCAAATTATCACATAATTATAATTCCAATTTACTTAACAAATCACTAAATATCTAATTTAATTATTAAATTAAATTGAAACAACATTATAATAATTCATTTAATCCTTACCAACTCTCTAATTTAATTATTAAATTAAATTAGAATATTACAGCATAATAATTAATTCATCATTCTTTTATTTTAATTAACTTCAAAATATTAAATTACCAATTATCAACTTAATTAACATATTACCTTAATTAAGTTAATTCCCCACAACTCATGAATTATTTATTTAACTAATAAATAATCAAATTAAATAAATATTTATTTAACAATACACATCAACCAAAATATTTATTTAATTAAATAAATATTTGAAAATACACATAAAATTATGGATTGTTACATCATCTGTACAATATTTTATATTATTAAATCAATAATTGAGGCAACATATTTATTCATATTATTATTTGCATTATTGACAATGTCTATAAAGTTCTGTCGAGGAAAGATGTATGGTTATTTAATTGCGCGCCAGTAAGGAGAAATCAATATCGAAAAGCCCCATCTTTCCTGGGAACGATCTGGTTGTCAATATTGTGAGTTATAATGTTAAATGATGAATAATTGTTGAAAGATTAGAAATGTGTTGATTGAAGATAAGTGATTTTTGGTAAATATTTATTCAATTTTTGATATAAATAGAGGGGCTTGTCATGAGGCATTTGTTGGAAGTTTGACTTATTATTTCATGGGGAGATGTGCTAATTTTTCAGACCGTCGGTTGAAGTTTTAATAGTAAATCAATATGGACCGCCAGTTGAAGTTTTAATAGTAAATCAATATGGACTGTCCATTTTAATAGTAAGTTAATCTGGACCGTCCGTGAATCAGTTACTATTTAGTCTATTTTCCTATAAATAGAAGCTCATTTCTTCCTTCTTTCTCACCAATTTAGTAAAACTATAGCACTACAAAAAAATGGGTCTCTAACAACGATTTTTCGAGTAACGACTTTATAAGTCATTGCTAAAAGTATATGTTTAGCAACAAATTTTGTCATTCGTTGCAGATTGTGTCAGGCTTTCACTTTTTGCAACGAAATTCATAAGTCGTTGCAACATTTCGTTGCTAATTCATTGGTGGGAAAAAATTTCGTTAGAAATTCGTTGCAAAATTTTCAGCCACTTGATTTCCAGTTATCGTGGGCAACGAAAATTTTTTTGTTGCTAAAAATGGGGCTTTAGCAATGATTTTTCAAGTAACGACTTTATAAGTCGTTACTAAAAGTATATGTTTAGCAACGAAACTTGTCATTCGTTGCAAATTGTGTCAGGCTTTCACTTTTTGCAATAAAATTCATAAGTAGTGGCAAATTTTGGGAACAAAATTCGTTAGAAATTCGTTGCAAAATTTCTAACCACTTGATTTCTCCTTATCGTGGGCAACAAAAGTTTTTTTGTTGCTATATTTCGTTGCCTAATATGGACCACATTCATTGGCAATAATTTTTGTTTTCGTTGCATATTTTATATAACTTTTTGCAACGACTATTAACATGTTGCCTTAAATTAAGATAATAATAATAATAATAGTACTAATAAAAATAATAATAACAATAAAAGTAATAATAATAATAATAATAATAATAATAATAAATAATAATAATAATAAATAATAATAATAATAATAGTGCTAATAATAATAATAACAACAACAACAACAATAATAATAATAATAATAATAATAATAATAATAATAATAATAATAATAAAAATAATAGTAATAATAATAATAATAATAATAATAATAATAATAATAATAATAATAATAATAATAATAATAATAATAATAATAATAATAATAATAATTTGACGCCCCCAAAATATGTATACATCACCTATTCTGAGTCGCCAAATACATGGTACAGAATACAAATACAATCGTTAATATACGACAAGATAGCTATGAGTTTTAATACAAATACTGTCTTCTAGACAATATTCACTCTCAGAATAAGTCCTCGTTACATTTATTGTCACACTATTTAACAGAATAGTGAGGACTACTAATACTATCATCTGGTCCATCACTCCGTTCCCCGACTCGTCCCAGCTATATTCTCATTTCCTGAAGAAAATAATGAAATAAAGGGTGAGCTCAACTAGCCCAGTAAGAAATATTATGACTAAGATAATGCAGAATAAATTATCATTAGCCTTAAACAGTGTTAAACTGATACAATATAACAAACATCAAGTTTAACTGCAGCGAAACAAGCAACCCATTAGAAGAGTCAAGTAGAGAATAAAATCTACTATCTTCTATGATTTAAAAGGTTTTTCATGACTTTTATCGCTGGGACTCAGCTTAAAAATAATTCACATCATCGAATCACCCCTACACTACGGCCAAAGATATTCTTTTGTATCACGACTATAATTATCCATGCAGTACAGGTCAAGAATATTTGTGTATTCATTAATGGTCATGATCATGCCAACCACTATCCATCAATGCACTACGGGCCAATGAGGACTTTTACCACATCATTTATAACATTACGGTCATGATTATACCGAATAATCTCTGGTCATAATCGTATCAAGTCCATCTATGCAATACAGGCCACAAATGACTTTCAACATAATATAAACATGAGGATGATGACAATGATATAAGAGCTCAATATAACAAGTTCAAGAATTAATTTATCCAGGAACCAATAATGTCCAAATTGTCAACATGATACTGCTTTGTGGAGTAAAATTCAAGAATGCTCGGAAGAATATTTTCATGAAAAGATACTAGATGAAGCGCAAATATCAAGGATATTCCACTAATTTCATGGAGTATAAAAGTCAAAACTTTAACCAACTGAATATAATAAAGAATGGAATAACAAAAGAAATTACCATGCATGCGATAGACCGCACAGACAGGTTATTTCAATAGGAGAATAAATAATTGAACCAGGTCATGCGTAAACGCACCGACAGGATATTCCGACAGAATAATAAATAATGGAACCAGGTCCAACGTAAACGCACAGACATGATATTCTGACAGAATAATAAATAATGGAACCAGGTCCGACGTAAACGCACAGACATGATATTCTGACAGGATAATAAATAATAGAATCAGGTCCGGCGTAAAGCACAGACAGGATGTTCCAACAGAATAATAAAAATGTAATAATAGAAGAATTTCACCAAGTATAGGGTAGCCCACGTATACAAGTTATTCCAACAGAATAATAAAGAATGGAATAACAGAAGTTCTCTTCATGAATAAGAAAGAAAGAATACCCTTTACGAGTACAACAAATAATATCCCTTACCGTAAAAGAAACTTGATATCAGAGTAGTGAAGTAGCAGAATACTTTTCTTCTTTCTCTCTCTAGAGTTTCAGTGAATTCGTAAGAAAATAATGACGGAATGAGCTTCTATTTATAGAAAAATAAACTGCATAGTAACTAACTCATGAACGGTCTAGATTGATTTACTTGAATTTGATGGTCCATATTTAAAGCAAAATCTTTTAAATAAAATATAATATATTCTATTTATAATCTAATAAAACGAATAACTTTATAAAAGATTTTACTATACAAACACTATGCAGGCACTATACAAACACTATGCATAATAAAATATAATATATTCTAATTATTGTCTAATAAAACAGATAATTTTATAAAAATATTCTGTTTTATATAAACAGATTTTACTATTAGCCTAACAAAACGAATAACTTTATAAAAGTATTCTGTTTTATATAAAAAGCTTTTCTGTTTTATTACATTAATAATACCAATAAAACAAAATTGAGTGACTTATCACGTACGCATCAATAATCAATACCGTGTGCTACTATGAAACCATGCGTATTACTATACTTTTACTACCGAGTAGTTCAACAGTATTAATGGTAAAACTTCCGCCGTTATTTTCATGAAGTATTTTTGTCGTTTTCTCAATTCGACAATAATTCCGTTGTAGGGTCCACCAATGATTGTGTCGTCGTACGAATATTCCCTGTTAAAACGAATATTCTCCGACCAATCGAATATTATATAGCAATTTGCGTACTTTGTAAAATTTATAAATATTACCCACAACTATAACATTATATCAATTTCACTCTATAATATTTAAAAATGATATTTATAGAAAATTCATCTTTATTTATACAAGTTGGGGTCTTACAACCTCCCTTTCTTATGAAATTTCTCCCTCGAAATTAGGGTACGTACCTGGTATATCGAAGAGGTAAGGATACCTTGACTTCATTTCAGATTCTAACTCCCAGGTCATTTCCTCAACATCGTGGTTTTTCCACAAAACTTTGACTTGAGGTATAACCTTGGAGCATAGAATATGTTCCTTCTTATCCAAGATTTGAACAGGAACCTCTTCATACGTTAAATCTTCCGCTATTTGATCCGGTTCTAACTCAATAATGTGGTTCGGGTCTTCCACACATTTACGTAACATGGATATGTGAAAAACATTATGAACGCGAGACATACTTGGTAGTAAAGCGAGTCGATAGGCCACAGTTCCTACTCGAGGGCCAATGAATCGAGGATTAAGCTTTCCTCTCTTTCCAAATCTCGTAACTCCTTTCCACGGAGCAACTCGCAACAACACATGATCTCCTATATCAAATTCCACGTCCTTTCGATGAAGATCAGCATAACTCTTTTGTCGATCTTGTGAGATTTTTGTACATTACCGGATTGTTTGAATCTTTTCCGTAGTCATACGTACCAACTCTGGTCCCAACAACGTTGCTTCACCCACCTCATCCCAGCATACTAGAGAACGACACTTTCTTCCATACAACGCCTCGAATGGAGCCATGCCAATACTTGCTTGATAATTGTTATTATAGGAAAACTCCACCAATGGTAAGAACTTATCCCAACTTCCCTTGAAGTCAAGAACACAGAGTCTTAATAAATCTTCAAGAGTTTGAATAGTTCTCTCTGATTGTCCATCCGTCTGGGGATGATATGCCGAACTAAATCGTTAATCCGTGCCCATAGCTTTTTGCAAACTAACCCAAAATCGTGAAATGAATCTTGTGTCAACTATGGATACTGGCATATCATGTAGTCTTACAATCTCATTTATGTACATACGAGCAAGACGTTCAAGTGTATAAGTTTCTCGTATTGGTAAGAAATGAGCAGACTTGGTCAATCTATCAACAATGACCCAAATTGCATCAATGCCTTGAGAAACCTTGGGAAGACCAGTAACGAAATCCATGGTAATATGCTCCCACTTCCATTCTGGAATTTCAAGTGGTTGCAATGGACCTTTTGGTACTTGATGCTCCACTTTGACTCGTTGACAAGTTAGACACCTTGAGATAAACAGCGCTATCTCTCTCTTCATATTGCTCCACCAAAATGTATGACGAAGATCACGATACATTTTAGTACTCCCAGGATGGATTACAAACGGTGTGTTGTGCGCCTCCAACATAATTTTATACTTTAAATCAGTGTCGTTAGGAATACAAAGTCTGGAGTTGACTTGAAGTATTCCTTCTTCATCGATTCTTGCTTCCGGCATAGCACCTTCTTGCACTTTCTTCCTCATACGTATCAGCTCCAGGTCTGTAGCTTGAGCAACTTTAACTTTATCAATTAAAGTCGGTTCTACTCGTATGTTCGCCATCATCACATGGGTCCCTGGAGTCTTTAACTCTATCTCCATCCTTTGCAAGTCACACAAAATGGGCCGTTGCATTGACAATAACGCACTCGTACTTGCATATGATCTTCTACTCAATGCATCAGCTACCACGTTCGCTTTTCCAGGATGGTATTGGATGGTATGATCATAATCTTTCAACAGTTCCAGCCAACGTCGTTGTCGCATGTTGAGTTCCTTTTGAATGAAGAAATATTTGAGGCTTTTATGATCCGTAAAGATCTCCACTTTCTCCCCATACAAGTAATGTCTCCAAATTTTAAGTGCAAAGACAACAGCTGCCAACTCTAGATCATGAGTAGGATAATTTCTCTCAAATTCTTTGAGTTGTCTTGAGGCATAGGCTATGACTTTCCCATGTTGCATGAGAACACATCCCAACCCTTTGCTCGAAGCATCACTGTAGATGACAAATCCCTCCGAGCCAGATGGTATTGTCAGAACAAGTGTTGAAATGAGTCTCCTCTTGAGTTCTTGAAAACTCTTCTCACATTCTTCGCTCCAACCGAACTTTGTATCTTTTCGAGTCATCTGAGTTAATGGAGTAGCGATTTGAGAAAATCCTTCCACGAATCTCCGATAATAACCAGCTAAACCGAGAAAGCTACGTACTTCGGTCACTGATTTAGGTTGCTCCCAGCTTTGAATTGCTTCAATCTTTGCTGGGTCAACATATATTCCATTACTTGATACTACGTGCCCAAGGAATGCTACTTCCTCAAGCCAGAACTCGTATTTCTTCAACTTGGCATAAAGCTTATATTCACGAAGCTTTTAGAGTGACAGCCTCAAGTGTTGCTCATGATCTTGACGGCTTTTGGAATAAATAAGGATGCCATCAATAAAGACGACCACAAAGTGATCCAAATATTCCTTGAATACTCGGTTCATCATATCCATGAAGGCAACATGAGCATTAGTCAATCCAAAAGACATGACTAAGAATTCATAATGCCCGTACCGAGCTCTGAAGGCAGTCTTTGGAATATCCTCAATTCTAACCTTCAGCTGATGATATCCAGAACGAAGATCGATTTTTGAAAAGAATTGTGCTCCTTACAACTGGTCAAACAGGTCATCAATACGTGGCAATGGGTACCTATTTTTGATGGTGACATGATTCAACTCCCGATAATCAATACAAAGTCGCTTACTCCCATCTTTCTTCTTCACGAATAGAACAGGAGCACCCCAAGGAGAAGTACTAAGACGAATAAAGCCAATGTCTAACAATTCCTGCAGTTGGGTCTTTAACTCCTGAAGTTTAATAGGAGCCATTCGATATGGGGCTTTGGAAATGGGTTTTGACCCCAGGTTCAAGGTCGATATAAAATTCAATTTCATGCTCTGGGGGTAGGCCATGAAGTTCTTCAGGGAATACGTCAGGAAATTCATTAACAATAGAAATATCATTCAAAACTGAAGTATTTTTGTTTAGATCCGTGACATGAGCTAAGAAAGCTTGACATCCGTTTTTCAATAAAAGAATAGCTTTATGGCTTGAGATAACAGTGATTGATTTTAATGGTTTGGTTGTTTGAATTCGCATAATAGGTTTATTAGGAATATGAAAGCTAACAACCTTACGAAAACAATCAATTTTTACATGATGAGTAGTTAACCAATCAATCCCTAGAATTACATCAAATGCAGGTATTTTCAATGAAATAAGATCGACAGGTAATGTGAGGGTACCAATTTGAACCAAACAAGACTTATAAACAGTGGATATAATGAAGGTTTCTCCCAACGGAGTTTTCACAGATAAGTCAAAGTCTAATTTCTCTGGAGTCAAATTTAATCGTTGAGCGCAAACAGGAGAAATAAAAGAATGGGTAGAACCGGTATCAAACAAGGTATAGACTTTGCTAGAATTTATGATAAGCTTACCCGTGATGACCTCATTCGGGTTCCTTGCTTTCTGGGAGGTCACAACAAACGCTCTCCCTTGCACTATCGATTTTAACTTTTCTGGGACGTCCTTTGGTGCCTCCATCCTAGCTGAACTTGTCTTCAGTGAACGACAAAATCGGGCTAGGTGACCTTCTCTTCCACAATTATAACATGCTTTGGACGGCATCGCGCTGTTTGGACTGATGTGTCCCTCCCCTCCGCATTTGAAGCATATGATCGGTGGTCATTCTCCTTCCTTAACCACGGGTGCTAGTGCTGACGTCTTTCCATCATTGTTGAATCTCTTCTTCTTGAAATGTCCATTCTTATTATTTTGGCCATGATTACCACCGAAGTGGTTACCATTTCTGGCCTGCTGATTCCCTCCATGCTTGTTGTCACCGCTTCGATGACTGCTTTCACTGGTATTATTATTTTGCCTATTGCTCTCTTTTGGTTGCGTTGACTCGTTATCGCGCTCCACTAACTGAGCCCTATTTACAACATCTGAATACAAACACAATTTATGAGAAATAAGATGTTGACGTATCTCTGACTTCAAACCTCTTAAAAACATCCGCGTCATTCTCTTTTCATTATCCACCAAGTGGGACGTAAACCGGGACAGCTAGGCAAACTTAGCTTCGTACTGCGACACGATCATATTATTCTGCTCCAACTTGATGAACTCTACCTCCTTCATGTGACGAATATTTTCGGGAAAGTACTTGTCATTGAACAATTCTTAGAACTTCTCCCAAGACATCTTCAGTGCAGCAAGTTGAGTACGCTTTACTGATTCCCACCAGTAATCTGCCTCTCCTCGCAATATAAAGGTGGCAAAGGGAACCTTTTGCTCCTCAGCATATCCCAAGACATCAAATATCTTGATGATCTGCTTTATCCACTTTTTCGCCTTAAGTGGCTTTAGTTCTCCAATAAACTCCGGTGGTCCCAGCTCCTTGAACTGTTTAGCGGTGACCGTCTGAGAGTTTTCAGTGTTTTCACCTATATTTTGGACAGGAGCCGCTCTCGCCTGCTATTGCATGAATTTCATAAAGCCTCTGAACATTCCATCATTCATCATTTGGTCAGTGTTGTTGTTTGCATGAGGATTATCGCCTTTTTGATGCACATTATCCTGATTATTGATATGTGGTGAATCAACGGTCGCCTGTGCTCCATTGCTATTCTCAACATTCTCGGATGTCATTTTCAAATACTGCCACAAAATAAGGGTTAAATAACATATCACATATTATCTCTATACTCTGACCGACCAATTAAATGCCAAATAAACTTAGGTAGGTCATACTGGCGAAGGAATGCCCCGTCTCTCCCCTCCTAGTTCTAGTCTCACATCTTAGCCAGGGATCATATCCCTAAGCTCTGATACTAACTGTGACGCCCCCAAAATAGGTATACATCACCTATTTTGAGTCGCCAAATACATGGTACAGAATACAAATACAATCGTTAATATACGACAAGATAGCTGTGAGTTTTAATACAAATACTGTCTTCTAGATAATATCCATTCTCAGAATAAGTCATCGTTACATTTATTGTCACACTATTTAACAGAATAGTGAGGACTACTAATACTATTATCTGGTCCATCGCTCCGTTCCCCGACTCGTCCCAGCTATATTCTCATTTCCTGAAGAGAATAATGAAATAAAGGGTGCGCTGAACTAGCCCAGTAAGAAATATTATGACTAAGATAATGCAGAATAAATTATCATTAGCCTTAAACAGTGTTAAACTGATACAATATAACAAACATCAAGTTTAACTGCAGCGGAACAAGCAACCCATTAGAAGAGTCAAGTAGAGAATAAAATCTACTATCTTATATGATTTAAAAGGTTTTTCATGACTTTTATCGCTGGGACTCAGCTTAAAAATAATTCACATCATCGAATCACCCCTACACTACGGCCAAAGATATTCTTTTGTATCACGACTACAATTATCCATGCACTACAGGTCAAGAATATTTGTGTATTCATTAATGGTCATGATCATGCCAACCACTATCCATCAATGCACTACGGGCCAATGAGGACTTTTACCACATCATTTATAACATTATGGTCATGATTATACCGAATAATCTCTGGTCATAATCGTATCAAGTCCATCTATGCAATACAGGCCACAAATGACTTTCAACATAATATAAACATGAGGATGATGACAATGATATAAGAGCTCAATATAACAAGTTCAAGAATTAATTTATCCAGGAACCAATAACGTCCAAATTGTCAACATGATACTGCTTTGTGGAGTAAAATTCAAGAATGCTCGGAAGAATATTTTCATAAAAAGATACTAGATGAAGCGCAAATATCAAGGATATTCCACTAATTTCATGGAGTATAAAAGTCAAAACTTTAACCAACTAAATATAATAAAGAATGGAATAACAAAAGAAATCACCATGCATGCGATAGACCGCACAGACAGGTTATTCCAACAGGAGAATAAATAATGAAACCAGGTCATGCGTAAACGCACCGATAGGATATTCTGACAGAATAATAAATAATGGAACCAGGTGCAGCGTAAACGCACAGACATGATATTCTGACAGAATAATAAATAATGGAACCAGGTCCGGCGTAAAGCACAGACAGGATGTTCCAACAGAATAATAAAAATGTAATAACATAATAATTTTACCAGGTATAGGGTAGCCCGCGTATACAGGTTATTCCAACAGAATAATAAAGAATAGAATAACAGAAGTTCTCTTCATGAATAAGAAAGAAAGAATACCCTTTACGAGTACAACAAATAATATCTCTTACCGTAAAAGAAATTTGATATCAGAGTAGTGAAGTAGCAGAATACTTTTTTTCTTTCTCACTATAGTTTCTCTCTAGAGTTTCAGTGAATTAGTAAGAAAATAATGAAGGAATGAGCTTCTATTTATAGAAAAATGGACTGCATAGTAACTAACTCATGAACGGTCTAGATTGATTTACTTTAATCTGATGGTCCATAATTAAAGCAAATTTTTTTAAATAAAATATAATATATTCTATTTATAATCTAATAAAACGAATAACTTTATAAAAGATATTACTATGCAAACACTTTACGGGCACTATGCAAACACTATGCATAATAAAATATAATATATTCTAATTATTGTCTAATAAAACAGATAACTTTATAAAAGTATTCTGTTTTATATAAAAAGATTTTACTATTAGCCTAATAAAACGAATAACTTTATAAAAGTATTATGTTTTATATAAAAAACTTTTTTGTTTTATTACATTAATAATACCAATAAAACAAAACTGAGTGACTTATCAGGTAAGTATCAATAATTAATACCGTGTGCTACAATACAACCATGCATATTACTATACTTTTACTACCGAGTAGTTCAACAGTATTAATGGTAAAACTTCCGCCGTTATTTTCATAAAGTATTTTTGTCGTTTTCTCAATTCGACAATAATTTCGTTGTAGGGTCCAACAATGATTGTGTCGTCGTACGAATATTCCCTGTTGAAACGAATATTTACCGACCAATCGAATATTATATAGGAACTTGCGTACTTTGCAAAATTTATAAATATTACCTACAACTATAACATTATATCAATTTCACTCTATAATATTCAAAAATGATATTTATAGAAAATTCATCTTTATTTATAAAAGTTGAGGTCTTATAAATAATAATAATAATAATAATAATAATAATAATAATAATAATAAATAATAATAATAATAATAATAATAATAATAATAATAATAATAATAATAATAATAATAATAATAATAATAATAATAATAACATACGTTTGGATAAACCTGTTAAGTTAAACACAATTAAAATTCCAAATAAATTGCAACTTAGACATAACTTAACATCGAAAAATTGAAGCTTTAGAAACCAAAGAATTCAATAATGGTGGAACCATTTATCTTACATCGGGATAATATATTTTTTGGTCACTGTACTAGCGTCCGATTTTTATTGTGGTTACCGAAACTTTTTTTGTTACAATCGAATAACTGTACTCTCAAAAATTATAAAATGGTCATTATTTTTAATTTTCGTCCGAAAAAATGGACGGAATGCTGACTGTGCATATTTTTGCTGACGTGACCCGTTATTTTTGCTGACGTGGAGCTGGGCTTGCCAGGCTTAAAAATTTCCTTAAAAAAAATATTGCTCACAAGTGTCGAACCCATAGACCTCTCCAAACTAGACACCTTATATTCCAACAAAAGCCACTAAACCAACTACCTAATCATGCTAAAATTTATGTAACACTAATATTTAAACCACTTAACATCGTTTTTATGCATGTGAAGAGGAGATAATACACTTTTTGGCCACTTTACTAGGAATTGTAATAATAATAATAATTGTAATAATTGTAATAATAATAATCATTGTAATATGAATAATAATTAAAATTAAAATTAAAATTTTAAATAATAATAATTAACGTTATAGATTTATAGAATTAATAATAATTAACTAACATTCATATTAATTCATTTAGATTTATAGAATAATTAACGTTATACAATTAAATAATTTTAAAAAAAAAAAATAATTGTCTATATATTTATAAAACCAACAATAGGTGGCATGTAAGGAACTCACTATACAGAAGTCGAAATATTATTCTATAGTTAAAATAATCTTATTATTGGGAAAAATAAGATATATATATATATCCTCTTTTTTATTTATTTCTTATTTATTTTTTTGAATTGGAATAGCGATCTTATTGTTAGGTTTATAATATTCATGAACGCAATCAAATTGCACAAAATAAGCGAAAACGTAAAAAAATCAGAGTTTAAAATTTTACAAACCATATACCCGGATCATCCTTTATGCATAATTATTAATTAAACGAAAAGATACGAAGAACAAGAATCATACCCTTGAAGATTCAAGCTTCCTCAGGTACAAGTTCACCTTCAATCCTATTCGTGTTCAACTTGAATCCACCGGGTTTGATTCCTTCCTTTGATCAACGTTAGCCACCCAAGTGTTTGGCCTCTAGAGGTGATCCACCAAGAAAGAATAAAGATTCAAGAAGATGGGTGTTTGGCAAAACCATAGTTTTCTATCTCTATAGAAAAAGAACGTACTATCCAACTATTGGAATTGCATATATTGATATCTGTTATAAGACTCACCTTATAAAGATATCAGGTAACTTTATTTAATTAAAAATAAGGTATTATTTATTTAAGTAAACTCTTTTAATTAAATGGGCTCCCTAATTTTATTAGGGATAATTAATTAAACTCCTTTAACTAATTTTTCCTCCTAATCCTATTAGGAATAAATGAGAGTACTTATATTAAATTAATTCTTAAACTCTTTTAAAAATTAAAATAATAATAATTGTAATAATATTAATAAGACTCCTCTTATTAATTTATATTTAATATTTCTAAAATATTAAATAATAAATATTAAGCTATTTAATTTATTCTATCACCATAGATTAAATAAAATATACTTAACATATTATTACGATTATGCAACTAACTTCTTAAATAATTATTCTTCCTTTTATGGTGTGATCCTTTAGGTTCTCCATATTAAACCGGTTGTGAATAAATCAATTAGAACAATTCTAATATTATTTAAATAAATAAATTAAACAATTAATTTATTTAAATAAATAATATTTATTCTACAATAAGGATAAGCCTCCCTAGCGATCAACGACTTTCCAGATAATATAGATTTCAACATTAATCATAAAAGAACCTTTGAGTAAATAGTTATCGTACAATTCAATCATTCCACCATACAATATCCCAATTAAATATAAGACATGAAATTACTATCAAGTCTTATTTTATTTAATTATATGTATTTCGACTCTTAAATGCACAACTCCAAATAATGTAAATTAGAAACTCTTTTCTAATTTTATTCTGCCTTGGTCAAGGACTACTGGGTTATCATTTATCGAATCACATATGACATTTCTCTTCTTTTACTAGAAGTGGTAGATTCTTTATTGATCATACATTATCTCCATGTACAACTTATTATACCCAAGCATACCCTTTGATATACCCTAAGGGTCTTAAAGAATAAGTCAAATTATAACTCGTCATACACAAGATACTATGATGATCTCAAGTCCAAGGTTTACTTTTACTACTATCACTACAGGAATTCCTATTGACAAGTAAGTAAAACTCCATTAGGTATTCCTTAGCGAGCCACGTTCAGTGAATTTATTCTCTAATAAGCACCTACATACTTGCTTTAGTGTCTCCACACAAATGATCATGAGATCAATCATCTTCATCTATTGAGCAAGCAACGTATGTATCAATCTATCCGGATTCACTAATCCCCAATTTAGTAATCCAATGATTGGGAACTATTTTAGTTTTAAGCTTTCTAAAAATTTAGATCTCATTAGAATGATCATCATCATTATTCTAAAAGCATTGCTTAAAACTATGGGTTTATCACATATTATAAAACAACATCATGTACATAATTAAAAGCCTTTAATAAATTAATACTTTTTATTAATAAATGAATAAGGCTGTTACAAAGTATATGCTTTATCATCAAACATGATTGGCTTGTGTGCATACTACTTTCAATCTCCCACTTGTACTAAAGCCAATCGCCATGGTATCTCATACCCTTCTTCTCTAAGTGACGATTATCATGCTGTTGGATAAGCTTTAGTTAATGGATATGTAATGTTATTCTTGAGAGTCCACTATCTCTATAGTGATTTCCCATCTTTCAATGATTCCTATAATTAAGTGAAAGTGCCAAAACACATGTTTAGATCCAAGCTATTCCTAGTTCTGTAATAAACTTTTCATCCAAACAATCAACTTGTAGCTTCATTTATAGCTATATACTTTGTATTTATCACTAAACCAACAACTCTTTGCTGTTTAGAACCTTTCCAATTCACCGCACCACCGTTCAAGGTAACGCTTTACCTTAAAGTGAATTTTCTGTCGTCTTAGTCTGTCTGAAAAACTTGAGTTTGTTAAGCCCTCTAGTTTTAATTTAGACCCACCATGAATATGATCACATCTTTAGTGTTGGTTAAGTACTTTAAGATATTTTTCACTGACTCACAGTGAACTTCTGTAACGCCTGAGAATTTTGAATTTTCAATGAATTAAATTTTTATTTGATTATGTGGATTAAATGAATTTAATTGATTTATTATGTGAGTAAAATGTTCGAAGGTCGTTCTATGACCTAGAATATGTGAATGTGGTTAGTATGCTGACTTTGTGCTATGATTAGTTGTTCTGAAATATCAAGATGAAAATGAAGGTTTTCTGAGAAGTTTTCTGTAAAAACACTATTCATCCGATTTCGTTCGGAGCTTAGGTTTGAAATTCTGAGAAATGTGTAAAAATAGAATAGGAAGACGAGATGGAATATGTGATAATATTTCAGTTATGACGAAAATGAAGTTTTCACCGGCGGACTTAAAACCTAAGGGTTTGTGAAATAAATTTTCGAAAGGGAAATGTAATGTGTATATTCGTTTCGATTATTATACGTATGAAATACGAGTATTATACTAGTATGTATATGAGTATGGTATGAAGAATAGTATGACATATAATACGATTATTATATGAGTATTATACAAAGAGAATACGTGAGTAATACGCGTAGAATATGAGTCGTATTATTAGAGTATGAGTTAAGGATTTTATACAATCCTATTGGACTTGGATTAATAACAAGCCCAATGAATTAAGTATACAAGCCCAAGTCAAGGCCCTATATTAGGTTGGTTAAAGTCCAATGTTTATTAAAGGCAAGCCCAATCCAAAGAATTAAACCATGGGTCGAACCGGCGGGTCGTGGGATGGGCAAAACTCATGGGGCAACCCATGGGGATGACCCATGGGCATGGTGGGCCGGCCACTTGGTGTGCAAGGCAAGATTAACACTTGGTCACCAAGTACTTTACTTGGTGACAAAGTGGTAAATAAGTAAGGAGGTGGATAATTGGACATTTTTGCCCTCCTTGTGGTTACCTATATATACAAGGCCAAGGTTGATTATTTTGTGCTTTACAAAGATTGACCAACATATATTGAGAGAGAGAAAGAGCTAGAAACACTAAATTCTTCTACTTCCAAGCAAACCAATAGACGTTTATCAAGAACGTTAATTGCTTCAAAGGTAAATTCTCATAAACCGTAATCTTCATCCTTTTCGATTTCTTTCTCATAGAATAATCGTAGATTGGTGGAGCATGTTTACTGAGGAGAGATAAGGATGTCTAATAATGACAAAACCATTGATAGGTCATGACCAAATAGAAATCATAAGTGGTTACGTAAGTTAAAAATTATAGAACGTCTTGAACGTTAACGTAGTTATAATTGGACATTTTGGAAACTGTTATAGCTAAGGTATGTGCATCTTGATTGGTTAGGATGTAGATATGAAGTCCATGGACTATTCCATGTGATTTGGCTTAGAGAACACGAGTAACGAAGTTATGGCGAATTTTACGGAAATAGACGTTAAACGTCGAAAACGTAAAAAGTCCGGATTAAGGGTCAAAAGTTGTCGTGTGACTTAAAAACGTTGGTTTTCAATGTCAACATGTGAGATAAGGTAATTAAGAGTTGTTGGCGAAAGAATCGTCGCATTCCGACTTACGAAAACGTTAAACGAACGCTCAAAAATGAACTTAAAGGTGAATTTCGAGTTAACGAATTCGAAAATATGAAATTCTTATATGAATACGTAAAGGATGTAATTCCTGACTTGTAGGACTTCAAATGGGTCAATTCGGATGTATAACGAACAAATTAGGAAGCCGGGAGTTTCGTTAAGAAACCAAACTGTTTTGGCCAACTGGTGCACAGGTTCGGCGCCGCAGCGCCAAACCCTGTGTTATCTGTCACGCTGCAGCGCCAGTTATGGCTGGGAGAAAATAAAAAGGTCTGGAGACTCGCGTCGCAGCTCGAGAGTTTGTACATGAACTTGCGCTGCAGCGCCAAGTCTGGGCAAAACTTCTGGTTAGTTTTTGTTCCATTTTGAATGAAGACTTAAAGTAAGACATTGAAGATACTTAATGTACATTATAAGACTTACCTTAACTCATTTGTAAGGTGTTGATGTAAAAAGATCTAGTAAGGTGTAATAGTAATTAAGCGAAGAACATAAGGACGTAATGAGTGAACCGTGAATGACGTTCAACGTTGATAGTTAACCAATATTGATCGAATGTCGGTTAAGGATATAAGAACGTTAATGAAATGTAATGAAGTATAGAAAGTCGAATCGACTTTAAAAACGAAGTTAATTCAAATAAAATATAGAAGAGAAAGAAGTTGGTTAGAATTGTAAAGTTAGTTTGTTGATAACTAATTACAATATACTATGTGAATATATCATGTAGATCCTGTAAAGGCTGGGAATTGTTGAATTATTGAATTGTATATTCGAAGACGCTTGAAGGCAAGTCTTTCTTATTGCTTGTCTAACCTCCGTGTTAGCCAAGTTTTATATGATGCATGTTTTGAAATGCTTGAATGGTTCTAAAGAAATAGTCGATGCCTGTTTTAACTCGGCTAGACTAGTATTGAAGAATGGATTGATTTGTTTACAAGTCTGTTGATATAGAACTGTTAACGCTATCCTATGCCAAGTATTTGGTACTGATGAGAAGGTAAGTTTGTCTATGTACAAACAAAAGTATTTTTCATCGATTATTCAATGGGCACGCGAGGTTGCCAAATGTTGAACGTAAATACGTTTAACGGAAGAGTGTTGATCAACATAGAGTACAATAGGCTGATCACCTAGAAGTTCTCGTAAGTAAAGACGAATGGATGGCCTTAGTGTCGGATGTCCTTTTCAAGTATGAAAACTGGAAGAGTACGTTCATGGTCTTTTGACCGGTTCAAAATTCCTAAGCTATGATATATACTTTGGAATTGTTGATATGAAATTAGAAGTGCTAGCCAAATGTTATATAGTGCTTCGTAGTTAATTGTTCAGTTATGGAAGTAAAGCATGTAATTGCCTATGTGATATTCATATGATTCTTTGTGTAAGATTTACTGAGCTAGAAATGCTCATCCTTGCTTAAACCATATGTTTGCAGCTAAAGCCAAACGAGCTAAAAATTCTAAGAGAGATAAGGGAAAGGCTAAGATGGACAGTTAATCGTCCTATAATAGATTAGTATATATGTATGTAATATACTTATGAAGAACAACGAATGTATTCGGTTATGAACCTGGGAAAGGATTTTTTACAAGTGTAATACAAAGATAGTGATTACACTAATTTTGTTGTTATTTCAATGGAATGATTGTATGAAATATAGTATCGTGGAGCACCACCTGTCGGGTTGGAAGATACCCAGATTTGGGGGCTTCACAGGTTGGTATTAAAGCATTAGGTTATAAAACTTAAGGGAGGAAGAACCTTAGGCTAATAACCTCGTTAGGAAAGGTAGAGTCCGGAGAAAGTTAACTCGAGTCAAATGAGTTAATAAGGTATTGAGGAAACTCAATATCAAAAGATTTAAAAGATGGAAAGTAACCCTAAATGGATTAAATGTGATTTGTGCTTATATTATTGTGTATTATGTACTAATCAATTTGTTATGTGGTATTGTAGATGTCGGTCAATAGCTTGATGTATAGAGATATACATGTGGTCAGCGAGGAGTCCGTGAACAGAGTTGAGCCAGTACCTGTGCCTATAGCAGATATACCTGTAGTGATTCTAGAAGAGTCAGAGCCCGAGGAATATTACTCGGAGGAGGATTATTCTGAGGAGACCATGGGAATAGCATCATATCTGAATATGATGATAGATGTAGAGGATGACATGGAGGTGACATCGATTAATACGGTGATGCCTGCCCTAGAGTCTACACCTACAGAGACTATGAGGGCAATGTACCTCTCAGTACTTGACCGTAACGTGCAACTGCACAATATGGTGCAACACCAGAAGGAAGAGATCAGTGATCTCTATGAGGCAAAGGAGTCTACAGAGTCCGACTATAAGATAGAGCATGATGAAAAAGTGCTCATGACTGACAAGGCCCAGGACTATAAGAACGAGGCCATAGAACTTCGCAAGAAATTGGTTGAGAAAGACCAAAAGATAGCACGAATGTCATTTATAAATGACAGTGCGCACGAGGATTTCAAGCTTAAGATAGCTTGTTATTCTATTGAGTTGGGACAAACTCAACATACTATAAGTCGAGATATTGTGTCGATTCTAGCGAACCAAAAGCATGAGAATGCAGTTAGGCAGTATTAGGAGTAGTATGGTAAATACTTTTGTGTAGTGACGTAAAACCTTCTTTTGTATAATTAAAGGGTAGTCATTTTAGTAAATCCCAATTTTTATGAAAGTCAATCGCGGGATAGATATGTAATAGCTTTTGGGCTATGGAAAGTAAAGTGTAAATAGTTTTGAACTATAAAGAAGCATTTTAATATAACGAAATTTTTATTCAATTTGCTTTGTTGTGTATGAGTTATTGTTTAGTTGTTTGACAACTAATAACGAAGTAAGCAAATAAGTAATAACGGAACTTTATTTATTTAATCAGAAATGCCACCAAGAAGAAGGTAACATAATCAAGAGGCGGAATCGCATAATGAGAACGAGGGGGTCCTAATAACCCAATGCAAGAGTTCGTTAACTTATTAACGGCTGCATTTAACCAAGCTGGGGGTAGAGCACCCGCAGGACTTAGGGTAGCCTGAACGACTACCTTTAAGGAATTTAGAAGTGTAGGTCCACCCGAATTTAAGGGAACAACGGACCCAAAGGAGTCCAGACATGGGTCAAGAAAATAGAGAAGGCGTTTGTTATTACAAACGTAGTTGAGGTGCAAAAGACTTCTTTTGCAACTTATATGATGAAGGGGGAAGCCAACTACTGGTGGGAGGCTCACCAGGGTGGGGCTGGAGCGGAAGCTATTACATGGGAACAGTTTAAGAAGGTATTCTTCGAGAACTATTTCCCTACTAGCATGCAAGGGAGAATGGAGATTAAGTTCTTAGAACTTAAACAGGGGGACATGACTGTTCCTCAATACGCAGCCAAATTCAATGAATTGGCAAGGTTTGCTCCACACCAAGTGGACACGGAGGAGAGGAAGGCTCGTAGGTTTGAGCAGGGCCTAAAACCCTGGCTCTATAGTAGGATATCGATTTTTCAGAGTGCTTCCTACGGGACCATTCTGGAGAAGGCGATAATAGCTGAAGGTGGTAGTGAGGCATTGACCCAATACCACAAAGATAGAAAGAATAAGAGTAAGGGAGAGGGAGGAAATAAGGTAGAGGTTGCCAGTGGAAGTGGCAATATGCCTAAGAGGAAGAACTTTAACCCTGGGAATACTGGGGCAAAACTAGGGGATCCTAAACGGAGGATGGAGGCATGTAAGACATGCGGTAAGACTCATCTAGGAGTCTGTCTGAAGGGGAAGACCGGTTGTTATAACTATGGGCAGGAGGGTCATATATCTCCCAACTTTCCTAAACCTAAGAAAAGTCGGGGATGTTTTGTATGTGGGTCGGTAGACCACATGGCAAGAAATTACCCGAAGAAAGGGGCAGAGGGTAGTAAGAGTTCTGGTAGTGGTAATTTAGTCATTACTGGACCAACACCATCATTTTGTAGACCCTCAGCCCGAACATTTAATATGACGGTCCAAGATGTAGTTGCATCAACAGATGTAGTAGCATGTATCATTCCAGTCAACGAAATAAATGCTTACGTGTTATTTGACTCGGGTGCTACTTGTTCTTTTATAGCATGTGAATTTGCTAAGCAGTTAGGGTTAAATTCTGAAAAGTTAGAAATACCTTTAGACGTTAAGGTAGCAAACGAGGAGATAATTCCCATTGAACACATTCATAGGAATTGTTTTGTAGATATCAAGGGTAATAGATTGTCGGTAGATCTTTTACCGATAAGGTTAAGGGAATTCGATGTGATTCTCAGTATGGATTGATTAATTAATCATAGAGTGATGATAGATTATCATAGAAAGAGTGTAAACCTAAGGCTTTCTAAGAAACCTGAGGTGGTGTTTTATGGAAATAAATCACCGGGACATTCTTGTTGTTTAACCATGACACAAGCTAGGAAAATGTTGAAGAAGGGGTGTAAGGGTTATCTGTGTCATGTTGTGGATACCCAAAGAATGGGAGCATCATTGGAACAGATAACAATAGTTCAAGAATTTGCGGATATGTTTCCGGAGGAGTTACTAGGTATTCCGCCAGATAGGGATGTAGAATTTGTAATTGATTTGCTGCAAGGTACAACACCAGTTTCAAGGCACCATATAGGATGGCGCCAGTTGAGATGAAGGAGTTAATGGTTCAGTTACAGGAACTATTAGATAGAAAGTACATTCAACCGAGTGTGTCTCCTTGGGAAGCACCTGTATTATTTGTAAAGAAAAAGGACAGATCGTTATGACTTTGTATCGACTATCGAGAGTTGAACAAGTTAATGATTAAGAATAAATATTCGTTGCCCAGGATCGACGATCTATTTGATCAGTTGAAAGGGGCAAAGTATTTTTCTAAGATAGATTTGCGCACAGGGTATCATCAACTTAAAGTGAGGAAGGAAGATATACCTAAGACGGCGTTTAGAAATCGTTACGGGCATTACGAGTTTTTGGTTATGTCGTTTGGGTTGACGAATGCGCCAATCGCATTCATGGATATGATGAACAGAGTGTTCAAACAGTATTTGGGCAAGTTCGTCGTAGTGTTCATTGATGATATTCTAGTCTATTCTAAGATGCCAGAAGATCATGCTAAACATCTAAGAATAGTGTTGGAAACACTACGAAGGGAGAAGTTATATGCAAAATTCACTAAGTGTGAATTTTGGCTCGAACAAGTGCAGTTTTTAGGACATGTTGTAGACAAAGATGGCATATCCGTTGATCCAGCAAAGGTGGAAGCAGTGAATGAGTGGGAGCAACCGAAAATGCCAACCGAGGTTCGGAGTTTTCTGGGGTTAGCGGGATACTATAGAAGGTTCATTCAGGACTTTTCTAAAATAGCTGCTCTGTTGACAAATCTGACAAGGAAGTCGGTGAAATATGTATGGACAGAAAAGTGTGAGCATAGTTTTCAAGAACTAAAAAGGAGGTTGAGTGAGGCACCTGTATTATCTTTACCAGATGATACGGGTAATTTTGTAGTTTATAGCGATGCGTCGCATAGAGGACTAGGTTGCGTGCTTATGCAGTATGCCAAAGTCATTGCGTATGCGTCACATCAGTTAAAGGATTATGAGAAGGTCTATCCTACTCATGATCTAGAATTGGCAGCTGTAGTGTTTGCCTTAAAAATATAGAGACATTATTTATACGGGGAGAAATGTGAGATATACACAGACCATAAGAGTCTGAAATATATCTTCACACAGAAGGAGTTGAATATGAGGCAGAGAAGGTGGTTAGAGTTGATAAAAGATTATGACTGCTATATCTTATATCATCCGGGGAAAGCGAATGTAGTAGCCGACGCGTTGAGTCGGAAGGGTAAAGAAAAGATGTCAATGTTAACGACTCAGAATGAGTTAATAACAGAGATGGCCAGGATGGAATTAGAAGTTAAGTTGCCAAGGGAAATAGTAGAGATGTTATTCTCAATAGAGACTTGACCAACGATAGTAGAACCGGTTAAGGAAGTACAACTAAATACTGAAGAATGCGAGCAGATGAAGAAGATAATGAAGGATGACATGAAGACTAAGTATAACCTTGATAAAGAAGGTTTACTTCGTTTTGAAAGAAGAATTTGGGTTCCAAATAAATCTGAGTTGAAAGAAGAAATTATGTGTGAGGCTCTTAGTTCGAGGTACTAGATACATCCTGGTAGTACTAAGATGTATCAAGACCTTCGACAGAACTTTTGGTGGCCGAATATGAAGCGTGAGATCGCAGAATATGTTAGTAAGTGCTTAACTTGTCAGAAAGTTAAGGCTGAACACCAACGACAGAGTGGGTTATTGCATCCACTGGAGATTCCAGAATGGAAATGGGAGCATATCACCATGGACTTTGTGGCGGGACTTCCAACAACGAGGAAAGGTTACGTTGTTATTTGGGTAATAGTGGATCGGTTAACCAAATTGGATCATTTTCTACCAATAGGAGTTAGGTATAACCTAGAGCAGTTAACTAAGCTTTATGTCAAAGAAATCATTTCTAGACATGGAGTACCTGTTTTGATTATGTCCGATCGTGATCCACGATTCACGTCGAACTTTTGGAGGAGTTTGCAAGAACAAATGGGAACGCAGTTGAGGTTGAGTACGGCTTATCATCCACAGACGGATGGACAGAGCGAATGCACAATTCAAACGCTAGAAGATATGTTAAGATCTTACGTTATGGATTTCAAAGGGAGTTGGGACGAACATCTACCTTTGGTAGAATTCGCTTACAACAATAGTTTTCACGCTAGTATAGGCATGCCGCCTTACGAAGCATTGTATGGGAGGAAGTGCAGAACACCACTTTGCTGGGATGAAGTAGGTGAATGTCGAATGTTGGGACCTGAGATGGTTTAACAAACGGCAGATATGGTGAAGCTGATAAGAGCTCGGTTAGTAGCAGCTCAAGATAGACAAAGGAAGTATGCAGATCCTCATCGAGAGAAGAGGGAGTTTGAAGTAGGTTCATATGTTTTTCTAAAAGTGTCTCCCTGGAAAGGGAAGATACGTTTTGGAAAGAAAGGAAAGTTAAGTCCAAGGTTTGTAGGTCCTTTCGAGATTTTAAAAAGGATAGGAGAGGTAGCTTATGAAGTAGCCTTACCTCCAGAAATGGAAAGAATACACAATGTGTTTCACGTGTCTGTGTTGCGTCCTTATAAACTGGACTACAAGCACGTAATAGAGTATGAGTCTATTCAAGTAGAAAAAGACTTAACGTATGAAGAACTTTCGATTCAGATTATTGATAGGAAGGAACAAGTCTTGAGGAATAAAGTAATACCTTCACTAAAGGTAATTTTGAGTAACCACGATGCTGAAAAAGCAACGTGGGAGCTCGAAAGTAAAATGAAGGAAAAGTTTCCTCATTTGTTTATGTAAGAGTAGCGAGATTCTGGGGACAGAATACTTATAAGGAGGGAAGAATGTAACGCCTGAGAATTTCGAATTTTTAATGAATTAAATTTTTATTTGATTATGTGGATTAAATGAATTTAATTGATTTATTATGTGAGTAAGATGTTCGAAGGTCGTTCTATGACCTAGAATATGTGAATGTGGTTAGTATGCTGGCTTTGTGCTATGATTAGTTGTTGTGAATTATCAAGACGAAAACGAAGGTTTTTTGAGAAGTTTTCTGTAAAAACACTATTCATCCGATTTCGTTCGGAGCTTAGGTTTGAAATTCTGAGAAATGCGTAACAATAGAATAGGAAGACGAGATTGAATATGTGATAATATTTCAGTTATGACGAAAATGAAGTTTTCGTCTGCGGACTTAAAACCTAAGGGTTTGTGAAAGAAATTTCTGAAAGGGAAATGTAATGTGTATAGTCGTTTCGATTATTATACGTATAAAATACGAGTATTATACTAGTATGTATATGAGTATGGTATGAAGAATAGTACGACGTATAATACGATTATTATATGAGTATTATACAAAGAGAATACGTGAGTAATACGCGTAGAATACGAGTCGTATAATTAGAGTATGAGTTAAGGATTTTATACAATCCAATTGGACTTGAATTAATGACAAGCCCAATGAATTAAGTATACAAGCCCAAGTCAAGGCCCTATATTAGATTGGTTAAAGCCCAATGTTTATTAAAGGTAAGCCCAATCCAAAGAATTAAACCGTGGGTCGAACCGGCGGGTCGTGGGATGGGCAAAACCCATGGGGCAACCCATGGGGATGACCCATGGGCAAGGTGGGCCGGCCACTTGGTGTGCAAGGCAAGATTAACACTTGGTCACCAAGTACTTTACTTGGTGACAAAGTGGTAAATAAGTAAGGAGGTGGAGAATTGGATATTTTTGCCTTCCATGTGGTTGCCTATATATACAAGGCTAAGGTTGATTATTTTGTGCTTTACAAAGATTGACCAACATATATTGAGAGAGAGAAAGATCTAGAAACACTAAATTCTTCTACTTCCAAGCAAACCAATAGACGTTTATCAAGAACGTTAATTGCTTCAAAGGTAAATTCTCATAAACCGTAATCTTCATCCCTTTCGATTTCTTTCTCATAGAAGAATCGTAGATTGGTGGAGCATGTTTATTGAGGAGAGGTAAGGATGTCTGATAATGACCAAACCATTGATAGGTCATGACCAAATAGAAATCGTAAGTGGTTACGTAAGTTAAAAACCATAGAACGTCTTGAACGTTAACGTAGTTATAATTGGACATTTTGGAAACCGTTATAGCTAAGGTATGTGCATCTTGATTGGTTAGGATGTAGATATGAAGTCCATGGAGTATTACATATGATTTGGCTTAGAGAACACGAGTAACGAAGTTATGGCGAATTTTACGGAAATAGACGTTAAACGTCGAAAACGTAAAAAGTCCGGATTAAGGGTCAAAAGTTACTGTGTGACTTGAAAAACATTGGTTTTCAATGTCAACATGTGAGATAAGGTAATTAAGAGTCGTTGGTGAAAGAATTGTCGCATTCCGACTTATAACGAAGAAAACGAGTATTGAACGGACGAAAACGTTAAACGAACGCTCAAAAATGAACTTAAAGGTGAATTCTGAGTTAACGAATTCGGAAATAAGAAATTCTTATATGAATACGTAAAGGATGTAATTCCTGACTTGTAGGAATTTGAATGGGTCAATTTGAATGTAAAACGAACAAATTAGGAAGCCGGGAGTTTCGTTAAGAAACAAAACTGTTTTGGCCAACTGGTGCACAGGTTCGGCGCCGCAGTGCCAAACCCTGTGTTATCTGTCACGTCGCAGCGCCAATTATGGCCAGGAGAAAATAAAAAGGTCTGGAGACTCGCGCCGCAGCTCGAGAGTTTGTACATGAACTCGCGCCACAGCGCCAAGTCTGGGCAAAACTTTTGGAGAGTGGCGCCGTAGCGCCACTAGAATATATAGGATGTCGCGCCGCGGCGCCGACAGTAGAAAAGTGTTGACCAAGTTAGTTTTTGTTCCATTTTGAATGAAGACTTAAAGTAAGACATTGAGAATACTTAGTGTACATTATAAGACTTACCTTAACTCATTTGTAAGGTGTTAATGTAAGAAGATCTAGTAAGGTGTAATAGTAGTTAAGCGAAGAACATAAGGACGTAATGAGTGAACCGTGAATGACGTTCAACGTTGATAGTTAACCAATATTGATCGAATGTCGGTTAAGGATATAAGAACGTTAATGAAATGTAACGAAGCATAGAAAGTCGATTCGACTTTAAAAACGAAGTTAATTCAAATAAAATATTGAAGAGAAAGAAGTTGGTTAGAACTGTAAAGTTAGTTTGTTGATAACTAATTACAGTATACTATGTGAATATATCATGTAGATCCTATAAAGGCTGAGAATTGTTGAATTGTATATTCGAAGACGCTTGAAGGCAAGTCTTTCTTATCGCTTGTCTAACCTCCGTGTTAGCCAAGTTTTGTATGATACATGTTTTGAAATGCTTGAATGGTTCTAAAGAAAGAGTCGATACCTGTTTTAACTCGGCAAGACTGGTATTGAAGAATGGATTGATTTGTTTACAAGTCTGTTGATATAGAACTATTAACGCTATCCTATTCCAAGTATTTGGTACAGATGAGAAGGTAAGTTTGTCTATGTACAAACAAAAATATTTTTCATCGATTATTCGATGGGCACGCGAGGTTGCCAAATGTTGAACGTAAATACGTTTAACGGAAGAGTGTTGATCAACATAGAGTACAATAGGCTGATCACCTAGAAGTTCTCGTAAGTAAAGACGAATGGATGGCCTTAGTGTCGGATGTCCTTTTCAAGTATGAAAACTGGAAGAGTACGTTCATGGTCTTTTGACCGGTTCGAAATTCCTAAGCTATGATATATACTTTGGAATTGTTGATATGAAATGAGAAGTGCTAGCCAAATGTTATATAGTGCTTCGTAGTTAATTGTTCAGTTATGGAAGTAAAGCATGTAATTGCCTATGTGATATTCATATGATTCTTTGTGTAAGACTTACTGAGGTAGAAATGCTCATCCTTGCTTGAACCATATGTTTGCAGCTAAAGCCAAACGAGCTGAAAATTCTAAGAGAGATAAGGGCAAGGCTAAGATGGACAGTTAATCGTCCTGTAATAGATTAGTATATATGTATGTAATATACTTATGAAGAACAACGAATGTATTCGGTTATGAACCTGGGAAAGGATTTATTACAAATGTAATACAAAGATAGTGATTACACTCATTTTGTTGTTATTTCAATGGAATGATTGTATGAAATGTAGTATCGTGGAGCACCATCTGTCGGGTTGGAAGATACCCAGATTTGGGGGAGTCACAACTTCTCCAGAATATGACTGATCAACATCAGGTCCCATACATTTCATTGCATGCATGATAGTTACTCATGTGATCTCTCTTTTTGGAGTCTTTGGGGACTATTTAGAGAGATACACTTCATGGCACTCCATGGCTCATCAACATGAGATATCCCATAGAGTTTGCCATGCTAAACGACTTTAGCATCAAATAAATATACGTTCCTTGGGTTAAGTCAAACATTCTATTAAATCTATCTATATAGATTTGTATCCCCAATTAAGATACTCTTCCCAAATCATTCATGGAGGAATATTTAGACAATTTTATCTTTACTGATTGTAGCATTGGTATGTCATTCCTTATTCATAGTATATCAACATATAAATCTAGGAATGTCACGATGCTCCCACTAACCCTTTTGTGCACACTAGGTTCATTTTTATTTGTGATAAAATCAAACTCTTTTGATTTATTTCATCAAAGCGAATGTTCCATTTTTGAGAAGCTTGCTTCAATCCATTTCTCTGAGTGTCTACAACTCTTACCTCATCGTATGTAACTGGATCATCATCTTCTATGATACGTACCTCATCATCATCATCCATGATGAATCCATACCTCCCAAGTATCTTCGGTATTATTCCAGATTTACGATTCGGTTGTGATACAATAGGTCTATCTACAGGTTCCTCTTATTTGACTTATAATGTTTGTGGTTCTTGAACTCTTCAAGATCTATTATCCTCTCACTAGCCCCTTTAATGATAAACATCTTTATCTTAGAAGGCAGTGTGTTTCGCAACAAACACCTTTTGCTAAGTAGGATTATAGAACATATACCCTAAACTTACTTTAGGATGTCCCACAAATTTGTACTTGTCAAATCTTGTCCCAAGCTTTTCCTTTGAAACCTTTTCACATAAGTTGGATAACCCCTTATCTTAACATACTTAAGATTAGGAATCCTCCATGGCCATAACTTTTATGGAGTCTTAGGGTCGGATTTTGAGGTTACCTTTTTCGTAGATATACAGCCATTTCTAGAACATTATCCTAGAAGGATACTGGAATGTCGGTAAAACCATTATGGACCGCACCATGTCCAACAAGGTACGATTTTTTCTTTCAGATACACCAATCAATTTTTGCGTATCAGGAGGCGTCCATTATGAGAAAACCATTTGAGATGATCTAGAAACTTATTATACAAGTATTTATTCCTTGATCTTATCAAAGAATCTTAATACTTTGTCAATTTGTTTCACTTTAGAATTCTTTGAACCTTTCAAATAATTCACACTTGTATTTCAGCAAATACACATATTCAACTTTTTGAATAATCATCTCCTTTTCTTGTACTAGTTTGTTCAATTTACAAAATTATTTTTCACGTAAGTCAAGTATACAAAATCTATTAAGTAATATTCCAGTTCTATACAAAATATTATTATTATAAATAGAACAACAATTATTCTTAAATATAATACCAAAGATTTCATTGTCCAATAATAAAATAGAAATAATGTTTCTAATGAGAACTGGAATACAATAACATCTTATTGACTTAATAGATTTGCCAGTACGCAATGCTAAACAATAAGTTCCTATGGCCAATGCAGCAACCTTTGCTTCATTTTCCATTCATAGGATTACTTATCTTTGTCAGCTTTCTACTTCTGCTTGGTCCCTTCATAAATCTATATTTATGATAACCAAAGTCAGTATCCAATACCCAAGTTAAACCTTAACTTAAAGAAAAATTTATTTTAATCATGAACAAAAACTATATTTGTTACCGAAACTTCACTAAGCTTCTTTGGTTAGCCTCTGCATGATGCTTCTTGCAGTTTCTTTCCAGTGTCCAGGCTTATTACAGTGGGAGCAAACTCCTTTGCTATCTGTATCAGTTTTGTTCTTATTATCCTTTGTTTTGCCTTTCTATTTACCTTCTTTCTTCTTTCTAGAAGATCCTTTGGCCCCTACCAGTAAGATATGGTCTTTCTTGGTTGGAAAGTGACTCTCAACATTTTTCAACATGTTAAGCAAATTAGCGATGCTGATATCTAGCTTGTTCATATAAAAAATTCACAACAATTGTGAAAGGAGTCCGGGAGTGAGTGCAAGATCAAATCTTGGCACAACTCCCCATCCATGACAAAACTCGTTGTCCTAACTGTTCAATCAAATTGATCATCATTAGGACTTTTATTTGTACTGTAGTGTCATCGGTCATTCTAGATCGGAAGAGCTCCTTAGATATCTGATATCTATCAGTCCTACTTTTCTCACCATCAACTACTTGATGTGCAGGAATATAGTTAGAGCATCCATAGTTTCATGCTGACGCTGAAGCTCGTTACTCATGGATGCGAGCATGATGCATTGAGCCAACTGTGCATCATCTTGCCACTTTCTAAAAGTAGTAATCTCTTCCTCAGAGGCATTGTCTGCAACCATTGCAGGGATAGGCATATTAAGGACATAAGATAGCTTTTAAGCCGTGAGAATTTTTCTTAAATTCCTTAACCAATCCACTTGATTCGGTCCGGTTAAATAGCATCTAATATGTTTTGCAGTGATAGTAATTTAGACATTGTAAAATTCTGTAAATGAATTTGTAATTAACAGTATTTTAGCATACATTCTTTTATTAATTACCAAAATAAATTAGGTCTTGTTTTAAATTGGTATCTCCCACTATTTTCTTCAAACTATATTACCCTCACTTATATAGTTCGGCAAAATCTAATTAAAGATTTGCTAGTGAGAATAAGGATCCCATTTCAAATGTATATAGCCTTGTGATGACACAACAAACTATATATAAATAAATAGGTAGACAACTCTTGTCAATTACATTAACTATGCAACTCCTTCTATTTTGCCTCTTAGATTATTTTGATCAAGTTGTGGCACATCCGAATCAAAATTATCCAAGTTAAGTCCAACCTAGTACTCCATATATTCAAAAAAGAAAAATATTGTCCTTGTGGTGACACAACAAAACAATATTGTTCAATTTTCTTTATAAGCATCAAATGTGATAAATTAACATCTTAATACTTGCCTTATGGTGACACAACAAACTCATATTAAATATTTAATACTCTATTAATTTTTATCATGCTAGAAGGCGGCGTTCGATATTCCAAATATCTTTGAATGCTTAGGACTTAATATAAAAAAATTTGAGGGGTTTTCTTATTAATTTGTCTCATCTTGTTTAGCGCGCGCGCGCGCGCACACACACACACACACACACACACACACACACACACACACACACACACACACACACACACACACACACACACATATATATATATATATATATATATATATATAAACACGCGTCATATTAATAAACATGCAAATCATGTTTACATAATACATAATATATATAGTATAAGCATGCACATATAGAATACAATATTATACCCGAATTGATTATGAACTTTTATTCTAGTTTGGTTCACTAGAGTCACCAAGTGAACCAAAAGGTCAAACACTAGGGGTGCAAGAATTAATATTTAAATATAACTATTACATTTAAATTCGGGCTCCATTACAAAAGGGTCTTCAAGCGCTCCTTGCTCCTTGATCTCTAATTTTAAAAAATTATTTCTAATTATTCCTATTACAAAACTATTTAAAATAAATAGAAACCTTGATCAGCAGTCAAGGGAAAGTACATAGGAGGGAGTTAGAATTTACATTAAAAAAAAATTAGAGAAGACGAGGTACGCAGACCCCATTTAATAAAACTCATACATTCATGCATCCAACTAAAATAAAATCCAATCACATTGGTCAATAGTCCATAATCAATCCCATTTATTATCATACACATCACCATTTGCATCAATAAATAACATTCATCTCATGAATAATTAACATTCAATATATATATTGATATTATTTAATGGACAAATTTAGTTAGTATAAAATCTAATTTTGAATCAAAATAAACTCCTTTATTTTAATTCAAATTTAAATCAAAATAAACTTCTTTTATTTTAATTTATCTAATTTTGAATAAAATAAACTATTTTATTTTAATCAAATCTTTAATCAAAATAAACTTCTTTATTTTAATTAATTATGGAATCCAATTCCAAGTAAAAAAATAAATAAAACTCCTTTATTTTAAAGGAAACACGGATTCTCTTTCCTATTCACAAATAAACTCTTTTATTTTTAATAATATGAAATCTTATTCCATATCTAAATAAACACCTTTATTTAAAGAAGTTAGGATTATCTTTCCTATTCACAAATAAACTCTTTTATTTTGAATAATATGAAATCTTATTTCATATCTAAATAAACTCATTTATTTAAAGAAACATGAAATCCAATTTTAACTCCAATTAGTTATCATGGAATCCAATTCTAACTCTAATTAGTTTGCATGAAATTCAATTTTAAAATTAAAATTAAAATAAACTCTTTTTATTTTAAGATTAAAATAATTAAGAATATATATATATATATATATATATATATATATATCCACCAGTAAAAGGTTCATCCTATTAAGTATTAAGAATACATAACTGTTATAAATATATATTATCATATATCCCACGAAGCATGTGTAGGAATCAGGCTATGTAACAATAACGGATCAGCGAATATAGATAAAAATCCGTACTGTGAATGTGCAAATCAGGATCCAGCTTTCATAAAATAAATCAATCAGCCACGCAAATCATGGAAATTACATGATTCAGCAGGTTGCGCCGATTCCGTTTTTTTAAAATAAATTTTATACAATAAATTATGCCCAATTAAATTATTTTAAACATATATCAACATACATATCAAATTAAAATAATTAATAATTTTCATAAAAGTTTAGCTCTGATACCACTGTTAGGGTTGTAATATTCATGAATGTAATCAAATTGCACAAAATAAGCGAAAACATGAAAAAATCATAGTTTAAAATTTTACAAACCATATACCCGGATCATCCTTTATGCACAATTATTAATTAAATGAAAAGATATGAAGAACAAGAATCATATCTTTGAAGATTCAAGCTTCCTCAGGTACAAGTTCACCTCCAATCCTTTTCGCATTCAACTTGAATCCACCGGGTTTGATTCCTTCCTGTGATCAACGTTAGCCACCCAAGTGTTTGGCCTCTAGAGATGATCCACCAAGAAAGAATAAAGATTCAAGAAGATGAGTGTTTGGCAAAACCATAGTTTTCTATCTCTATAGAAAAAGAACGTACTCTCCAACTATTGGAATTGCGTATATCTTTATATTTGATATAAGACTCACCTTATATAATGAAAAATAAGGTATTATTTATTTAATTAAACTCTTTTAATTAAATGGGCTCCCTAATTTTATTAGGGATAATTAATTAAACTCCTTTAACTAATTTTTCCTCCTAATCCTATTAGGAATAAATGAGAGTACTTATATTAAATTAATTCATAAACTCTTTTAGAAATTAAAATAATAATAATTGTAATAATATTAATAAGACTCCTCTTATTAATTTATATTTAATATTTCTAAAATATTAAATAATACTACTTTCAATAAGTTTATTTTAATTATAAAATATAATTAGTTATATCTTATATATATAACGGTATATTATATACGGTTATATATATATATATATATATATATATATATATATATATATATTATTCTTAATTATTTTATAATTACTTATTAAGCTGTTGATTTAATGGAGAGCATAAATCTAAAAAGAAATACAACTTCTACTAAGCTTAAAACAAAGTACAGATTGATTAAACAGTAGAAGGTGGTCAATTGAGAGGTTGGTGAATTTTAATAAGCCAAAATGTAGAGAATTATTATTTTTATTATTATTATTATTATTATTTTAATTATTATTAATGTAATAATACAGTGCATTATCCCCTTTTAGTCACTCTATTATTACAATAATTATTATTATTTAAAATTTTAATTAATTATTATTATTATTTTAATCATTTAAAATTTATTATTATTATTACAATAATAATTATTATAATAATTATTATTATTACAATTCATAGTACAGTGGCCAAAAAGTGTATGATCTCATCTTCACATTCATAGAAACCATGTTAAGTGGTTTAAATATTACTGTTACATAAATTCTAGCATGATGGGTAGTTGGTCCGGTGACTTTTGTTAGAATATAAGGTTTTTAGTTTGAAGAGGTCTGGAGTTTAACACTCATGAGCAACATTTTATTTAAGAAAATTTTTAAGCCTGGCAAGGCCAGCTAAACGTCAGCAAAAATATGCACAATCAGCATTCCTTCTATTTTTTCGGACGGAAATTAAAAATAATGACGATTTTGTAATTTTTGAAAGTACAATTATTCGATTGTAACAAAAAAAAGTTTCGGTAACTACAATAAAAATTGGACCCTAGTATAGTGACCAAAAAATGTATTATCCCTCTTACATCAGACATTATAGAAAAGCCAACGGTGTTTCATAATAGCGAAGGCAATTATACGGGCTTATTATTATTATTATTATTATTATTATTATTATTATTATTATTATTATTATTATTATTATTATTATTATTATTATTATTATTATTATTATTATTATTATTATTATTATTATTATTATTATTATTATTATTATTATTATTATTATTATTGTTGTTGTTGTTGTTGTTGTTGTTGTTGTTGTTGTTGTTGTTGTTCTTGTTGTTGTTGTTGTTATTTTATTATTATTATTAGTACTATTATTATTGTAGACGCTCGAAATTTTCTTTTCCTGTTACTAACAATGCAGGAGGGCAAAAGTGTCTTTTTCACACTCTAGAGATAACCCTGGAGGATCACAACATCAATTTTAACCCCGGAGATAGCCACGGGAGATCCAATTTCAACCCCGGAGATAATCCAGAGAAAATAATTTTCAACCCCGGAGATAACCTCGAGATAGTCAGTTTCAACCCCGGAGATAGCCCCGGAGGATCAAGTTCAAAGCCTGGAGATAACCCTAGGAGGTCAAGCCAACCTCATAGATAACATTGAGGACAGTTAGAGTCAATATCAAGTCAACCTCAGAGATAACCCTGAGAAAAGATTGCTACAAGTGCACGAAAATCGGAGATAACCCTGGGAAGGGGAAAATGGTCATTTTGCCAACTCAACTTCACTTCAAATCAAATACACTCATTTCAACTCAAATTGCTTCAAAAGAAGTCCCACAAGAACCATATCTTAACTTCGGAGCGCAAACTACCCAAAACAGCTCACCGGATTGCCTGACGGAAACCCGAAAATGCCATTTCGGTCATGGACCCATCTTCCCGAATCAAAAAAGGGAAAATCTTATGTCATTGTATAGCTCTCGGAAAGAGCTTTCCGTAATGGTATGGCACGCTTCCGTTGGACTCCCGGATTGAAAGTTATGAAGGACCGCGAACAACGCGTTGTCCGAGTGTACGTACTTCAACACGGCGGGACCCATATTGCTTGGCATCCCGGGAAACCGCAGGTAGACCTGCGGTACCCCCCTCTATATATAGAGGGCTTGGGGTGGCCTTATTTGCATGAGAAATAGCGAGGAAATCCTGTCCAATTTGCTTTGTGCACACTCTAACCTAAGTGATTTCTTATTTCAAACACTTTTGAGCTTAAATTCTGTCATATTTTTACCGACGGGGGCCTAGTGTATATCCATTTAAAGTTATTGAAGTCTTCTTTGGCAGACCACTGTAAGCCTTCTTACACACTTTAAAGTCTTTCTCTTTATCTTTGCACACACCATTTTTCACGTTGAGAGTCATGTTGCGTGTGTATGCCCGAACCTCGGTCCATGGTTTTATTTCAGTTTGTATATATATATATATATATATATATATATATATATATATATATATATATATATATATGGACTAACATGATCGAGTTATGGCTCGATTGAGCCTAGACTTCGGTCTGGAGCGTTTATTTTCTTTCGTATATATATATACTTATATATATGAACTGTGTGTCGAACTCTGTTCAATGAGCCTGGATTTTACATCTGGAGCGTTTATTACTTTAATATATATATATATATATATATATATTATACGTTTAGTCCCGCCCAGAGTTTACTTCGTGGCGGTTGACCGTCTTTACAACTTTCTTTACTTTTCGCCTGGCTGGAGTTCACTTCATGGCGGTTGATTACTTTTACAACTTTATTTACATTTCTGATCCCCTATGGAGGTGCTTCGTGGTGGCTGATCATGTCTGTATATGTATATTTACTGCTTTTATATATATACATGATTACTGCTTTATTATCAATTGCGGCATCACGTGAGCCTAGGAATCATGTGATCACAGATTCAGTCTACTGGATCTAGATTCGGTTCCCGTGATGGATATTTTCTACTGTAAGCAGCATGTAAATTTATTCACGGTGTTTGAATTTACTCAGATGGTTTTCATACCCATGAGGAGTTTGGCACTATTTTGTATATTATTTTCTCGAAGATGCTTCGCATCTCGAAAATTAAAAACAATCAAGCCGAACACTGAAATAAAAATGGGAGTGTAAAAGGTCTCAATTACTATTGAGCATATGAGTTTGAAAAAACCTCTTTTCTAAAACATCACTGCCATATCTTGTTTAAAACTAAATTTTACACAAATTCAAACCATGTGTATATAGGTGCGAACGAGGCCTCGCACTACTTCCAAATAGTTGCACATTGATCCACACACACACACACACATTCATATAACAGTTTCTTGAAAAGTGGCGGTCACCGTGGTAACACGGATGTCGGGGGGTGCCTAACACCTTCCCTCCGCATAATCAAGTCCCCGGACCCTAATAAATCTCGGTTTCACTGACCCGTTTAGCAGTGTCACATCACTGGGTCAATGTGCAAACCTTTTCTCGGTTGTGTTGGTACAACCATATAAAAAACCAACTGGTGACTCTTAACAGTCCATCATCGACATTATACATGTTGGACCTTTTTCACTTATTTTTTTCAAACAAATCTCACCTAACATGAGAACACCAAAGAACAAGTAATGAAAAGGGACAAATAAAAATCCCGACGTCGATAGGTGGCGACTCTGCTGGGGATCTTCTAGTAAGAGAACTTAAGCTGCTATTACAAGCTTTTCAAAATAGTTATATGCTTATGTGTGGATGTTACATTTACATTTATGATGAATGTGTACGAATGCATATATTTTCCTGCGCTTAATGTTTTACACTACATCTGCTTGTGATATTAGTGCTTCGCACATGTCATCATTTTCATAAACGATGAGACACGTTGTATGTGAATGTATGTTGTGTGGTTCCTCCACCAGGAGGCTATCCTGTCGGTGTTTGATTACTGGACTCGTAGGAAGACTAATTCCAACAAGGCTCAGGAAAGGCACCACCCAAATTCGCTCCAGTTGAAAGACCGGATTAACTTCCCGTCAAGTAAATTGCGATGATTTGGGAACCTTCATGCCAAAAAGCCGCGAGAGTAACCTAAGATAGGTCAGCCTCTGATAAACCAAACGCGAAGGAAAGTCTCTTCATACTTTCCCATTTCAATTACTTATAATTTCATTTCCATATCAATCTCAATGTAATGGAAAAATATGAATGAATGTGCACATGCATTCCGTTTATCTAGTATGCAATCTTGTCATACAAACAACTGACATCCGTTTTGCAGGATAATACTCCTAAAACGGACACATCACATAACATATAACATTTCCATATTCCCTAAGACTAAAATATGTAAGTCTTTTTTTAGGGAATCAATCGGTCCCGTTACCCGTTTAAAGTCCAAAAGGGCATTAAACCCGCAGTCAGACATGGGTAAAAGTGCCCAGCTTGATCCTACTCTTGTCTCTCGAGAGGAGTTCGAAAGATTAAGCTATCAAATTACAGAGTTGGCTGTTATGTTCAAGGAACTACACCAATCTACTCGGGGACCACAAACGTGTACATTAGCGAACTGGGGTCTTATGCAGAAGATGAAAGCCTCAGAATGCAACTTTTTCAAAAGAGTCTCACTGGAGAGGCTAAAGTCTGGTATGCCCAACTTGACAATGCCAAAATCCACAACTGGGAAGAATTGGCCCATGCCTTTCTAAATCAATACAGTTTTCAGTCACAAATGGCACCGGATCGATACCAAGTGACTAAAGTCAAAAAGCAAAGTACTGAATCTTTCCGAGAATATGCCCAAAGGTGGAGACATCTAGCAGAACAAGTCATTCAATCAATGACAGAAACTGAGATGGTAATGACGTTTATTAACATCCAAGAGGCTCCGTACTACGAGAGGATCCTAGCAGGGATAGGAAAGCCATTCTCAGAAATGATCAAACACGGCGAAATGGTAGAGATGAGCCTGAAGGCAAGCAAGATTAAAGACTTCACTGCCTTGGAAGTAGTCGCCAAGCATATACAGACTGACAAGTATGCAAGCGGTCCCAGGGGTGTACCCGATAAAGGCATTGAAGATGTATCCATTGTTTTACAAGGGCAAGCTAGGAGACCAACCTACAGTTCCCCCATTTGGAAAATGCAAGACAATCTGCCATCTCAACAATAGGCTGCATTCAACCAATGCCCAGACAGGAAAAGAAAATTTGAAAGAACGGAAAATCGGGTATTCACTCCACTGGGCGATTCCCTTGAACATGTATTGGCGATGTTAATGGATCACAAGAAAATTACCGAATTGGCCCCACCTCTGGAACCAGGGAGCAAAAGATACAATCCAAGCCAAAGATGTGCTTACCACTCAGGGTCTCCAAGACACGATACACAAGAATGTTGGTCCTTAAAGCATAAAATTCAAAATCTAATCGAAAGTGGCAGTATTGTGGTCCAACAACATGACCAACAAAATGTCAACACCAACTTTTCGGTACAGCATAATACGAAAGAAGTAAACATGATCGGGTCAGGAAGCGCTGAAACATATCCAATTCGTAAGTGCATACGAAGGATAGAAGAATACCCCCAAAGGCACATATCAAATGTCCTAAAGTGGGAAAACTCGGAGGAGGGTATGATAGTAATGCAAAAATTAGAGACAATCCAGAATCAAGTAAATCTTCTAGCTAAGATGACAGTGCGCCAACATTAGGATACGAGACAGTTTTTCACTCAACTATCAAAAGGTCAAGAAAAGGGGGATGATAAAATTGCTAGAAGATTTGGCCAACGAAAAAATTGCTCGGGGGAATGCGAATTCTCAAAGAAGAAAGGTCAAATAACCTCCACAAGAGTCCAAAAATTCACCCCTCTGAACAAATCAAATGAAGAAATGCTATGCATTTTGATAAGTGAAGGAAAGATTAGTGAGTTGCTGCTTCCTATAAATCCCAAGATAAAGAGTTATGATTCAACCAAGATATGTCTCTACCATTCTAATTCACTTGGACATACGACTGAGAAATGCTGGTCTTTACAACATAAAATCCAGGATCTCATTGAAAATGGATAGCTGGAGATATAATTTCCATGACGAAAAAAGGCGAAAAGGAAATAAAAAGCTTAAGATGTCCACTCGAGACAGGCAGTTCAAATGAGGTGAAGGATATGAGCGACAATTCTGGCAGAACACAAGGTGGACTAATCCCAATGCAAGGAATGATAGAGGAGACAAGAAAATCCCCAAAGGAGATTCCTCCACCTACACCAAACATCCTGTGGTCCAAAGATAACAACCACATTCCAGATTTTATCACCTTGGATGATGCGGAGGAAATACTAATCCTTTCCAAGGAAGAAAAAGCTAAAAAGGAAATTTTCTTGCAAGAAATGCAACAACAGTTCGAGGGAGATTTCATGGTTTAATCCTCTCAAGCCCACGGAAAAGGCGAAGAAACAGATGAAGAAAAAGGTGGTGAGGTTGTCGAGGAAGCCACCCCATTGAAGAATCCAGAGTTCGTCCCTCTTTGCGAGGGGACCAGCTCAAGCATCCCTGAGGAATGTACTGAATCAGGAAGCGATCAAGTTATGGCCATAAGTGAAGACATTTAGAACCAAGAAGTAACCTCTATCGCGAGCCTTGAAGGCAATATAACCACTGACAACTGGACTATCAGGCCTCAACTAGCCAAGAAGATGTAGATCCAGGGTATAAAATTGCGAGTTCCAGAAGATGTTGGGACGATATCACTTTCTTCGTAGTATGCCTTTTCTTTTCCATGCATGCAAAAATGAAAAAAAAGAAATAAGAAAAAAAAAAGAAAACAAAAAAGAAAAAAAATAAAATCGAAATCAAAAATCAAAAATCAAAAGTCAAATCAGTCAGGTTTCAACTCATCCAGCCTGAACTACGAAAGACCTGATCTTCTCTTCAATAGGAGTACGTAGGCAGCCATCAATGGTACGGTCAAACCAAACAAAAACCCAAAAAATCCAAACAAACACTTCTCAAACCATCTATCTTATCAAGCAGGAACTACGTCGACCTGATCTCCCACATACACAGGAGTACGTAGGTAGCCATCAGTGGTGTGGTCAAACCCTCAAAAGAAATATCCAAACCCAAACATCAATCCCAAGTCTACGCCCAAGAACAACCCTCCAAGTCAGCGACCCATGTGGAGAAGATCCAACAACACTTCAATGTAATTTCATTCAATCTGGCATAAATCTCAGAAAGGAAGAAACAGCGATACACTAAGACAACTAGCAACAAGGACCTTCAAAGAGTCGACACCCTCAATTAAAAGTCTTCATCAAATCAGAAGAAAACCATCAACACCGATTGCGAGAACAAGTCAGGAATAATGATTGAGGGCATCAAAGCACAATTCCACTACATGTTCACCATCTGGTACAGAAGTAATAGCCTCTTGCATTCTCGGCATCTTATCAGCTCATCTGTCAAAGCAACTATCCCAGAAAACAAGTAAGGCTGGGAAAATTTCAAAATTGGTGACAAACCGATATTGAAACTTGTACAACAAGACTGGGGCAATCTCAGGAACATCAACAACTTAACACTGGGGCATTTATCAACCATCCTATGGAGGAAAATGCGCCAGTCAGCACCATCAGCATGGTACATCATCATCAAAGCTTCCCTCACATCATCTCACTAGTGAATAGGATATTACTCAATTGTGACTTCATCAATAAAGAGAGTTTCTCATATGAACCCTCGGCATCAACATGCGAAAGGACTGGGGCATTGTTTAATTCTAAGAAATGGAAGGAGCGTAAGGCGGGATCAAGCCTCTCAACAAAAGAAAGGGGAGAACTCCTGAAAGAAATCGTGGCGACTTAAGCGTGCCCCTATGAAAGAAAGGGAAAATTTTCAAAAAGTTCTTAACTTAGAAGCAGAAGATCAACGACGAAAGGTCTAGCGAATGAAATCTACACCTTCAACAGGTGTCAAATTCTCACAAGTCGAGACCTCTACACTGAAGTTCAAATCTGGGCAGCGAAAGAACAAGCTGCACCCTCTAGGGATGTTAGCGGAATTCAGGTCATCAATTCAGCTGGGTTGTGAATCAAGCGTTCAAGGAAATAGGACACAAGTACCCAAAATTGAAAGGAGACACCAAATCACCTCAAAAAGGGTGCTACATCAACGTACATCTCAATTAAGGTAGAGTCTGGTAAATCAAACCTTTGAATATTACTTCAGGAAAGGTATCAGAGGATCCAGTATTCTATACCATTGGCATTAATTCAGCGCAACATCAAGATAGCTTTGTATACCACTGTTCGAGTGGGAACCAAAATAGTTTGGCGATGTCAGTGTATTCAACTACCAGCAGGGTAGGATCCGTTGTCAAAATACAATTAGGGTAGGTGTAAGACCCCGAATTTTATGAAATAAAAGTATTCAATTTTTCTTATAGTTACTATTCAGTAAATGGTTAAATTGATAAAAGTTAAAGTTAAGGGTGATATATGAATTTTTTTCAAAAATACGCAAGTGTTTATAAAATATTCATTGTTGTCGGGGAATATTCGTTTGGTCGTGGAATATTCTTTCTGTCGGGGAATATTCGTACGACGGCGCAGCCATTTGTGGGCCCCATAACAGAATAACTGTCGGATGAAGAAAATGACAAATTTGAGTTTTATAAATAACGGCGTAGTTGTTACCGTTAACAATATTGGAATACCTGGTGGTTAAAATACAGTAATACGCGTAGTTGCACAGTAGCACACGGTATTGCACATTATTTTTTTCAATTATTAATTCTTACGTAAGAAGGCACTACTCAATAATTGTTAAAGTAGTTACTGTTCAATATTTTATTTTATTGATTCAATAATTGCTGCGTTGATATTTTATATTATTGTTGTTTCAATAATTATTGCTGCACAATATTTCCCATTATCAGATCAATAATTCATATTATTTGAATAATATTATTAGATAGCATTATTGGCAATGTCTAGAAAGTTCTGTCTAAGGAGAGGTTTGGTCATCTAATTGCGTGCCAGTAAGAAAAAATTTTTATTAGAAAGTCCCCTCTTTCCTGGGAACGGCCTGGTTGTCATAAATGTGATTCTGTAATATTATTTGTGAATAATTAATTATTGATTCATATGATAATGAAATATTTATTTTATGTGGATATAAATGAGGGATATATTTTTGTGGTTAAAAATGAAGGAGTTAATGTTATCAGTATTTTTGTCGGAATGGAGGTATTAAAAATCAGGGTTTTTGAGATATTTTGCGAGGGTTATAATTTTTAATCCGACCGTTGGATCGTGGTAATATTTGGATATGTTTTACATATATAAGTTGAGTATATGTCTACAAATTTTGAACCGTTAAAAATGAACGTATGATTTATTATGAATTTTACGAGATTACTGGCTCAGAAATTGTTGAATTTTCGGAGTTTATCATTTTGGTGGAAAATTCTAGAATTGGTTGGCCCCACTCTTGGTTGGTGAAGAAATGTGCTGAGATTTTTATTCAAATGTGGTGGGTGAGAATAGTAGCAGGTAAAGCCATCAGGTTGTAGGTCAAGTCTGCTAAAATTTTCCTATAAATAGAGGGCTAAGTTAGAATTGAAAAACACACCAGAAACATAAGCTTTCTCTCTTTCTCTCTTTCTCTCTCTAGATTATTGAGTTTATTTTGTGAGTATTTAGATATTTGGTGAGTTGATATTCATCAGTGCAAGTTTTTTTCAGCGTCATATCCGATATCCAGTCAGAAGTGCTGCTCTTTTGAGGTAAGGGATTTTAAGGGTTGTTATATTTTCCAGTTTTGTAATTTTTCTGACCTTCAAAAATTCTGGAAAAATTTGAAATGATATTTTGATGAGTTTTCTTGATTGTGTCCAAAAATGGTGATTTTTAGATGTATAGATTGAGAGTTATGAATTTTATGAGAAAAGACTATTTTAAAAGTAACCGCTTATAATTCCTTATGGTTAACTCCAAAATTGATGAAATTTTTATTGGAAGTATATTTATATAATATCAGTGTACTCTGTGAAATTCAGAATTTTTGGACAAAAGTACAATTTTTGATAAATGTCTAAATATTCGGCTGTTTTGGCCATATGAAAAATAGTAAATGACTTTTAAAAATTCTGAGAAAAATATATGTTCACTATGGGACTATGTTATGCTAAATCTCAGAAAAAAAATATTTTTGGAGCTGATTTGGTATTTTTCATGAAAATGGTATAGTTATGAGTAAATGAATTAAATATGTTTTGTGAAGTAAGAAAATTGGAAAATAAGATTTTATGGCTTGAGAATCCAATATGAGGTATATGCAGATTTTTTTTATGAGGGTTTTTGGTTATTGGTGATGAAATATTATGAGTTTGGCATTTTAAGATGATTAAATGTATTATTTAGTAAAGTGTAAATAATTAAAATAAATTGTTTATAAGCTTAAGAAAAGTTATTCTTTCAATATCATTATACCGAAATATTGGTATAGATTTTATTGTAGAATTTCTACCTTTTTGTGTCGGGGTTACTATTCATGAGTTACTATTCATAAATTACTATTCACGAGTTACTATTCACGACAAAATTGGTTTTTTTTCTAACCAAATTATAGTTGAGTTATGAATATTACTCTTGAGATTAAAACTATGTATTGATTATATTGATTTTATTATCATATATAACATTTTTATAACCCTGATGTTGAAATTCTCTTTCACTGAAGTGTAAAGATGGATAGATTATTGGTATGATCATGACTAAGGTTCTCTTTGGCCTGTAGTGCAAAGTTGAATTGTGACTGGTATGATCATGACCATTGAATTTATAATTGAATATCTTAAGCTTAAGTGAAAAGGTGAATTGATCAATATGGTTATAATTATTGTTTATATAAATTCTGAAATGATTATATATATTTCTTTGAGATATGAATATATTTAGCATGTGGTGCAAATATGAATTGTTAATGAATATCTTTGGCCCGTAGTACAAAGATGAACTGTTGTTGAATATCTTTGGCTTGTAGTGCAAAGATGGTCTGTTGATGAATATCTTTGGCCTATAGTCCAAAGATGAACTGTTGTTGAATATCTTTGGCCGTAGTGCAAAGATGGATTTATTAGTATGATTATGAACAGGAACTGTGATTTGGTATAACCATGATCTTTGATGTTTCAGGTAAAGACAGGTGATGAAAATAATCTTCGTCCTGGGTACGAAGAAAAATTTAGAGTCACAATTATGATTATGAGTTATTCATATGATTGTGGAAAGGAACTGTTGAGTGATGTTACATGGATAAAATATTGTTGGTGGATTTTTAACATGGAGGAGATAATAGAATTTATGGTCTATTTGACTCTTCTAACGGATTGCTCGTTCCGCTGCAACTATGGTTGAAATTTTTATCATTTACCATATGTTCTAAATCTCTGATTTATTATTGATGAAGGCTATTGATAATTTAATTATCTTTAGTCATGATATTCTTTACTGAGCTAGTTGTGCTCACCCTTTTGCTTCACAATTCCTTTCAGGTAATAAGAGTGTAGCTGGGTCGAGCGGGGGTAACAAGGGAATAGAACGGTGGTCATCATTTAGTAGTTATATTTGGTGAATAAAATAGGGTGAGGCGCACCCAACGTTGGAAGGGTGTTTTGTCACTACCATACAAGATGTCTAATGACTTACAACCTCGTGTCATCATAAGACAGGGTTGTGCTCATCCACTTGCTGAGTATATCTATGAGCACTACCTATATAATCTTGGTGTTTGTTTGAAGTATAATTCACGATTAAAGACAGTGGAGATAATGATAAGTCAAGAGAAGACTCACAATTGTGAAGAATATGATAGTAATCTTCTCGTTTTTCTTTGGGGTCTATTGGGTCAACCAAGGATAATTCTGTGGCCATATGATATCTATCATAACCTAGACGCATGGCCTCCCATGTACGAAGGTTTCCTTGAGCACTTCCCAAATATTCTAATTTTTAAAACAGTTTTTGACTATACCTTTATGTAAGGTATCATTGTGAGGTGATGTCAACGGTTGGAACATGAGTCACATTTGGTATATATTTGTATCCAGACTCACAGCATATGTATTGTTGTATTTTGCACGACAATTGTTGTAATAAAGTTGTAGTTGTTTTCTGTACCATGTAATTGGCGACTCGGAATAGGTTGGATGGAATGGACCTATTTTGGGGTTGTCACATTTGGTATCAGAGCTTAGGGATATGGTCTCTGGCGGAGATCGGGGAATATAACTAGGAGGGAAGAGATGAGTAAATCCTTCGCTAGTGTATCCTACCTAAGCTTATTTGTTGGTCAGTCATAATATCGGGATATTATGTGATATGTTAATTTGTTAAATTAACCCTTGTTTTGAAGCTGTATTCTAGAATGATATTTAAAATACAGGATATGGTCAATGGAGAAATTATGATGACAGGAAAGATGGAATTTGAAATGAAAGGAATGTATTCTCAACTCTTCGAAATACTAGGTACGTAAATTTCGGGGACGAAATTTCATAAGAAGGGGAGATTGTAAGACCCCGAATTTTATGAAATAAAAGTATTCAATTTTTCTTATAGTTACTATTCAGTAAATGGTTATATTGATAAAAGTTAAAGTTAAGGGTGATATATGAATTTTTTTCAAAAATACGCAAGTGGTTATAAAATATTCATTGTTGTCGGGGAATATTCGTTTGGTCGTGGAATATTCTTTCTGTCGGGAAATATTCGTACGACGGCGCAGCCATTTGTGGGCCCCATAACAGAATAACTGTCGGATGAAGAAAATGACAAATTTGAGCTTTATAAATAAGGGCATAGTTGTTACCGTTAACAATGTTGGAATACCTGGTGGTTAAAATACAGTAATACGCGTAGTTGCACAGTAGCACACGGTATTGCACAGTATTTTTTTAATTATTAATTCTTACGTAAGAAGGCACTACTCAATAATTGTTACAGTAGTTACTGTTCAATATTTTATTTTATTGATTCAATAATTGCTGCTTTGATATTTTATATTATTGTTGTTTCAATAATTATTGATGCGCAATATTTCCCATTATCAGATCAATAATTCATATTATTTGAATAATATTATTAGATAGCATTATTGGCAATGTCTAGAAAGTTCTGTCTAAGGAGAGGTTTGGTCATCTAATTACGCGCCAGTAAGAAAAAATTCTTATTAGAAAGCCCCATCTTTCCTGGGAACGGCCTGGTTGTCATAAATGTGATTCTGTAATATTATTTGTGAATAATTAATTATTGATTCATATGATAATGAAATATTTATTTTATGTGGATATAAATGAGGGATATATTTTTGTGGTTAAAAATGAAGGAGTTAATGTTGAGGTTTTTATCAGTATTTTTGTCGGAATGGAGGTATTAAAAATTAGGGTTTTTAAGATATTTTGCGAGGGTTATAATTTTTAATCCGACCGTTGGATCGTGGTAATATTTGGATATATTTTACATATATAAGTTGAGTATATGTCTACAAATTTTGAACCGTTAAAAATGAACGTATGATTTATTATGAATTTTACGAGATTACTGGTTCAGAAATTGTTGAATTTTCGGAGTTTATCATTTTGGTGGAAAATTCTAGAATTGGTGGGCCTCACTCTTGGTTGGTGAAGAAATGTGCTGAGATTTGTATTCAAATGTGGTGGGTGAGAATAGTAGCAGGTAAAGCCATCAGGTTGCAGGTCAAGTCTGCTAAAATTTTCCTATAAATAGAGGGCTAAGTTAGAATTGAAAAACACACCAGAAACATAAGCTTTCTCTCTTTCTCTCTTTCTTTCTCTCTCTAGATTATTGAGTTTATTTTGTGAGTATTTAGATATTTGGTGAGTTGATATTCATCAGTGCAAGTTTTCTTCAGCGTCATATCCGATATCCAGTCAGAAGTGTTGTTCTTTTGAGGTAAGAGATAATAAGGGATTTTAAGGGTTGTTATATTTTCCAGTTTTGTAATTTTTCTGACCTTCAAAAATTCTGGAAAATTTGAAATGATATTTTGATGAGTTTTCTTGATTGTGTCCAAAAATGGTGATTTTTGGATGTATAGATTGAGAGTTATGAATTTTATGAGAAAAGACTATTTTAAAAGTAACCGCTTATAATTCCTTGTGGTTAACTCCAAAATTGATGAAATTTTTATTGGAAGTATATTTATATAATATCAGTGTACTCTGTGAAATTCAGAATTTTTGGACAAAAGTACAATTTTTGATAAATATCTAAATATTCGGCTGTTTTGGCCATATGAAAAATAGTAAATGACTTTTAAAAATTCTGAGAAAAATATATGTTCACTATGGGACTATATTATGCTAAATCCCAGAAAAGAAATATTTTTGGAACTGATTTGGTATTTTTCATGAAAATGGTCTAGTTATGAGTAAATGAATTAAATATGTTTTGTGAAGTAAGAAAATTGGAAAATAAGATTTTATGGCTTGAGAATCCTATATGAGGTATATGCAGATTTTTTTTTATGAGAGTTTTTGGTTATTGGTGATGAAATATTATGAGTTTGGCATTTTAAGATGATTAAATGCATTATTTAGTAAAGTGTAAACAATTAAAATAAATTGTTTATAAGCTTAAGAAATGTTATTCTTTGAATATCATTATACCGAAATATTAGTATAGATTTTATTGTAGAATTTCTACCTTTTTGTGTCGGGGTTACTATTCATGAGTTACTATTCATAAGTTACTATTCACGAGTTACTATTCACGACAAAATTGGTTTCTTTTTCTAACCAAATTATAGTTGAGTTATGAATATTACTCTTGAGATTAAAACTATGTATTGATTATATTGATTTTATTATCATATATAACATTTTTATAACCCTGATGTTAAAATTCTCTTTCACTGAAGTGTAAAGATGGATAGATTATTGGTATGATCATGACTAGGGTTCTCTTTGGCCTGTAGTGTAAAGTTAAATTGTGACTGGTATGATCATGACCATTGAATTTATAATTGAATATCTTAAGCTTAAGTGAAAAGGTGAATTGATCAACATGGTTATAATTATTGTTTATATAAATTCTGAAATGATTATATATTTCTTTGAGATATGAATATATTTAGCCTATGGTGCAAATATGAATTATTAATGAATATCTTTGGCCTGTAGTGCAAAGATGAACTGTTGTTGAATATCTTTGGCCTGTAGTACAAAGATGGTCTGTTGATGAATATCTTTGGCCTGTAGTGCAAAGATGAACTGTTGTTGAATATCTTTGGCCGTAGTGCAAAGATGGATTTATTAGTATGATTATGAACAGGAACTATGATTTGGTATAACCATGATCTTTGATGTTTCAGGTAAAGACAGGTGATAAAAATAATCTTCGTCCTGGGTACGAAGAAAAATTTAGAGTCACAATTATGATTATGAGTTATTCATATGATTGTGGAAAGGAACTGTTGAGTGATGTTACGTGGATAAAACATTGTTGGTGGATTTTTAACATGGAGGAGATAATAGACTTTATGGTCTATTTGACTCTTCTAATGGATTACTCGTTCCGCTGCAACTATGGTTGAAATTTTTATCATTTACCATATGTTCTAAATCTCTGATTTATTATTGATGAAGGCTATTGATAATTTAATTATCTTTAGTCATGATATTCTTTACTGAGCTAGTTGTGCTCACCCTTTTGCTTCACAATTCCTTTCAGGTAATAAGAGTGTAGCTGGGTCGAGCGGGGGTAACAATGGAATAGAATGGTGGTCATCATTTAGTAGTTATATTTGGTGAAGAAAATAGGGTGAGGCAAACCCAACGTTGGAAGGGTGTTTTGTCACTATCATACAAAATGTCTAATGACATACAACCTCGTGTCATCATAAGACAGGGTTGTGCTCATCCACTTGCTGAGTATATCTATGAGCACTACCTATATAATCTTGGTGTTTGTTTGAAGTATAATTCACGATTAAAGATAGTGGAGATAATGATAAGTCAAGAGAAGACTCACCATTGGGAAGAATATGATAGTAATCTTCTCGTTTTTCTTTGGGGTCTATTGGGTCAACCAAGGATAATTCTGTGGCCATATGATATCTATCATAACCTAGACGCATGGCCTCCCATGTACGAAGGTTTTCTTGAGCACTTCCCAAATATTTTAATTTCTAAAACAGTTTTTGACTATACCTTTATGTAAGGTGTCATTGTGAGGTGATGTCAACGGTCGGAACATGAGTCACATTTGGTAAATATTTGTATCCAGACTCACATCATATGTGTTGTTGTATTTTGTACGACAATTGTTGTAATAAAGTCGTAGTTGTTTTCTTTACCATGCAATTGGCGACTCAGAATAGGTTGGATGGAATGGACCTATTTTGGGGTTGTCACAGTAGGCACCATTGTAAACTACCAAGCTTATACATCGGGAAGGTCCGGTGATTTTAGAACGTCATCCCCAGTAGAGATGTAGAAAAAATCTCGATTTCTCTTCATCAAACAAGTATCGGCGACACCAACAAAAAGCTAAACCATTGGAGTCAACACCAGCATAGGCATCAGAATTAATCGGTAAAGGTAAAGTGATCTGCGAAATTTTTTTAACATTCATCATAACATTCATTAAATTGTGATTTGCGATATGCAAAATACGATGTACGACTTACGAAGTGCGATTGGCCAAATGCAAAAAGCGAAGTGCGAAATACGATGTGCGATTTGCGAACTGTGATTTGCGAAAACATTTTAACATTCATCATAAACATTCATTACATTACGATTTGCATCATTAGAAATACCTTGTCATATTTCAAGTGTCTACAAATCTTTATTATGTCTATTCCATTGTGTTGCATGAACATGATAAAGAGGGGCACCTATAGACACTCAAATTTTTTTTTTCTTGTTACTGACTATGTAGGAGGGCAAAAACATCTTTTTCACACTCCAGAGATAACCCTGGAGGATCACAACATCAATTTTAACCCCGGAGATAGCCACGGGAGATCCAATTTCAACCCCGGAGATAACCCCGGGAAAATAGTTTCCAACCCCGGAGATAACCCCGGGAAAGTCAGTTTTAACCCAGGAGATAGCCCAGGGGATCAAGTTCAAAGCCTGGAGATAACCCCAGGAGGTCAAGCCAACCTCAGAGATAACCTTAAGGACAGTCAGAGTCAACAGTAGGCTAGCCTCAGAGATAACCCTGAGAAAAGACTGCTACAAGTACATGAAAACTGGAGATAACCCCGGGAGGGGCAAAATGGTTATTTTGCCAACTCAACTTCACTTCAAATCAAATACACTTATTTCAACTCAAATTACTTCACCCTAACTAAAAAAGTTTCATCAAAGATGAAATTCCGAATGTCCTTTCCCACAATAACCATATCTTAACTTCGGAGCGCAAACTACGCAAAAAAGCTCACCTGATTGCCTGACGGAGACCCAGAAATACTATTTCGATCATGGACCCATCTTCTCGTAATCAAAAAAGGGAAAATCTTATGTCATTGTATATTTCTCAGAAAGATCTTTCTGGAATGGTATGGCACGCTTCCATCGGACTCCCGGATTGAAAGTTATGAAGGACTGAGCGAACAGCGCGTTGTCCGAGTTTACGTACTTTGACACTGCGGGACCCATATTGCTGAGCATCCCAGGCAGCCGCAGATAGACCTACGACAGCCCCCTCTATATATAGAGGACTTGGGGTGGCCTTATTTGCAAGAGAAATAGCGAGGAAACCCTGTCCAATTTGCTTTATGCACACTCTAAACTAAGTGTTTTCTTATTTAAAACACTTTTGAGCTTATATTCTATCATATTTTTACTGGCGGGAGCCTAGTATTCATCCATTTAAAGTTATTGAAGTCTTCTTTGGTAGTCCACTATAAGCCTTCTTACACACTTTAAAGCATTTCTCTTCATCTTTGCAGACAACATTCTTCACGTTGAGAGTCATGTTGCGTGTGTATGCCCAGACCTCGGTCCGTGGTTTCATTTCAGTTTGTATATATATATATATATATATATATATATATATATATATATATATATATATATATATATATATACACACACACACACATTTAGTCCCGCTTGGAGTTTACTTCGGCGGTTGACCGTCTTTATAGTTTTCTTTACTTTTCATCCCTCCTGGAGTTCACTTCGTGGCGGTTGATTGCTATTACCGCTTTATTTACATTTCTGATCCCCCATGGTGGTGCTTCGTGGTGACTGATCATGTCTGTATATATATATATATATATATATATATATATATATATATATATATATATATATATATTTACTGCTTTTATATATATACATGCTTACTGCTTTATTATCAATTGCGACATCATATGAGCCTACGAATCATGTGATCACAGATTTAGTCTATTGGATCTAGATTCGGTTCCCGTGACGGACATTTTCAGCTATAAGCAGCTTATAAATTTATTCACAGTGTTTGAATTTTCTTAGATGGTTTTCATACCCACGAGGAGTTCGACACTATTTTGTATATTATTTTTTCGAAGATGTTTCGCATCTCGAAAATTAAAAATAATCAAGCCGAACACTTAAATAAAAATAGGAGTGTAAAAGGTCTCAATTACTATTGAGTATATAGGTTTGAAAAACCTCTTTTATAAAACATCACTGTCATATCTTGTTTAAAAATGAATTTTTACACAAATTCAAACCATGTGTATATAGGTACGAACGAGGCCTCGCACTACTTCCAAATAATTGCACATTGAGCCACTTACACAACACATTCATATAACAGTTTCTTGAGAAGTGGCGGTCACCGTGATAACACGGATGTCGGGGGGTGCCTAACACCTTCCCTTCGAATAATCAGGTCCCTGGACCCTAATGAATCTCGGTTTCACCGACCCGTTTAGCAGTGTTACATCACTGGGTCAATGTACAAACTTTTTCTCGGTTGTGTTGGTACAATCATATAAAAAACTAACTGGCGACTCTTAACAGTCCATCGTCGACATTATAAATGTCGGACCTTTTTCACTTGTTTTTTTCAAACAAATCTCACCTAACATGAGAACACCAAAGAACAAGTAACGAAAAAGGACAAATAAAAATCCCGACGTTGACAATTATTATTATTATTATTATTATTATTATTATTATTATTATTATTATTATTATTATTATTATTATTATTATTATTAGTACAATTATTATTATGACTGTTATTATTATTATTATTATTATTATTATTATTATTATTATTATTATTATTATTATTATTATTATTATTATTGTCTTTCGCAAATTTGAGATGGTATAAGTATATTTGGCGCCAATTTATAATAAAAATTTGCAAGAAAAAAAACTATTAATGAATGAATTATTACTCACTATATATTATTGTTCAGAGGCTTTTTACGAGAAATAAAATTGGTCACTGTTTTGTTCTAAATAAATTTTTTAAAATTAATTGTGGTGAGTATAAATTGTAATATAAATAAATTTAATTTTTTACAGTAACAAATTTATTTTTAATAATACTTTGTAAGAAACTTACAATATCGACTATTTCTTTAATCAAAGTAAATAAATTTATAATAATTTAAACTTTAAAATTTCATACACTGACCATTAAAAAAAAGATAAGGCAAGCTGTGGAATAGACCAAAAATTCTAAAAAATTACTCATCTAATTTGTAAAAAGAGTTAAGTTTGAGTTTTATTCTTAGTTAATTTATGGTATCCTACAACTGAAATTGTAATGTAATTAATTTTTTTAAATAAAATTTTATTCTTAATAATTCTTTTTAAATAATATATAATTTTAAATGTTTTATTAATTAAAATATTAATTTACAATAATTCAAATTTTAATATATTATAAACTGAAAAAATTATAATAATTAAGACTCTTTTTGTGGAACAAATAACAAATGTTTTAAATTTTACTTTTCTGTTCCTCAAAAGAGTCATATTTCAATTTGTTATTAACTAATTTATGACATCCTAAAATTTAAATTTAAATTTAAAGTAAAATCTATTTAGGTTTTTAAAATAATAATTTTATTTACAATAAAAAAAGTTTACAATATTAGTTATTTTTAAGAGTGATGCTACATACATAAACTATTTTATAAATATTTTACAAACTGCTGATGTAACATACTCCACATCAGCATATTGATCAACAAATTGCTTCAATATAGTTTTCGGCCCCACACAATATGCTGAGGTAAAGTATGCCACATCAACAGTTTGTAAAATATTTGTAAAATAGTTTATGTCTCTAGCATTATTCTATTTTTATTATATTTATAAGTTAAAATCAAACTAAACAGAGTCCCTAATTTAATTAGGAGTTTATGTACTTGGTCTGGAAAAGGAGTAAGAAGCGTGAAACTGAAAAGGAGTTAGAAGCGTGAAACAGAGTTTATAAGCCCTAGCTGAACGATTACAGTTTTATTCCCCTTTTTGCCCAAAATTTGATGCGCTCGCTCTCTTCCCTCCCACCTGCGATTCCCTTTTCCCTCTCCCTCTTTAGTGGCGACTCCCTTTTTCTTCTTCACCGGCGACGATTCTGTCTCTCACTTCCTTTACCTCTTCCTCTCCACTACCCACATATACATACACAACGAGGAGAAGAATGGAGGATTTGGGCGTGAGGAAGTAAATGGAGGAGGCTTGATTTGGGCGTGAGGAGGCGAACAGAGGAGGTTTGATTTGGTTATTTGGTAAGTTACTCTCACACCCACTGCTATACTCACAAACATACACCCACCCACTGCTATACTCGTACACACACATTATCACACACATACCACAGTATACACACACCCACTGTCAATTAATTGTCTGTGTGTGTTCATATGTACATATGGTGGTTATCAGGATTTTTCCACTTGTATCTGCTTTGTTAATTAGATTTTCTTAAAATCATTAACATGGCATTGAGTTATTTAGATATGTCCAAGCATGTGAATATCACGATTTTATTTACCAAATTATGTTGTTGATAAGGTCCATTCAGGCTAATTTAATGTGGTTATATATTCAGAATGGCATGTATCATCAAGTTTATATTCTAAAATTGGGCTTGCTCTGATGAATGTTGTATCTTTTATTGATGCATCATTACGGATATGTCTAGTGATCAGATTCTAGAATTTTCAGGTTAGATTAGTATTTTTTCCTTTCAAGATTTTTTTATTTAACTTAAATTTGATTTGAGTTTATATAATTTACATTTACCAATGTATCTTTTAAATTTTATTCCTATATGCTAATTTGTTGCTTATTCTTAGTAATTTGAGATGCAATAAGCTGCAAGATGTCATTCCTCCTGAAATAGGTGAATTAAAGAGACTAACACATCTGTGAGTAATTTGAACATTTATAGGTTATTTGGTTTTGTTGAAAATCTCAAGTATAAATGTTGATAGTAAGCAATCATTTTCAAGGTTGCTGTTCAAGTGTTTTTTTTCCAGATACTTACTATCACAGAACGTATGCCAAATGCATACATTCTGTGATAGTAAGCAATCATTTTCAAGGTTCCTGTTCAAGTTTTTTTTAGATACTGAAGATTTTTTTATGTTTCACTAAACTTTGTCAACTGTATAATTGTGTTCAGATTGCTATCAGATTAATGATATTCCAACAATTAGGAGGAATAAATGGAGTAATTTTCTATGCTAGTGAGACCTTTGTAACAACAGCTGGTAAGTTACATATGACATTGTATATGTGACATTTCGTTATAACAATAAAATTTTGAAATGCAGGACCTTCTTCAGACAAGATTAGAATGGTAGCTTATGGAATAATTCAGGTTTGTGAAGTACCTCAGTTTCCTAGTGGTTTTGTTTGGTTCTTGAATTCTAAATGCAAAAGAAGTTTGTTTTCTTGTTTGGTAATTAGAAATAGAGCATTGAAAAGGGAAATGTTTTTATACCTTATTTCCTTCTCCTAATCCTGCCAAATGTTTGAAAAAACTTTTACTTTAGTCTTCACTTTTTTTTATAATTATTTTCATTCACAAAATCCATAGATTAAATGAGTGCTGAATGTCCAAATGAGTCCATTTTTTTGTACAACTTCATTATATAGATATGATCAACATGTTCTTATAACTATGGCTGGAACTGATTTCCTTCTCAAGGTATCTTATTGAAACTATAAATGTTGAAAATCTCAAGTATAAATGTTGTGGTAAAAGTACTTGAATTGGCATTGAAGGTAAAAGAGATTTTAGGCTAGTCATTTATCAATCTCATATCTTTAATTAATGTAACTATTGTTCTTTAAGTGTATGTCATGTTATTACGTTTACTAAGATTATTATTTTTCAGATACAAAGGCTACTGTTGCTGAAGCTCTTGCGACACATATTCTTAATAAGCTTCGTGCCGAAATCAAGATTCTCTTTTACTACTTACTTGGCAATTTCTTTTTCTTCTATGAATTGATTTTTCAATAAAGTCGGTGTTTATTACCTGATGGAATGTATGTAGGTCTACGCAATCAAAGCTCTTTCGGAGAAAATAGAAAGTCTAATCTTTAGGATCTTTCCGTCCTTACTGGAGGCCAGGTGGGATCACTCTGCTAATTTTTTTCCTTATACAATTACTTTTGGCCTCTTGATTTTAATGACAACATCCATTAATGCATCAGCCTTATGTTTTAAAGGTTTTAATAAAGAACTTGGTATGAACCTTGACAATGTAGAGTTGGACATGCTTGGTTCATGCAAAAAGGTAAGATTCACAACTAATTAAGGAAAAATATGTTTCAACTTTTGACTAACAACTATGTATATGATTTTACCCCTGATCACAGTGCAAGCTTATGTACATAGTAAAAATATGATTTAACACGTGGTCTGGAATTAATAATTATATCTCAAGCAATCACATTTCTCATTTGGTCATGTTTTATTGTTAAGAAGTGACAATGGTACAACTTCACTATTTTTTTGACACATAATATTATTTTTAAATCTGGCAGTTTACTTCCAGAGGTTCTTAATTTAGGTCACAGTATCTAAGGATGACATGATTGTTCTTGATGGTGCTGGTGAGAAGAAGGTTATAGAAGAAAGGTGTGAACAAGTTTTTACAACTTCCTTCATTAGTTTGTAAGTTTGTACACTTCCATTGTACCTCTACATTTATGGTTTGCTTGTCCTAAAATCCTTGCCTGTTTTAATGTGGAGATATAACGGAGGGTGTAATATTTCATGAGATTTCAGTGTGGTAAGTGATTTGTTTTAATTTGTATAAACCTCCATTTCCATTTTCTATTTAGTTTCTTAATGTTAGGTAAATGTTAAATTATTGCATTCTAGTTTCGAGGGAATGTTAATAAAGTGCGTACCTTTATCCAATGGATTAGATGATAACATTTTTGCTTTATTTTTCTATTGTGGAAACAAATTTGATTATAGGATTAGAGTTTTAGGTTTATTGGCTTATCATATTACCATGCAGTACAACTTCCTCGTCTTTCTTATGGATGGATCTTGATTCATTGTATTGTGATTCACTTGTTTTCTTCTGTTGCTTAAGCTATCTTCATCTGCTGTTTTATTCTTGCAGTGCCTCACGTTGGTGGATTACTATGCTCCTCTTTTCTTTTTTGAGATTTCCTCGGTACAACCTGGAGAGTTCTGTCGAAAGGTCAATCTCTGTGAACAAGTGGTTTTAATTTCTTAGCATCTCAGGAAGGATAGCTATGAGTTTTGCCAGTGAACCGTTAGAGAAGCTTTGTTGAAGTTAAAAGATCCTTACACACTGGTATGTTCTTGCATCATCATCTGGTCATAAGAATTCTGCTTGTCTTTATGTATTGATTTTGGCACTAAGTGCCTTTGGTGACCTATTTGCTTCATTTTTCTAACTTTGCTATTATTTTTAAATATGTGCAGGAAGACTGCTTCTACCACCTGCCTTACAATACTGGGTATTAAATTTTCGTGCTACGTTTACGAAAGACAATGGATGAAATTATGAAGTGTACTCTCTCTATATATGTAGATATATATACTTTGATTGAAGAATTGTGGTAGCTTTAGATAATTAATTGTAAAGATAATGAATGATTATGTAGTGGATAATTTTATTAAGTTAATAATATTTTAGTTTTTTGTATTTTTGCCATTATTTGCTATGGGGACATTGAGCCAGCCAGGTACACAAAAAGAATGTCAAATTTTGATTTGGCAACAATATAAATCGTTACCAAAGCATTGAACAAGTTTTAATATAGCAATAATTTTTTATACATTTAGCAACAAATTTTCGTTGCTAATGACGTTAAAATTATAATATTTGGCAACGAAAAATTAACCTAACAACAACGGAGAGGATATTGTTGCTAATACTAAAATAAAAGGCAATATTTTTTATTGTTGCAAATCATATCAACTTTTGTTGCACATATATAGAAACGACAACATATAATGTCGTTGTTAATCGACGACTTTCGTTGCTATTGAAAAATAACCAGCAACAAACATTTTCGTTGCTGATTCAGCATAATGTCGTTGCCAAATAATATAATCAGTAACGAAAATCGTTGCTAAAAAGTTTACATTCTGCAACGAAAGCAAGCTTGGGCAAAAATTTTCATAATTTACTGCAACGAAAAATGTCGTTGCAAAATGGTGTTAAATGCAACGAAAATGCATGGTCGTTGCAAAAAAAAGAGTTCATTTAGTTTCCAATTAGCAGGCTTTTGCAACGAAATGGGTTTTTTAGCAACGAATTTTTTATTATTCTGCAATAATATATTTTGTTGCTAAAGGATCGATGTCTCTGTACGAAAGCCAAATTTCATTCCAAAATGTATTACTTTTGGCAACGAAAAAAATATGTTCGTTGCGGAACAATTAGCAACGCTCATTGCGCATCGAAAGATGAAACGACAGTAAAGTCGTTGCCAAAACCCTTTTGTAACAAAATTTAGCACCTTTAGCAACGAAAATCGGTTGTTGTTAAAGCCCTATTTTTTTGTAGTGTATAGAGAAAAGTTATAGAGAGATAATAAGAGAGAAAGAAGAAGAATATTTTGCCACTACACTATTACAGTATCCAATCTCCTGCTAAGGTAAGGGGTATTATTTTTTTCGTATTCGTAAAGGATGTTATTTAATTCATACTCATAAGGGTTGTCATTTCATTCCTTATTAATCTGTGGAAATAACATGTCTACGCAGATTACCGCATGTCTAGTGAATAACCCTTCGTATCCATCCTTTATTAATCTGTGGGTATAACCTATCAATGCGGATTACCACATGCCTGGTGAATAGCCCTTCGTATTCATTCTTTATTAAATTATAGAAATGATCTGTCTACGCGAATTACTGCATAATAGATGAAAATCCATTTGTAGTTTCGTATATTCTTTCATACTCGTATGAGATATCATTTCTTTTGTACTCATAAAAGGATATCATCTTCTTTCATATTTCTCCATTTATGGTACGAATTTATGGTTTGTTTCCATAACCTTTTTATTAAACGTTGAAGACCCTTGAAATTAATGGAATATTCTTAATAGTTTGTGCTTCATCTAGTATCATTTCACTATTTGTCTAAATTTTCTTATTGAAATTTTAATCTTTTCATGACGGGATACTATTCATTCGAGATACTATTCATTCAGGGTACTTTTATTTGAGTACTATTTATCCGGGGTACTATTCATGTCAGGGTACTATTCATGCTTCAATACTATTCACGACAGAATTTAGTTTCTTTTCTTTGTCCAAATTATCTTTGAAATTTGAATCTTAAATATCATTCTTGAATTTTACTCCACAATTGGTGATCATGTTGATAATTTGGACATTCTTGAACACTGGATAAATTGAATTATAAATCTCTAATATTTATCATTGATCTCACTTGATTGATTCTTTATATCATTGTCATCATCATCATGCTTATATTGTGTTGAAATTTATCTTTGGCCCATAGTGCAAAGATGGACTATTGATTGGTATTATTACGACCAAGAATTGTGTATTGGTATAATCATGACCTTTAATATTACAGATAAAGGTTTGTGATGAAAGTCCTCTTTGGCCCGTAGTGTAAGACCCCAAATTATTAATAAATAAAATTTAATTTTCTCTATTTATTATTCTGAAATAGTAATGGATAGTAAGGGATAGTAAAGAATATTATCGTAAGGGATGTTATTTTTTATCAATGATATTATTTCTTTCAATATCATTATACCGGAATATTGGTAGGATTTTTCTTGTAAAATTCTTATCTTTTCATGTTGGGGTTACTATTCATGAGTTACTATTCACGAGTTACTATTCATGAGTTACTATTTATGAGTTACTATTCACGAGTTATTATTCATGGGTTACTATTCACGAGTTACTATTCATGACAAAATTGGTTTCTTTTTCTAACCAAATTATAGTTGATTTATGAATATTACTCTTGAGATTAAAACTATATGTTGATCATATTATTTTTTTTATCATATATAACATTTTTATAACCCTAATGATGATATTTCTCTTTGACTTGAGTGTAAAGATGGGTAGATTATTGGTATGATCATGACTAGGGTTCTCTTTGTCCATTAGTGAAAAGTTGAATTGTGACTGGTATGATCATGACCATTGAATTTATAATTGAATATCTTTAGCTTAAGTGCAAAGGTGAAATGATCAACATGGTTATAATTATTGGTTATATAAATTTTGAAATGATTATATATTTCTTTGAGATAATAATATATTTGGCCTGTAGTACAAATATGAACTATTGAGGAATATCTTTGGCCTGTAGTGCAAAGATGAGTTGTTGATGAATATCTTTAGCCCGTAGTGCAAAGATGACTTGTTGTTGAATATCTTTGGCATGTAGTGTAAAGATGAACTGTCGATGAATATCTTTGGCCCGTGATGCAAAGATGAATTTATTAGTATGATTATGAACAGGAACTGTGATTTGGTATAACCATGATCTTTGATGTTTCAGGTAAAGACAGGTGATGAAAATTATCTTCGTCTTGGATGCAAAATTTAGAATCACAATTATGATTATGAATTATTCATATGATTGTGGACAGGAACTGTTGATTGATGTTATAGGGATAAAACATTGTTGGTGAACTTTTAACATGGAGAAGATAATAGACTTTATGGTCTATGTGACTCTTCTAATGGATTGCTCGTTCCGCTGCAACTATGGTTGAAAAGTTTTATCATTTACCATATGTTCTAAATCTCTGATTTATTATTGATGGAGGCTATTGATAATTTAATTATCTTTAGTCAAGATATTCTTTACTGGGCTAGTTGTGCTCACCCTTCTGTTTCACAATTTCTTTCAGGTAATAAGAGTGTAGCTGGGTCGAGCGGGGGTAACAGGGGAATAGAACGGTGGTCATCATTTAGTAGTTATATTTGGTGAATCATCTAGGGTGAAGCGAACCCAACGTTGGAAGGGTGATTTGCCACTATCATACAAGATGTCTAACGACATACAACCTCGTGTCATCATAAGACAGGGATGTGCTCATCCACTTGCTGAGTATATATACGAGCACTACCTATATAATCTTGGCGTTTGTTTGAAGTATAATTCTCAATTAGAGACAGTAGAGATAATGATATGTCAAGAGAAGACTCACCATTGGGAAGAATATGATAGTAATCTTCTCGTTTTTCTTTGGGGTCTATTGGGTCAACCAAGAATAATTCTGTGGCCATATGATATCTATCATAACCTAGAAGAATGGCCTCCCATGTACGAAGGTTTCCTTGAGCACTTCCCAAAGATTCTAATTTCTAAAACAGTTTTTGACTATACCTTTATGTAAGGTGTCATTGTGAGGTGATGTCCACGGTTGGAACATGAGTCACATTTGGTATATATTTGTATCCAAACTCACAGCATATGTGTTTTTGTATTTTTCACGACAATTGTTGTAATAAAGTTGTAGTTGTTTTCTGTACCATGTATTTGACGACTCAGAATGGGTTGGATGGAATGGACCTATTTTGGGGGCGTCACAGTTGGTATCAGAGCCATAAGTAAAGAGCCCCGAGCCTCTCGCTGGTGACTTCCTGTTGATGGGGGATGCACCGAAGCCAGACTCTCCGTAGGGGACGCCGTTCTGCGGTGGCAAACTGATAGGTACCATTGTGAGATGTTGTGGTTGAAGCACCATGAGAGTCATAGTTGGTATCAGAGCTTAGGGATATGATCTCTGGCGGAGATCGGGGAATAGAACTAGGAGGGGAGAGACGAGTAAATACTTCGCTAGTGTGTCCTACCTAAGCTTATTTGTTGGTCGGTCATAATATAGGGATATTATGTGATTTGTTAATTTGTTAAATTAACCCTTGTTTTATGGCAGTATTTGAGAACGTCGACTGAGAATGTTAACAGTGGAGTTTATTAGACTGGAGCAGAATAACATGACGGTGTCCCAGTACGAGGCGAAGTTTGCAGAGTTGTCTAGGTTTGCACCTCATTTGGTGGAGAATGAGGAACGTATGACGCGGATGTTTCTGAGAGGTTTGAAACCCGGCATACATCAATATCTCATTTCTCATAAATTTTCTCTCTATTCAGATGTTGTCAACAGGGCTCAATTATTAGAGCGAGATAGCGAACAACGATAACCAGTGGAGAAAGAAGAATACGGACAAGAACGGCAACCACTCTGGTGGTAATCGTGGCCATGAATATAGAAGAAGCGAGTCGGGAGGAGATTTTAAAAAGAGGAGATTCAACAATGATAATACGAAGACGTCAGCACCAGCAGCAACTGGTTCCAAGGGAGGAGAACGACCACCGGTCATATGCTATAAGTGCGGAAAAGAAGGACATATCAGCCCAAACTGCCCCCAACAGTTTAAGGTATGTTATAACTGTGGAAAGGAAGGACATATCGCTCGAGATTATACTGTAGCGAAACCAAGTCCAACGGGGGTGGTGACTCAAAAAGTTGTCCCAGAAAAGTCAAAGTCAACGGTTCTTGGAAGAGCGTTTTTCGTGACTGGTCAGAATACGAGGAACCCGAACGAAGTTAGTACGGGTTAGTTAATTATAAATTTTTGCGAAGTCTATACCTTATTAAATACCAGTTCTACCCATTCATTTATTTCTCCTGCTTGTGCTCAACGTTTAAACTTGACTCCGGAGAAATTAGACTTTGACTTATCTGTTGAAACTCTGTTAGGGGAAACTTTCATCACATCCACTGTTTATAAATCTTGTTTGATCCAAGTTAGCATCATCACATTACCTGTTGATCTTATCTCTTTAAAGATACTTGCTTTTGATGTGATTTTAGGAATTGATTGGTTAACTACTCATCATGCTAAAATTGATTGCTTTCGTAAGGTTGTTAGTTTTCATATTCCTAAGCAACCTGTTATTCAAATTCAAGCAACCAAACCATTGAAGTCAAACTCTTTCATATCAAGCCGTAAAGTCATTCGTTTATTGAAAAACGGATGTCAAGCTTTCTTAGCTATGTTATGGACTTGAACAAAAATACTTCAGATTTGAATGATATTTCTATTGTTAGTAAATCCCTGACGTATTTCCTGAAGAATTTCTTGGCCTATGCGTGATATTGAATTTTGTATCATCTTTGAATCTGGTACAAAACTCACTTCTAAAATCTCATATCGAATGGCTCCTATTGAACTTCAGGAGTTAAAAACCTAACTGTAGAAGTTTGTACCCGAGCCTCTATCTGGTGACTTCCTTTGTGGAATGCACTGAAGCCAGACTCTCCGTAGGGGATACCATATTCGTGTGGTAGTAAACTGATATGTGTCATTGTGACGTGCTATCCAAGATTGGGATATGAGTCACAGTTGAGAGCAACCTAAGTCAGTAATCGAATACGTAGCTTTCTAGTTATTATCGGAGATTCGTAAAAGGATTTTCTCGAATCGCTACTCCATTAACTCAGCTGACTCGAAAAGATACAAACTTTGAATGGACCGAGGAATGCGAGAAGAGCTTCCAAGAATTCAACATGCGACACCGACGTTGGCTCGAGCTGTTGAAAGATTTTGATCATACCATCCAATATCATCCTAAAAATGTGAAAGTGGTAGCTGACGCATTAATCGTATGCGAGTACGAGTGCGATATTGTTGAACACAAAGACCTATTTTGTATAATTTATAAATGATAGAGATAGAGTTAATGACTCTAGGGACCCACGTGATGATATACGAGTAAAATCGACTTTAATCGATAACGTTAAAGCCACTCAAGCTACAGACCTGGAGCTGATGAATATAAAGAAGAAGGTGCAAGAATGTGTTATTCTAGAAGTAAGAGTCGATGAAGAGAAGAAAGCTCAAGCCTTCAATTTATTTGAAATCCTCGATCGAGTAGGAACTGTGGCCTATAGACTCGCCTTAACGCTAAGTATGTCACGTGTTCATAACGTTATTTACGTATCGATGTTACGTAAATATGTGGACGACCCGAACCACGTTATTGAGTTAGAACCAAACGAGATAGCTGAAGACTTAACATACGAAGAGGTACCTGTCAAGATCTTGGATAGGAAGGAGCATGTCCTACGCACGAAGGTCTTACCACAAGTTAACGTTTTGTGGAGGAACCATGCTATTGAAGAAATGACCTGGGAGTTGGAAACGGAAATGAAAGCGAGGTATCCTCATCTTTTCGAAACACCAGGTACGTATGTCAATTTCGAGGACGAAATTTCATAAGGAGGGGAGGTTGTAAGACCCCAAATTATTAATAAATGAAATTTAATTTCCTCTATTTATTATTCTGAAATAGTAAGGGATAGTAAGGGATAGTAAGAATATTATCGTAAGGGATGTTATTTTTTATCAATGATATTATTTCTTTCAATATCATTATACCGGAATATTGGTAGGATTTTTCTTGTAAAATTCTTATCTTTTCATGTCGGGGTTACTATTCATGAGTTACTATTCATGAGTTACTATTCATGAGTTACTATTCACGAGTTATTATTCATGGGTTACTATTCACGAGTTACTATTCATGACAAAATTGGTTTCTTTTTCTAACCAAATTATAGTTGATTTATGAATATTACTCTTGAGATTAAAACTATATGTTGATCATATTATTTTTTTATCATATATAACATTTTTATAACCCTAATGATGATATTTCTCTTTGACTTGAGTGTAAAGATGGGTAGATTATTGGTATGATCATGACTAGGGTTCTCTTTGTCCATTAGTGAAAAGTTGAATTGTGACTGGTATGATCATGACCATTGAATTTATAATTGAATATCTTTAGCTTAAGTGCAAAGGTGAAATGATCAACATGGTTATAATTATTGGTTATATAAATTCTGAAATGATTATATATTTCTTTGAGATAATAATATATTTGGCCTGTAGTGCAAATATGAACTATTGAGGAATATCTTTGGCCTGTAGTGCAAAGATGAGTTGTTGATGAATATCTTTGGCTCGTAGTGCAAAGATGACTTGTTGTTGAATATCTTTGGCATGTAGTGTAAAGATGAACTGTCGATGAATATCTTTGGCCCGTGATGCAAAGATGAATTTATTAGTATGATTATGAACAGGAACTGTGATTTGGTATAACCATGATCTTTGATGTTTCAGGTAAAGACAGGTGATGAAAATTATCTTCGTCTTGGTTGCGAAATTTAGAATCACAATTATGATTATGAATTATTCATATGATTGTGGACAGGAACTGTTGATTGATGTTATAGGGATAAAATATTGTTGGTGGACTTTTAACATGGAGAAGATAATAGACTTTATGGTCTATGTGACTCTTCTAATGGATTGCTCGTTCCGCTGCAACTATGGTTGAAAAGTTTTATCATTTACCATATGTTCTAAATCTCTGATTTATTATTGATGGAGGCTATTGATAATTTAATTATCTTTAGTCAAGATATTCTTTACTGGGCTAGTTGTGCTCACCCTTCTGTTTCACAATTCCTTTCAGGTAATAAGAGTGTAGCTGGGTCGAGCGGGGGTAACAGGGGAATAGAACGGTGGTCATCATTTAGTAGTTATATTTGGTGAATCATCTAGGGTGAAGCGAACCCAACGTTGGAAGGGTGATTTGCCACTATCATACAAGATGTCTAACGACATACAACCTCGTGTCATCATAAGACAGGGATGTGCTCATCCACTTGCTGAGTATATATACGAGCACTACCTATACAATCTTGGCGTTTGTTTGAAGTATAATTCTCAATTAGAGACAGTAGAGATAATGATATGTCAAGAGAAGACTCACCATTGGGAAGAATATGATAGTAATCTTCTCGTTTTTCTTTGGGGTCTATTGGGTCAACCAAGAATAATTCTGTGGCCATATGATATCTATCATAACCTAGAAGAATGGCCTCCCATGTACGAAGGTTTCCTTGAGCACTTCCCAAAGATTCTAATTTCTAAAACAGTTTTTGACTATACCTTTATGTAAGGTGTCATTGTGAGGTGATGTCCACGGTTGGAACATGAGTCACATTTGGTATATATTTGTATCCAAACTCACAGCATATGTGTTTTTGTATTTTCCACGATAATTGTTGTAATAAAGTTGTAGTTGTTTTCTGTACCATGTATTTGACGACTCAGAATAGGTTGGATGGAATGGACCTATTTTGGGGGCGTTACACGTAGTGCATAGATGGACAGGTGTTTGACATGATCACGACCATTGTGACACCCCCAAATCCATGTACTTCATTCTCACATGATTTGGTGTTCACTGTCCAAACATACATTTCTAACTACCCAAATTTAATAAAAATTAAGCAATAAAACTTCTCATTAAAGGGTTACATAATTAAATCTGATAAATCCCAGGTCATCCAACCTTAAACATAATCTTCAAAATGCGAAAAATGTGAGATCCCGAATTTTATGAAATGAAAGTATTCATTTTTTCTATAATTATTATTCTATTTAGTAATGGTTAAATTGATAAAAGGTTAAAATTAAGGGTGATATGTGAAAATTTTCAAAGTAAAGAAGTTGTCATAAAATAATCGGTGACAAAAGTACAGTAATACGCATGGTTACATAGTAGCACACGGTATTGATTATTGATGCTTACGTGAGAAGTCACTCAGTTATACTCAATTATTGCTACAGTAATTACTGCATCATATCTCTCATATTATTGATTCAATTATTGTCACAGTATCATTTGCATAATATTTTATATTATTAAATCAATAATTGAGATGACAAGTTGTTCATATTATTATTTGCATTATTGGCGATGTCTAGAAAGTTCTGTCGAGAAAAGGGGTTAGGTTATTTAATTGGACGCCAATAGGGAGAAATCCTTATCAGAAAGCCCCATTTTTCCTGGGAACGATCTGGTTGTTAATATTGTGAGTTATAATATTAATGATGAATGTTATTAAAAATCGAATTTGAGCTCGGAGTTGAATTTGGAGACGCGGACATGATATTTGAGTCCGGAACGATGAAAATTAGTAAAAATAGACTATAAACTCAAAATTTACCGGGGTTGACTTTTTGGTCAAAAAGTCGAAAGTTGACTTTTTTTAGAAAAAGTCAAACTTTGAAAATTCAAAAATGAAATTGTTGATAAATATATTTTCATTGTGTTGGGATTATTAGTGTTACTGGAAATCGACATCTATTCCGATAATAATTGATGTCCGAAGGTTATATGGACCAATCAGGTAATTAATCGGATAAATGAGCAATTAATTACTATTAATTCACATGCTTATAATTATTTATTCACATGTGTGTACTATTGATTCACATGCATGTACTATTAGGGGAGGTGGTGTAAGATTAATAATAATTGCATGACTAAATTAAAAATGGAGGTATAGATGAATGTACTATACTGTAATTATTTTTTTTCACATGTATAGAACTATTAAGTCACATGATTGTACTATTGATTCACATGATATACTATTAGGGGAGGTGGTGCAAGTTTGATAATACTTACAGGACTAAATTAAAAATGAAGGAAAAATAAAGGTATTATATTGTAATATTTCGAGCCCCAAAATATGCAATTATCGAAGCTATGTTTTTCTATAAATAGAAGCTCATTCTTCTTTCATTCTCACCAATTCACTAAGACTCACAAGAGCAATTATAGAGAGAGAAGCTATAGAGAGAAAGAAGAAGAGAAGTCTGATACTTCACTATTTCAGTATCCAGTCTTCTTCTGAGGTAAGGGATATTATTTGTTGTATTCGTAAGGGGTATTATTTTTTTTTGTATTCATGAAGAGAGTTATTTTCTTTCAATACTCGTAAGGGTTGTTATTCCATTATTTATTATTCTGTTAGAATAACCTGTCTACGCGGACTACCGCATGCATGGTGAAATTCTTCTGTTATTCCATTCTTTATTATTCTGTTAGAATAACCTCTCTATGCGGACTACCATTTTCATAGTGAAATTCTTCTGTTATTTCATTCTTTATTATTCTGTTGGAATAACATGTCTACGCGGACTACCGCATGCATGGTGAATGACCCTTCGTATTCATTCTTTATAAAAGTGCGAAAATGATCTGTCTATGTGGATTACCACATAGCGGGTAAAAATCCATTTACAGTTTCGTATATTCTATTATACTCGTATGAGATATCATTTCTTTTGTACTAGTCAGGGAATATCGTTTTCTTTTGTATTTTCCTTTTATGAGTACTATTCACGAGTTACTGTTCAGGAGTTACTATTAACAGGTTACTATTCACTCGAATATTATTCACTCAGGTATTTAGGGCACTTTTTGTGTTGGAGTACTATTCACATATTACTATTCACCCGATTATTATTCACTTGAATATTATTCACTCGGGTATTTGGGGCACTTTTCATGCCGGGGTACTTTTCATGAGGTACTATTCCTGAAGTACTATTCACAGGATACTATTCACGGGGTACTAATCACCCAAAAAATATATTTCTTTTCTATCTAAATTTTTTTTGATACATGAATATTATTCTTGAATTTTACTCTACAAAGTAGTATCATGTTGATAATTTGGATATTTTTAAGCTCTGGATAAATTTAAAGTCTTTAATATTTATCCTTGATTTCGTTTGATTAATGCTTATATCATTGTCATCATCCTTATGCTTATATTGTAATGAATGTCATATGTGGCTTACGTGCATAGATTGACTTGGTATGATTATGACCAGGGATTATTCGGTATAATTATGACCGTAATATTACAAATGATGCTGTAAAAGTCCTCATTGGCCCGTAGTGCATTGATGGACATATATTGGTATGATCATAACCATAGTTTCTCTTCGGCCAAGGGTGCAAAGATGAGCTATTTTATGGCGTGATCATGACCGTTGATAAAAATATGAATATCCTTGGCCGTAGTGCAGGGATAATTCGGTGATGTGGATTATTTATTGAGCTGAGTCTCAGCGATAAAAAATTGATAATAAACTTTTAATTCGTAGAAGATAGTAGATATCATGCTCTACTTGACTCTTCTAAAAATACAGTTGCACGTCTTTGGCCTGTAGTGCAAGGATGAACTGTTAATGAATATCTTTGGCCCGTAGTGCAAAGATGAAATTTTTTAGTATGATTATGAACATGAACTGTGATTTGGTATAACTATGATCTTTGATGTTTCAGGTAAAGACAGGTGATGAAAATTATCTTCATCCTGGATGCGCAGAGGAATTTAGAACCACAATTATGATTATGAGTTATTCACATGATTATTGTGGACAGAAATTGTTGATTGATGTTACAGAGATAAAACATTATTGGTGGACTTTTAACATGGAGAAGATAATAGACGTTAAGGTCTATTTGACTCTTCTAATGGATTGCTCGTTCCGCTGCAACTATGGTTGAAAAGTTTTATCATCTACCATATGTTCTAAATCTCTGATTGATTATTGACAAAGGCTATTGATAATTTAATTATCTTTAGTCATGATATTCTTTACTGGGCTAGTTGTGCTCACCATTTTGCTTCACAATTCCTTTCAGGTAATAAGAGTGTAGTTGGGTCGAGCGGCGGTAACAAGGGATTAGAACGGTGGTCTATAGATGTTGAGGTTCTCCCTAAACAGTATGAAAATAATTTTATTGAGAACTTTAGATAAGTATGTTGTATTTTATACATCATTTAAAAGTTATATTTGGTGAATCAAATAGGGTGAGGCGAACCCAAATTTGGAAGGGTATTTTGCCACCATCATACAAGATGTCTAATGACATACGACTTCGTGTTATCATAAGACAGGGTTGTGTACATCCACTAACTGAGTATATCTACTAGCACTACCTATATAATCTTGGAGTTTGGTTGAAATATAATTCTTTGTTGAAGACAATGGAGATAATTATATGTCAAGAGACAACTCACCATTGGAAAGAACATGATAGCAATCTTCTCATTTTTCTTTGGGGACTATTAGGTCAACCAAGGATAATTATGTGGACATATGATATCTATTATAACTTAGACGTATGGTCTCCCATATACGAAGGTTTCCTTGAGTATTTTCTAAATATTTTAATTTCAAAAACAGTTATTGACTGTAACTTTTTGTAAGGTACCCTTGTAAGGTGTTGTGGTCGAGGCACTATGAGAGTTACATATATTTGTATTAAAACTCACAGTTTAACTGTGGTCCTATTTTGCACGACAGTTGTATAAATGGAGTTGTCAGTAGTGTATTTTCTGGCGACCCAAGATGGGTGATGTATACCTACTTTGGGGGCGTCACATTTGGTATCAGAGCTTAGGGATATGGTCGCTGGCGGAGATATGAGTCTAGAACTAGGAGGGGAGAGACGAGTAATATACTTTACTAGTGTGTGACTTACCTAAGCTGAAATTATTTACTTGATAAGTTGACAAATTATGATATATCAATTAACCTTTATTTTGAAGATATATTATAGAATGATATCTGAAATACAGGAGATGAACAATGGAAAAATCATGATATAGAAGAAATAACCAGGAAGGTACAATCTGAAAAGAAAGCAATGTATTCTCATCTCTTCGGCATACCAGGTACGTAAATTTCGAGAGCAAAATTTTATAAGGAGGGAAATTGTGAGATCCCGAATTTTATGAAATGAAAGTATTCAATTTTCCTATAATTATTATTCTATTTAGTAATGGTTCAATTGATAAAAGGTTAAAGTTAAGGGTGATATGTGAAAAACTTTCAAAGTAAACAAGTTGTCATAAAATAATCGGTGATACAAGTACAGTAATACACGTGGTTGCATAGTAGCATATAGTATTGATTATTGATACTTACGTGAGAAGTCACTCAGTTATACTCAATTACTGCTATAGTAATTGTTGCATCATATCTCTCATATTATTGATTTAATTATTGTCACAGTATTATCTGCATAATATTTTATATTATTAAATCAATAATTGAGATGACAAGTTGTTCATATTATTATTTGCATTATTGACGATGTCTATAAAGTTCTGTCGAGGAAAGATGTTAGGTTATTTAATTACGTGCCAATAAGGAGAATTCCTTATCGGAAAGCCCCCTCTTTCTTGGGAACGATCTGATTGTTAATATTGTGAGTTATAATATTAATGATGAATGTTATTAAAAATTGAATTTGAGCTCGGAGTTAAATTTGGAGACGCGGATGTGATATTTGAGTCCGTAACGATGAAATTAGTAAAAATAGACTATAAACACAAAATTTACCAAGGTTGACTTTTTGGTCAAAAAGTCAACAGTTGACTTTTTCAGAAAAAGTCAAACTTTAAAAATTCAAAAAATGAAATTGTTAATACAAATATTTTCATTGTGTTGGGATAATTAGTGTTAGTGGAAATCGACATCTATTCCGATAATAATTGACCAATCAGGTAATTAATCAGATAAATGCGCAATTAATTGCTATTAATTTACATGCTTAAAACTATTCGTTCACATGTGTGTACTATTAATTCACATGCATATACTATTAGGGGAGGTGGTGTAAGATTGATAATTTTTGTATGACTAAATTAAAAATAGAGGTATAGATGAAGGTACTATACTGTAATTATTTTTTTTCACGTGTATAGAATTATTGAGTCACATGATTGTACTATTGATTCACATGATATACTATTAGGGGAGGTGGTGTAAGTTTGATAATACTTGCAGGACTAAATTAAAATTGAAGGAAAAATGAAGGTATTATATTGTAATATTTTGAGCCTCAAAACGTGCAATTATCGAAACTATGTTTTCCTATAAATAGAAGCTCATTCTTCTTTCATTCTCACCAATTCACTAAGACTCACAAGAGCAATTATAGGGAGAGAAGCTATAGAGAGAAAGAAGAAGAGAAGTCTGATACTTCACTATTCCAGTATCCAATCTTCTTCTGAGGTAAGGGATATTATTTGTTGTATTCGTAAGGGGTATTATTTCTTTTGTATTCATGAAGAGAGTTATCTTTTTCAATACTCGTAAGGGTTGTTATTCCATTCTTTATTATTCTACTGGAATAACCCGTCTACGCGGACTACTGCATGCATGGTGAAATTCTTCTGTTATTCCATTCTTTATTATTCTGTTAGAATAACCTCTCTATGCGGACTACCACTTTCATGGTGAAATTCTTCTATTATTTCATTCTTTATTATTATGTTGGAATAACTTGTCTACGCGGACTACCACATGCATGGTGAATGACCCTTCGTATTCATTCTTTATAAAAGTGCAAAAATGATTTGTCTATGTGGATTACCACATGGCGGGTAAAAATCTATTTACAGTTTCGTATATTCTATTATACTCGTATGAGATATCATTTCTTTTGTACTCGTCAGGGAATATCGTTTTCTTTTGTATTTTCCTTTTATGAGTACTATTCACGAGTTACTGTTCAGGAGTTACTATTTACGGGTTACTATTCACCCGATTATTATTCACTCGGGTATTCGGGGCATTTTTCGTGCTGGAGTACTATTTACGGATTACTATTCACCCGGTTATTATTCACTCGGGTATTTGGGGCACTTTTCATGTTGGGGTACTATTCACGAGGTACTATTCTCGAAGTACTATTCACAGGGTACTATTCACGAGGTACTATTCACCCAGAAATATATTTCTTTTCTGTCTAAATTATTTTTGATACATGAATATTATTCTTGAATTTTACTCTACAAAGCAGTATCATGTTGACAAATTGGATATTTTTAAACTCTTGATAAATTTAAAGTCTTTAATATTTATCCTTGATTTCGTTTGATTAATGCATATATCATTATCATCATCCTTATGCTTATATTGTAATGAAAGTCATCTGTGGCTTACGTGCATAGATGGACATGGTATGATTATGACTAGGGATTATTCGGTATAATCATGACCGTAATGTTATAAATGATGTGGTAAAAGTCCTCATTGGCCCGTAGTGCATTGATGGACATATATCGGTATGATCATAACCATGGGTTCTCTTCGGCCAAGGGTGCAAAGATGAATTATTTTATGGTATGATCATAACCGTTGATAAAAACGCGAATATCATTGGCCGTAGTGCAGGGATAATTCGGTGATGTGGATTATTTGTTGAGCTGAGTCTCAGCGATATAATATTGATAATAAACTTTTAATTCTTAAAAGATAGTTGATATCATGCTCTACTTGACTCTTCTAAAAATATAGTTGAATGTCTTTGGCCTGTAGTGCAAGGATGAACTGTTATTGATTGTACCTTTATATAAGGTACCATTGTAAGGTGTTGTGGTCGAGGCACCATGAGAGTTACATATATTTGTATTAAAACTCACAGTTTAACTGTGGTCATATTTTGCATGACAGTTGTATAAACGGAGTTGTCAGTAGTATATTTTTTGGCGATCCAAGATGGGTGATGTATACCTATTTTGGGGGCGTCACAGAAAATATTAATTACATCACATAATTAAAATTAAGTCTGAATATATAATCTAAAATAAACAACATGTCTTCAACACTTGTTCATCTTTCCTTTTACTTTTCTAGTGGTTGGCTCATCAACCCTATCAATTTTAGCTGCAATGGTTATATATATGCAAGAGTGAGCAAAACAAATGCTCACTTGAAAGGATATAATAACTGACAATGAATAAACTCAATTAAATTGAATAACAATTTATAATATCGATAATCAAGAACCGATATTAAAAATCATCTGAGGGTGATAAGACCATGAACTATGTCCTAGATCATAAGTATATCTACTTATAATCTTTAACAGTAGTTAGACTATATGAACCTTCTCCTCATACTTAGGGGGATCAGCCCTTTGTACCATGTATTGTGCACAAACATCTAAACGCTTTCGCGTAATAAATCCTCTATAATAGGGATGTTCATCTCAGTTTAACATACGAGTCCGCACCAAAGGAAGTTTGGTTTGGATAGGTTTCAAGGGTAATTTAGAGTTCAACGTTCATCAACTAAGGATTAGTTGAATCAAATGTTCACTGACAATGTAAAGGTTCAACAACAATATAATACGAAGTGGTTATGAACCATAAATGAATAATGGAATGCAAAAAGTTCATGCTTTAGGGTTAAAGTTAAAAGCATTAAGAAGATATAATAAACCTTGATTGAACAACAGGGTAATCTAAGGTTACAATTTTCAACAAGGAAACACGATCAAAAACTTTGCTCAACAGATTTCAAGAAATTACTTAATATAAAAGTAAAACTCGAAAACTTGGTCAATGTAAGGAAGTAAGGTTTAGGAGCTTGCATAATTATAATCAAGATAGAATAAAGAAACTTGATCAAATAAAATTAGGGTTAGAGAACTTGCATAAATTACGTAAGATAGGATAAACTCAAATAGGGATTAGGGTTCAGAAACTTGCCTTGCGTGTAAGCTAAACAGTATAACATGATTCTCAATATCATATACATATGTCATCATGACATAATTAGTTACTACATATTCTCAGTACATAATTAAATATCTATTTCATGTATGACTTGTAGTCTTAGGTTTTGTGACAACCCGAAAAATCAGATTTTCCAGAATATAAGTTTAAAGAATGAGTTATTAATAAAATAAATTTTTATTAATAATATTATATGCTATGTGTTTATTAATCGTTCTAGAATCTAGGACGATTATAATACGGGAGGATTCTGGTTATGAGCTGGACTGAACGAGTAAGAATTTTCAAGATGAAAATAAAAAATTTTCAGGAATAAAAATATTTTCGGGAAAAAAGACGAAATAGACACTATTCACCCGACGAAACCTAAGGGTTAGGGTTTGAATGACCTTAAGACTTTTCAAGAGTTTGGTATGTCAAAATGACATTCCATCGAAACATTTGACGATAATATATCGTAAAAAGTTAAATAAGCCGATAAAAGTTTTTTTCAAAAAACGTGCAAAAATCGAACGAAATAAAAACGATGAAAAGTACTGTTATGTACTTTTCATTTGTTTAACTACGTTAGTGGAAAACGTGAAGGAAAACGCTTATCATCAAAAAGTGTTTTTCAGTTTTTCGGAGTTCCGAAGAATACGTAAAAGTTAATCTGTAAAGGAAAGACGAAATATCTAAAAATATTTGGATTCTGAGAATCGCAGTTTTTCGAACTGTCGGATGAATTCTGTAAGACCAAAGCACGAAGCTTCCAAGGGAAGCTTCATGAATAGTAAGGAGGTGTGAATAATAACCTTGGGGGTGAAATGACTATTTTGCCCCTAGCTTTGAAAATCTATAAAAGAGAAGTGTTAGTTGATTTCTTTGAAATCAATCAACACTTTGAGAGAGAGAGAAAGCTTGAGAGCTTGGAGAAGAAGAAGAAGGAAGAGAAAAAGCATGGATGCTCGGATCTGAGAAGATCGAGAAATAGAAAAGCTTGTGAATCGCCGACTTTGTCTATAGGAAGAAAAATAAAGAAGAGAGGTATTAAAAACCTAACTTATAATTTAATTCCTCTTAAGTTTTATATGTTAAAAACATATCTTAATGAGAATAGAAGTAAAAGATGTTAAGAATGAGTTTCATATGGTTGAAATAATGAGAAATGTAGAAATAAGAATTAGAAGTTTAGTTTATAAATTTCTTAAGGAAGCATAAGTTTCGTAATGAATTTAAACGATCCGAATGAATCATATGAACGATTCGGTGATATTAGTAAGGAATGGTGTTTTATAACACCAAATTCGTAGAACAAGTGAAATCATAATCAAAATATGGATTAAAAATGAAGAACGAACGAAGAACGCGAAGAACACGAAGAATATTATTGATGGACAAATTTAAAACCATCATAGTTATAACTTGTTGTTGATGGACAAGTTTAAAACCATCGCATATAAGTTAGTTTCTTATTACTTGGTTAGGAACGGTAGAAACGTTCATGATGAACGGATTAAACTTATCTATAACGAAGTTATGGCGAAATTTTGTAAAAGAAGAACGAGAAATAGAAAGTATGTAAATAAACCCGAATGTGTAGGGTTTCATAAGAATGTAAGAGAATGTAGAAAACGTGAGTTATGGACTCAAGAATGAACGAGTTTTGAGTTCGGATGACCGAATTACGAACGAACGAACGATGAACGTTAATAACGTAAAATGAACGAATGATGAAGATTAAGACAATTGAATGGCATGTTAATGGATTCAAAATAAATTTCTATCCAAGGGAAATTGAAGTACGTAAGATAAGGAAGAAAATGGCATTGGAACGACCTTATTCCGAGTTATAACGAAGAAGTTATGAGATTGCGAAGTAAGCATCTCAAGCATGTAAAAGACTTAGAAATTTTTTTCAAGGTTTGATGCTTGGCGCCGCAGCGCCAACCCAGGAAGTCCACTACTGGTAAGTGGCACTGTAGCACCCCTAAATCAGGGTACTTTTTACCTCAGATCTGGTACATCATTCTACAACTACTGCGGAAGATATAAACATAAATTGTTTATACAATAAACCTTTACACATCATTCCCAAGGTCTACAACTTTAACTTAATACATACCTTCAATATCTTAGAAAATTTACAATTCTATTTTCATCAGAAAATTTACTAGATCTAACTACAACATAATTTAATCGTGCACTTTGACTTTGCTTCTGTCTTTATTCGAGCTTTCATCTAAATCTAAAAATTTTATCATGATATAACAAGGGTGAGCAACAAATTTGCCCAGCAAGTTTAAATTTATTTGAGGATATATCATGATTGAAAGAATTGAATAATAAGCTAGCTAACTTTCAACAACATAAACATTGTGAAAGAGCATGAACAACTTTTCTTAGCTGAACGACCAAGTAAATAAAAATGAATCGTTCATAATAAACATGAACAGATTAACTGAACCAAATGGTAATGAAAATGATCAGCCTTTCATACCTGATGAACATTTACAATATGCACAACGTACAAATCAATAATCAATATAGACGTAAATAATCAACAACAACTATTCACTAACATGCTTTGAACATACAACTCAAGTTTGAGTTAGGGAAACTTGCATGCACCACTGATTACCGCTAAACAATCTAATGTAATCTTTTATGAGAGACCTATCAATTATAAGATTAATCTTTCAGTTAGCATAACATACATGTTAGCTCATAATACTATTACTTTATGCATAGATTATCAAACACTTAATCAAATATTAGATAACATTTTAACACATCAGTATTATTATTGTCCTTTGATAATTCTTTAATCACTATATCATATCCATTATGATTTAACACTCGCTTTTTCATTTCATAAGTTATTTTTTAACATCTAATAAGTTAAATACTAATCCAGCAGCCTGGATTCTAAATCTAGCAACCAAATTGCCAATCCAGCAGACTTGATTCCAAATTCAGTAACCCAAACGACAATCCAGCTAATTAGATTCCAAATATAGCAACTAGATTGCAATCCAGCAAGTTGGATTCTAAATCCTTCAATTCAGTAAGCTTCTCCATCAATCCAGCAAGCTGGATTCTATATTATTTTCACGAAAATACCAAATCAGTTTATTATTTTTCTATCCTTTGTCCAAACACATATACATATATTTCATATACAAAAAGTATTTTTTCATAATTTTTCAACTTCCTTTGGTATTTTTCAAAAATCAGTTTTAGTCAATTCCTTAAGAAATTAGCCCCATCACGCTTAACTCCAAAAATTCCTATCTTTTGACACAATCTTATACGTGTTTACATGACGCTCCAGTTTAAATTTCGTGGCCATCGGAGTTATAGAACTCCGGTTATAGTCGTTTTCGTTGAAAAACTATAAACATTAAAATGGTCATAACTTGGTCATTTTAAGTCGGAATGAGCTCATTTTTGGACAAGAGGTAGTTTATACCATATAATTTCGTGTCCCAAAAGATCAGAATTTTTCTCATAAATTAAGTTGCCGAAACAGCCCCTGAAAAATCTTGGCAGTTTATTTTTTGACATTTTGCAGTTTTTCGTGGTTTGTTAAAAATATTCCATACGGAAATCTACAACTCCTTTTTCAGTGATTCCACTTGGAGATGTTATAAAACTTATCATAGTATTCTCTCAAATATTTCCAGAATTTTTGAGGGTCGAAAATATAACAAAAACACCCCCGACAAAAACTGCCCCAAAACAGTCTATTTTCTTTACCAAAAACGGGACTGTGTTAGCAAAATCAGTCACTATGACTTGTAAACTCATCCTTTTTGAGTGCTACCACTTTGATTTACTACATAACTTACATATCTAGCACCCCTCTTTGACGGATCGCAAAAAAGAGTTATAGATTTAAAACGGTAGATTTTTAAAATACATACAAATTTGGGTTTCTAAACTAAAAAATTTATTTCTCTATTCCTTTTGATTCCAACCAAATCAATACCCAATATGGGTAGATCTAAATATGAAACACTCATCAACATGGATACCCATGGTTTTTGAGTTTATAAACATAAATCCAAGCTTTGATTTGGAAAAATTAAAATTAATTACATAAACTAGTTTTAAGATTTACCTCTTTTCTCAAAATCTTCCTTCTTCTTCTTCTTCCTTCTTCCATGGAAGATCTTCTCTCTCCTCTTTTTCTCCCTCATGGCTGCCGCACCTTCTCCTCTTTCTCTTTCTCGGTTGTCTTTCTTTTGTTCCTCTCTTTTTCTTTCTTTCTCTTTCTTCTCTTTCCTTATCCTTCTTATCTTATCTTTTCTTCTTATCTCTTATTTCCTTATTATTTAGCCAAGTGGCCTTATCATCTTCCAAATCCTTATTTTATTTCAATTGTTAATTTACTTAACAAATGACTAGATAGCCCCTGCTTAAGTGGGTCAAAAATTTGGCCACTTATCAATTAAATTCTATTGGGCTTTTACTTTTATTATTTTGCTTACTAATAAAATAATTTGGGCTTCCACCAAAAAATGTAATTGGGCCATTTTAATACTTGTCCCACACATAATATATTGGGCTAGATTAACAATTTAATCGTCCTTAATCACTTTATCCACAAGTCACATGATTAAATAATTAATTGGACTTGTTTAAATAATATAACCTCCTTAGTCCATTAAATCTAATTCTTTTAAGCTCTAAATAAATTATTGGGCTATGATATTATTATAATCCATTACTTTTAATTATATTTTACCATAATTATTTATTAGGGTTTTTATTTCTCACACTAGAAAATAAATTCCTTACTTATGCCTTTTTCTTGTCCAAAAATATCCCCCCATATTTGGATCAAATTTTTAGGCTTTTTAAATTATTGATTGTGCTAACTCTTGGGCCACCATATTTAATCTCTTTGGACTTTTAATTAATTTCTTTGGGTCATAACAAAATATCACATTTCCAACACTCTTAATATTACCATTCCCTAATTATTTAATTAGGATTTTTATTTTCCCTATTATAACATAAATTATTATTCATGCACATTTATTTTCTTAACCCAATTAGACTTGCTATAATTAGATTATAAAATTAATTAACTGAGATGTATAAAATAAATCTCTTAAAATTAGTATATATTATAAATACTAATATTCTACCATATTATAACCTCTTAGGTTATTTAATTAATACACCTAATATATATATTTGGTTACATAACTTAATTCTTATTTCACTTTATATACAAAATAAATGTATTCACATTATATAATGTATATTTATTTAATCATATACATAATTCACATAATCATAATATATTTCACTTTTTACTCCAATTTTGACATTTTTCTATAAAAGTCAACTATTGACTTTGACCAAAAGTCAACCCTTACACATTTTGTGTTAATTATCCTTTCTGACTAAACTTGACGTTCCGGTCGCAACCGAGCAGTCCGTGCTTCAAAATTCTATATCTAAATCAAATTTTGAGTTTTATCTTACGCCATTTTTATTGCTAATCATATTAGCTAATAAATTTAAACTTTTTTATCTTCTTATTTGTCAATCAAGGCCCACATTCAAGCTATGCTAATTACTAACATAGTTTTATCTTGATCCTTATATCATTAACTTAATTCATCATTCCACTTGCTAAAATATATATAGCACCTTACTAAGTATATATATTTCTATACATATACTCATCTTCGTTTAACCTCATAGCATCTCTTCATGTGAAATCTTATTTCCTTAATAAAATTTCCATATGTACTTATATAACATTTCTTAGACTATTTAGTTTACATCAAATTTACAGGTATCGTAATACCTTATTCTTGATATTCATTAAAATAATATCAATTCATTTCTAGGGTTTTGGAATTTTGTAATCCATATTTCTTTATTCTCATTAAATTAAGAAACCATATAGGTTCTTCTTGAAAATTTTAAATAAATCCTCAAATTCTCTTCTAGGTTTTATTCTTTAACCTTTATTCTAATCATTCAAAAATTTATAAATTTTTGGGCTGCCATAGGCACTGTAGCGCGAGAGGAAAGAAAAGAACTAGCGCCGCAGTGCCGGTGCATGGTAAGACCCAGTGAATAGAGTTTAATTGCTCAATTCTTGGGGGATGTGTAAGAAAGAATATTGAACATTTAGTTCAGCAAATGTAACACTTAAACAAGTAATTTAAACCTTTAATGCAGGTTGAACAGAAAGATTGAACAAGATTAAAAGACACAGAAGGTAAAACACAACGTGGTTACGATGAACGATCGGTCTTAGCATACAACAAACAGTATGGCTTCGACATTAAGAAAGAGTAATGAACGTGGGGTTCATGTAATGGATAACGAAGGCAAACGATTAAAACCTTAGATAAAGGTTGAATGAAAGATTAAGAGATGGACAATGTAAACGAATAATACGTAAATGATCCTCGTGAATCGTATTCGCGTCGGGCGAACGTTCTAAGTATACATTGGTTATATGACTTAGACGTTGACGAAAGTAGTAAGTAAGATATGATTTATCAAGAAAACCGTAGCGAACGGTAATAAGATTAATGAAAGTCCGATGTGAGTCGGATAGTGAACGAATATAAGCGTTAAAAATTTTAGCCGACGCGATGGTTGAGTGTACGTGAATATTAAATGGGTAGAACCTACACACCGTGTATGGTTTGACCGTAAGGTAATGAAGGATGATGATTTAACCTATGAAAGTTGAAGAAACTGAATTAAAGACAATAACGTATAACGTAAAGAAGCCGAGTTGGTAATGATAACTTGGAGGACGTTCTGAGTCAAATGAACCGAAAGTTGTAAGATATGATAAGGTAACGTAAAATGCTTAACGCTATGAATGCATAGAATTAATGTTGAATGATCGTTCTAAGTATACAAAAGACTGTATGACTTAGACGATAAAGAATGAATCCTGAGGTATGACATTTAGTTGCCAGAAAGCCATAAGGAATAAGAAATTGACTTAACGAACATTATAGTTTAACTGTTCGGATGAGTTAAGATAAGTTTAGGTTGTGGTACAATAGTAATCTTTGATGGTTAACATATGGGAACTGGGCTAAATAATTCCTTCAGAGAGCAGAGGTATATACGAAACTGGTAACTGATCTAACTTACTGTGAAAGACAGTATAGATAAGACGGGAACTTGTTTGTTAGTTGTTTGTGGGAAACCACTCAGAGTACCATATGGACTACTAGCAAAGACACGATGTGTGTTGAGTCCTAGAAGAGTTATAGGAAGAAGATAAGAATGTAAATCATCAAAGATGATGACCGTATGAGTAAGACATCCCTGTATATCGTAACGTCGTAAAATGGTAGAAGAAAGTTAGCGTAAACTTAGATTGCAAGAATGCAAACCCTAAGAAGTAAAGTTAAGTTTAACCAATGCGTAAGTCAAGTATATGACTAATTGGTGTATGTGTTATTTCTTTATGTATTATATAGGAATTGGAATGAGCAGTGCAGCGTAAACTTTAAGCTGTAGCTGTGCGTAAGGCAAGTTTTCTAACTTCATTCATATTTTTAAATGAATGCAAGTTTCTTAAACTTCTCAGATGTGAACATGAGAAGTTTTGTCTATGTGCAAGTGTACGATATTTGTACAAGGTGGTAGAATGCATGAGGCCTTGAGCCACAATTTTAACACTTTGGTGTTTCTATGAGATGAACTGTTCTGTGATTGAGCTGTTCAATATGAGCATGTTCTGTTTATACATGAACCATTATTGTTAAGTCTGTGCTAATGATTCTAGCCGGACATGATGTGTATGAAAAAGGTAGAAGAATAAAAGTATTCAAAAATGAATGTGACTAATGTTTTAAGATGATAGGAATCGAGATTATTCCAATTATTTGAGCTACTTCATAACCTTTGTTCGGTTATTGAAGTTCTAAAAAAATATTTAAATTCTTGAAGTTGTTTATTCAACTACTATGACTTGCTGGGCAATTGAATGCTCACACATGCTTTAAATGAAAAATATTTTTAGCGAACGATGTTAGAAATAACTTAAGGATCCCGTAAAGATCAAGCTAATTGGTATCCAGACGAAGTGTCATTCAGTATGTGAATGTGCATGAAGATCAAGCGAAGACTCGTAATGTAGAATAGTTTAATTAAACTATAGACTAGTTTAATGAACTATTATGTATCCTTGGTGGCGGATAAAAGTCACTCTTGTAAGATGCAAAGAATAATGTATTTATCATTATTTGTAATGAACGAGGTTATAAGGTAATAGTACCTGGGATTTGAGAATGTATGTTGTTATATTTCATTATATAATGATGTATGTTCGGAAGGAGATGTACTCATGATGCACAGAATCCAGGTGTGAAGATAGACCTGATTTCGGGGTGTGATAGGTTTAACCACATAGGTAAGCCACACTTTTAATGCAATAACACAACTCTTCAGTTAACACATAATTCACTAATTAATTACTTAATAATAATTTTCATATTTGGTAATATAACAACATCATAATATGATAATTCACATTTTAATAGTCATAACATTACACTGTATCAACAATTACAGAATTGTATAATTAAAATCAATTTTATGGGCCAAACTGGTAACTAGCACTACAGCGCCCCAGTTTACACTGAGGACTGGCACATCGGCGATGGTCTGGCGCTGCAACGCTTCTGTTTACTCACGGAACCGGCGCTACGACACTGGCTAGCGCTGCAGCGCTTCTGTGTACTCATAGAACCGGCGATGCAGTGTCTGTACTCGTCAACATGCACTAATGGCACTGCAACGCCCAATTTCTTTGCAGAACTGGCGCTGCAGCGCCGCGACACAGTTACACGCAGACAGTGTTTGCAAAGAACACAGAACAAAGACAAATTGACCTAAAAACTCCTTTCTAACAACAAATTTAGCACATATAAAATACATATACTTTACAGAAACATAACTTAAGGTTTCTAACATGTTTCTAACTATATAAACAACATAAACATCAAAATTACAACCTTTAAATTCACTGTTTTTATTATTTCTTCACTTTTCGACATTCTTAGCAAAATTAATCACTGTGAATTCATTTTTCAACAAAAACAATTAGTTTTAATTACTTTATTTTCGTTTCTTCATGTGTTTTCATAATCAATAGTCAATTTCCACTTTATACTATGAATTGAGTATCAATTTTGACTCTAAAATAAGCCATATCAAATTTACATATCTATATTTTTTTGTGAACATAATTTCTTCACATATATTATACTTTCATAGATTAAACTACTTTAAATCATATATAAACCACACAAAAATAGTTTATATTTACTAATTAACATGTTTAACCCATACTTCAACTAATTGTTCATGAAACTCAAACACAGAGAACTTTTAAAATAAAACTAAACTAAACTTTACAAATTAAAATTATACCTTCAATTTGCTTGTTTAACCAACACGGATGATTAGCTAGCTTCTTTGATTTCTCAAACTCCTTCCTTCAAACTCACAGGCTTCTCACTTTCTCTCAAGCTTTCTCTTTTCTTTCTCTATTTTTCTTATTTTCTCTTCTCTGTTCTTTCTTTAGTATCAGTCTTAGACTTAACGTAAAAAAAACAGACGTATACGCCAAATAACTAACAATAATAATAACCATAATAACCCTACTAAATTTAACCAGTTATGTTTTTTTTTTTAAATTTGAAAGCCACTAAGGCTTGTTTGGCAAAAACCAATTTAAAATTAAAGACTTAAAATCCTTAAGCCTTGTTTGGCAAAAACTAAATTAAAAGTCTTTTAATTTATTTTAATAATTCATTTATTATATAGTTTAATTGTTACACTTTATTTAATTAAATTCTCATATTCAAATTTAATTAAATTAAAACTAACAACAACTTATTACATTAACATACCACAATATCAAATTACCACAAAATTATAATTTTTATTATATTTTTTTTAATAAATTAATACATTACTTTTACTTACTAAATTAAATTAAAATGACCCTTTAATAATTTATTTAATCATAATCAAGTCTCTGATTTAATCATTACAAGAAATTAAAATATTACCACGTAATAACTAATTCATCACTCTTTTGATTAAATTAATTTCAATATACAAAATTACCAAATATTAACTTAATTAGAATAATACACTTAATTAAGTTAATTTCTCACAACTCATGAATTATTTATTTAACTAATAAAAAATCAAACTAAACAAATATGTATTTAACAATAAACATATCAACTAAAATATTTATTTAATTCAATAAATATTTGAAATTACATGTAAAAATTCTGGATTGTTACATCCTTCCCTACTTACAAGGACTCTGTCTCTAGAATCACAACTCAAACTATTCATTCGTCACATTCTTCCCTTCTTACAAAGATTTTGTGTAACAACCCGATATTTTCTATATAAATAAATCAGAAAGTGTGTGTATAAATTTTTTTTTATTTTAAGGATGACGATTTGTACAAGATAATGTGTATATGTAATTATGTGATAAATAAAAATATATTTATTACATAAATATTTACAAATAATTTTATTTTAGAATTATTAATTTTTATAAAGTATATTTTTATAATAATTAATTTTATAGTGGAAATGTTATTAACTATTTTCCATGAAAAATATATTTATATATTATTTAAATAATATATGGAGTGATTTTTAGAATAATTATAATAATTATTTTATTATATGAATTTTAGTACAAATTATTAAGTTAATTATTTTATCTTAATTATTAAGGTTAAATATGAAGAATAAATCAGATATGAAATCCAAACCCTAATTTTAGATTATTGTCAAGGTATGAGAATAATAATATAATATTAATTATATTTTGATTTTTCAGTGTTATAATTATGTACGGTATGTACGTATTGGTAATGGTTGGTCAACTATGGTGTTTCATTTCAAAACCCTAATATTAATTGGTTAAACCCTAATTTTACTTGGGAAAACCCTAATTTAAAAATCAACTGTGAGTTTAAGACTGTTATATGACGGTGTTATATGTTTTATGCTATGTATTATATAATGATTAGATTAATTAGGTCAACCCTAATTAACATTTAGATTTGTTAATTTCTAGAAACCCTAATTTATTAATTCTTAGTTAAATGATAATTAGTGATATTAAACCCTAATATTCATGTATAGTGTAATTAGAAAATTAATCATAATTAGAAAACCCAAATTTCAAAATTTTAGAAACTAAAAGTTATTTAATTTTTATTTCATTTTATTTTTTTGTGCAAACCCTAGTTGCTAAATCCTACATTTGGTTTGTGCTAAACCTTAGGGTCAAACCCTAAGGGTTTGCAAGGAGGACAATAATGTCATTAAAATTCCATGCGAAAAGACTAAAATACCCCTTGTTGGATTTTATTTATTATGTAAATTACAAAGCTTGACAAGTGTGATAGTTGGTGAGCTAACCTAACAACTCCACATGCTCAAAATTGCCAGCAATCAGCTCTAGCTCAGCCAAGTTCATTGCATACATGTATTATATATAGATTGGTGAGAGAAAAATTACATTTGCCCACTTATTTTGCACAAACTCTCATACTTGAGCCTCTCTCTCTAAAACCCACGGGATTTTGTAGCATGCCAGTCACATAATCAAGCCCCACCATCACCCAAAACAAATCAGTGGCCTAGAAATCAAAATCGATCAAAGAAGGTATAAACCCTACTTGAAAAATCCGTCCAATTTTCTGTTGTTAAATGTTATGTTTGAGTGTTAGAATATGTTAGTTATAGACTATTTTGATGATCTGGGTTGTTATTATACAGATCCATAACATCTAAGTCTTCAAATTAATGAATCTTCAAAATCTGGGAAAAAAATTTCTTGAGGTCTGAGTCAGACCCTATAAATCCTTGCTCGATTATGGTTTTTGTTGTTTTTAAGTTGTTTTTGGTAGCTTGTAATATGGTCTTTAGTCTGCAAAAAGAATCAGGGCCATTTGATGTTTGGAATAAAAGTTATTACCGGTCAAAGGTCGTTGACCGGCATTGACCGGGCCATTTCTGGGTAACCCAGAATGAGCCCAGAAAGCTCTGACAAGTTCTTCAAGAGCTTGGATCTGACAGTGGTTTGATGTTTCGTTATGGTTCTTGCATCTAAGTTGTAGTATGTTTGTTAGACTACATTATCATGCCATAATATCACATATATAGTAAACATGTTGAAGATTGTGGCCGGTCAAACTAGTTAAGTCGATCATGTTTACTGTTTTCTGGGTAACCCAGAAAACATAAGAACATGACGACTGACAATGTTTGACCAGACTAGATCTGGCGATTGTGTTGTGATTTAGTTGATGTTATGTGATAGATCTCTTGTACTAAATGTTGTCTACACACTGAAGTTTATATATCACAAAAACAGTACAGGATCAACATGTAGTGGAAGCCCGAAATTGCATGCTCGAACTGTTCTTCATTTCTGGCCAACCCAGAAAATGAAGAACAACCTCTGACAGCTTGTTCATGGGCCTAGATCTCGCTGGTTATGTGTTGTTTGGACATATTTGTTGTTGGATCTTGTAGTCGTGCATTTGTACTACAATATCTGACTCATACCATTCCCAGAAACATTACGAGCTAAGAATTATCATTGGTCAAATGTGGTACCTAGTAAACCGGCAATGAAGTTATGTGTTTTGTATGAAGAACACGAAGAACACCTATAGCGACGGTTCTGTCGCTATAGGCAGCCTTTAGCGACAGACAGTATTTTATTTTTCCAGAAATTAATTAATTTAATTAAATAAATAGAAAAAAATAGTTTTTAATTATTAAAAATACAAAATAAATTATTAAAAAATTATTTTAAATTCTGAAAATTAGTTTTTAATTATTTTTAATATATTTCATAAATATTTATTATTTTTGGAATATTAAAAGTATTTAATTTATTTAATTATAATATTAAATAAATTATTTAAAAATGATTTTTATATTTGAAAAATTATTTAAAATTATGTTATGATATAAGAAAATATTTTAAGTTATTTTTAATGACTTTTAATATTTTTTGATGAAATTCATTAATAAATTAATATTAATGATAATTAAGTTAATTACTAAATGAATGAAATAAATTAATTAAAAATGATTTTATCATATTAAAATCAATTTAAATAATAATAAGGAATTTAAAAATATTTTAAGTTATAAAATATACCTTTTAATATTTAAAGGATAATTTCATTAATAATTTAATGTTAATGATTATTAACTTATTATTAAAGGTATTAAATTTATTTAATAATTATATTAAATAAATAGTTTAAAAATGGTTTTATTAATTTTAAAATCATTTAAAAGGATATAAATAAAATAAAAATATTTTAAGTTATGAATAATGACTTTTAATATTTTGATAAATAGAACATTAATACTTTAATATTAATGATAATTATTTAAAAATAATTTTAAATGTTTTAAAAATCATTTAAGGGTAATATTAATACTTTAAAAGTATTTTAAGTTATTATACATAACTTTAACATTTTGGAAATAATTTCATTAATTGTTTAATATTAATTAAATATTAATGATAATAGAATTGTTTAATATTTAAATCATTTAAAAATGATTCCGATGTTTGAAAATTAATGATAAATCATAATAAATGTTTTAATATTATTATAAGTCATTTAAAAATAATATGACTGGTACTAAGTTACAGGACAGAGTCTTAGACTCGATAATTACCCGATAAAGTTGTCGGTACACCGATATATTTCAAAAATTGATCTAGACTTAGATAATGTGATTAGATAAGTGATTATTTGTGATTCAATGGTTATTAAACATATGTGCCAATGTGATTAGGGTATGTGCTGACTGTAATAAGCAGTGTTTATGTGTTATAGTATATTGTTCTAATCGAACGAATGATCTGATTAATGATAGGTCGTGCTATAAACGATAAAACTAAATTGTGAACTGTAAGCAGTGCATCAGGCAAGTATCTTACCTTTGTATTTTCTTTATGCAATGGACATGAGTAAGAATATTTATGAATTATATTATTACGGTACAGATTATTAACTTTATATTATATACGCTCATTGATTATCAACATGTTAGTATATGATAATTCAGATTTATATTATGTTCGTTAATTTCTACAAATAGTTATACAAGTGTTCCCACTTGGATAATCATTGTATTTAATCACATGTTGATATACCTTTGTCAATTACCCGTATATGTATATGTTGAATTATAGATTATTGTTGAATAAGATAAAACCTCTGATTTGGAACCCAAACAAGTATGAACATCCCTACACGGGAAAACTTTTATGCACCCAAGGCGGACAGAGTGAACGATACCCTCGTTCTTGCATGTAGTATTGATCAATGCAGGGTATAACGGGCTGATCACCCCCGTGCTCGTAAGTTATGACGGTTTACAGATGAAGTTCTGTTTAACCTATTTGAAAATTGAAAACAATGTCTATAGTATGTCACATTAACCCTATATATAGTCATTACGTAGTTTCAAAATTTTGAAAGAGGGTTGTTATATTATTATTATTGGTACAGATTACTTCATAACTATTGAAATCGTTGTACAAGGGTAGTATAAAGAAAATATTTAAATTCTTTCAGCTTATATATATAATTGTTATTACTTGCTGGGCACTCAAATACTCATCCTTGCTTAATTTAAATGTTTTCAGTTAAGTGTGAACGACCAGAAAGCTCTGCTAAGAACAAGAGAAATGTGGCTGAATGAGAGAAATGCTATGATATGTAATAGTTAACTTTATTAAGACAAGTATGATATATATTATCTATGATGGGTTGTAATGAATGTTTAAAGGTTACGTACTTAGGATTCAGACTCTAATAATTATGTAAATTAAGTTTAACTTTTATATTATTGTTATTATTATTAGTATTATTCCGCTCATAGAAATAGTATCGTAAAGCACCGAGTTCGGGTTTCAAGTACTTGAATTTGGGGGCCTTACATTTTGTCCCCAGAATTAAAGACACAGATCAAACAAATAACTCAGGATAACTTTTCATCATCATTTCTTCGAGTTCCCATATAGCTTCCTCATCATTGTGGTTCCTCCATATCACCTTCACGAAGGTATCACTTTATTCATGAGCATTTGTTCTTTCTTGTCAACTATTTGGATAGAAATTTCCTCGTAAGATAAATCTTTATCAAACTGTAACGGTTCGTACTCGATCACATGCTTGTAATCAGGTTTATATGGTTGTAACACCGAAACATAAAAAACATTATGAACATGTTCCAATTATGGAGGTAGAGCTACCTCATAAACTACTTCCCCTACTCTTTGCAGCACCTCAAAGGGTCCAATAAACCTCGGGCTTAGCTTTCATTTCTTACCAAAACAATTCTTCCCTTTCTAAGGAGAAACTTTTAGGAAAATAAAATTTCCTACGTCAAATTCGTAACTTTGTTTGTGTTGATTAGCATACTTCTTTTGTCTGTCTTGAGAAGCTACCAATCTTACCCTGATGATTTTGAAAACCTCAGCAGTCTGCTGTACTAGTTTCGGTCCTAATAGTTGATGTTCACCAACTTCATCCCAGCACAGTAGAGTTCTACAGTTTCTGCCATACAATGCTTCGTAAGGCGGCATGCCAATACTCGCATGGTAACTGTTATTGTAGGTGAATTCAACCAATGGTAAATGATCATCCCAATTTCCTTTGAAATCCATTATGCATGCTCTAAACATATCTTCCAACGTCTGAATTGTTCGTTCGCTTTGGCCGTCTATTTGAGGATGGTATGTCGTACTCATTCTCAACTGTGTTCCCATGCATTCTTGTAGTCTCTTACAGAAGTTTGACGTGAACCACAAATATATGTTTGACACAATTGACAATGGAACCCCATGTCTCGAAATTATCTCCTTGACGTATAACTTTGCCAACTGATCAAGATTGAATCTAATCTTTATTGGCACAAAGTGCACTGATTTTGTTGGCATGTCCACTATCACTCAAACCACGTCGTATGCTTTCAGAGTAGTTGGAAGACCTACCACAAAATCTATTGTGATATGCTCCCACTTCTATTCCGGTATTTTCAACGATTGAAGTAATCCGCTTGGTCTCTGATGCTCGACCTTGACTTTTTGACATGTCAAAAAATTCGCGACACATTCTGCAACATCTCTGTTCATATTTGGCCACTAGAAATGCTGTCGTAAATCCTGATACATCTTCGTACTCCCTAAGTGAATTGAATATCTTGAATTATGAGCTTCAATCAAAATTTCATCTTTAATTTCAGGTACTGCTAGAACCCAAATCCTTCCGTCAAACCTCAGTAATCCTTCTGTATCAATCTTGAACTTCATCTCACTACCCTCGGACACTCCTTATTTGATTTACTCACATACTTCATCTTGAAGTTGGGCGTTCTTTACCTTGTCCACTAAAGTTGCACTAGCTTCTATCTAGAACAATCTTTCATCTGATTCCTTCGAAAATTTTACTTCCAATTCTAGTTTCACCATTACTTAAATGAGCTCCTCTTGAGCAGTTAATAACATCAACTTCTCTCCACCCTTCCTACTCAAGACATCGGCAACCACATTTTCTTTACCCGAATGATAAAAGATTTTGCAATCATAATCTTTTATTAATTCTAACCATCACCTCTGACACATATTCAGATCCTTCTGTGTGAAAATATACTTTAGACTTTTATGGTTTGTATATATTTCATATTTCTCTCCATAAAGATAGTGTCTCCATATCTTTAGAGCAAATACCACCGCAGCCAACTCCAAATCATGAGTCGAGTATCCTTTTTCAAAGTCCTTCAGTTGCCTTAAGGCATACGCAATAACTTTGTCGCATAAGCACACAACCTAGTCCCTTATGTGATGCATCACTATACACCACAAAGATTCATGTATTATCCGGTAACAACAAAACATGTGTCATGCTTAACTTTTTTAACTCCTGAAAGCACTCTTCACACTTCTCTGTCTACATAAATTTTACAGCTTTCCTTGTCAAATTCGTTAACGGAGTGACAATTTTGGAAAAGTCTTGAATAAACCGTCTGGAATAACCTGCCAGTTCCAAGAAATTCCTCACCTCTGATGGAGTCCTTGGTTGTTCCAAATTTATTACAGCTTTGACCTTTGATGGATCCACCGAAATCCCATCTTTGTCAATCACATGACCGAGAAATTGTACACGTTCTAGCCAGAATTCACACTTAGAGAATTTTGCATAAAAATTCCCTTCTTAGCGTCTCCAACATCAAATGTAAATGTTCCACGTGCTCCTCTTGAGATTTGGAATTCACCAGGATATCATCAATGAATACCACCACGAACTTATCTAAGAATGGTTTAAACACCATGTTCATCAAATCTATGAATGATGCAGGAGCATTGGTCAAACCAAAAGACATTACCAGAAACTCGTAGTGTCCATACCGAGTTCTAAATGTCGTCTTCGGGACATCCTACTTTCTTACCTTTAGTTGATGATACCCACTTCTCAAATCTATCTTCAAGGAGTACTTAGCTCCTTTTAGTTGATCAAACAAGTCATCTATTCTTGGTAACATATATTTATTCTTAATATTGACTTTATTTAACTCCCTATAATTAATCCAAAGACACATCTACCCATCCTTCTTCTTTACTAAAAACACTGGCGCTCCCCACGATGAAATACTTGACTGAATGTATTTCTTGTCTAGCAGCTCTTGCAGTTGTACCATCAATTCTTTCATCTCTACCTGAGCCATCCTATACGAGGCCTTCGATATCAGAGCAGTCGCTGGCGCTAAATAGATAACAAACTCAACCTCTCTGTCAGGCGGAATTCCTGGAAAATCTTCTAGATATACATCCACAAAATCTCTAACAACGGGTATCTCATCCAGTTTCACTCCCTTCTTCTGAGTATCGACTATGTAAGCTAAATATCCTACACAGCCTTGTCTCAACAACTTCTTGGCTTGCATAATCGTCAGACAACTCACTTGTCTAGGTGATTTGCTACCATAGAAAACTACCTTTGACGGAGTCATAAGGTTTACACTTTTCTTTTGGCAATTAATTATCACCCCGTAATTAAATAGCTAATCCATCCCCAATATAATATCGAATTCCCCAAGTTTAATCGGGATTAAGTCTACTGCCATTACGTTTCCCTTAATATTCACCCTAAAATTCTTATATACGTATCTAAAAGGAATCACCTCCCTATTCGTAATTTTTATATTCAAAGGGAAATTTAACTCTTCACTAGGCAACCCCAAACTCTTACCAAATTCATCAGATATAAATGAGCAAGTAGCACCCGAATCAAATAATACATAAGCATCTATATCATTGATTGGAATGATACTTAATACCACATCTTTTAATTGCACAACATCCTACACAGTCATGTTGAAGGTTCTAGCCATGGGTCTGTTTATCGACGTTGGTCCAGCAATAGCCAATGCACCTCCACTGCCACCTCCCTTGCTTCTAGTTGCATTTCCAACCGTCTTCTTAGGGCACTCGCAAGCTAGATGATCCTTTTCTCCACATATAAAATAAGAACCCTTCTTTGGTTGAGAGCAATTCAGAACAATGTGACCCTCCTGGCCACAGTTATAGCACACCCGCTTTCCCCTCAAGCACACTCCAGTGTGATTCCTTCTACAAGTAGCATATGCTTTAATTTTCCTCTTATGTTGGCTACTTTGCTGACTTCCAGTACCCACACACTCATTCCACTTTCTCTTTGGGTTATTATTCCCACCACTGCTACCTCCACTTTTACCTTCATTCTCACTCTTCTTCTTTGTTTGTTCCTAATTGTATTTTTTAAGGCACCGCTTCCACCTTTCGCGATAATTGCCTTCTCAAGCACTATTGCAAACGTCTTCAACTGAAACATAGGGACTCTGTTGTAAAACCAGGGCTTCAATTCATGTTCAAACCTACTTGCCTTATGCTCTTCTGTGTTAACTTGATACGGAGTAAACCTCGCCAACTCATTAAATTTTGCTGCATACTCTGAGATAGTCATCGTACCCTGCTTCAACTCTAAAAATTGGACCTCCATCTGATTCTGTTAACTCTCTGGAAAATAGGTTTTGAATATTATTTCCTTAAACCTATTCCATGCTATCACCCCCTGACCTCCTCGGGTTTTGTTTGTTTACCACTAGTAACTGGCTTCTGCTTTCAACATGAATATTACAAAAGCAGTCTTCTGGTCTTGACCAACCCTTGTGATAAGTAGGTTTTATACCTACTTATTGGATATCAATTCACGAGAATTATGCTCATCCCAAGTATATTTTATATATTTTTAGTTGCATTTTATGTTTATTTTACAAGACTCGTAATTAGAACTCCTATGGTATGGAAATGCAGGAAATGGCATAGTTCAGCATTGGCAAGGTGGTATTAGACTAGCGAAGGCATGGCGAGTGGAATGTGCGTAGACAAGGAACTGAGCAGTGATGAGTGTTATGTAGAAAGGCAAGATGAAGGACGAACAACAGAACAACAAGCAGCAGGAAAACATTAGAGTGTAGCAGACAGAAGCAGCGCGGCCGCGCTGCTTAACAAATCATTTCTCGCGCGCCCGCGCTATCTGCAGGCAGAAGCTAGAAGCCCAAACAGCGTGACCGCACCTAAAACAAGAAGGCACATCGCGCACCCGTGCCCATTTTCTACTGCGATCACGCACGACCGCACAAGTATCTGATGTTGTATGTTCACTTAATTTTTAAATTTGAAATTTGAACGTGGGGTCTTATCTAAACTATTCTGGTTGGCACTAGACGTGGATTTTATTGGTTTTTACCTGTTTTTATCTAATTAATTAGGGTTCCTAGCTTAGAGAGTAGTTCTAGAGAGGGTTTGATTAAAGTTTGAGATATTCTACAGCTTCTCTGGAATTTAGTTATTAATTAACCATTTCAATTTCCTAAAAATTATTGGTGATTGGGATAACATTTGGGACAAATTCTACAATTGGGTTTAATCAATTCTCTCTTCTCTCTCAATTTTTCTATTTAATTTCCATGTGTTATTATAATCCCATAATGGTTTTCGGTTCAGAAATGAACTAAACTCAATTATGGGATTCTGACAGATTTTGATATGTAGTTTATAATTATTTGCCTGCTTGTTAGATTGTATGCTTATCATTGGATTCTCAATTATGATTGAGTGTATTGATTGAATATGTGATCACCATTCATCTTGTATACTTATATGGAATTGAAAAATGAAATATGAGTATGAATATAATCATAATAGCATGCGTTTATGAGGCTGAGATGTTTGGCTTTATACTTCATGACTCAGATAGAAATATATTGTGTCACCGTGTGTAGCAATATAAGAGCTTGTGCTTGAATTCATTATTGCTACAATTTCACATAGAAATATAGTGATTTTGGTAATATTGTCGATTACATGATTTCTATTATATAAGGACATTATGTAAATAGGCCATAATTCATTGAAAAATGGTTATGTCCACTTTTGTGCTCTTGGCTAATTTTTCATGATAAATGTATAATCTTGCATGATGATAATATTTAGATGAATTATGAAATGAAGTTAGAATCTCATTCTTTCCAAATTTGATTCATTATCATAGTATTATTCTTTTGTTTATTATTTGAGTTTAGATTAATTTAAAATTGAGAGTAATTGTTTAAGCATATGAAAATAGTGATACAATTGGTGTATGATAATTTATATTTAAAATCTTTCTCCGTGGATCGATACTTTCACACTCTGTACTACTTGTTGACCCATGTATACTTGCATGAGTTAGAGTCCTTTTATTTAGACTAAAAAGGAGGTAACAAGTTTTTGGCGCCGTTGCCGGGGAGAGGCGTTTATTTTTAATATTATTATCATCTATTTTAAGCTAAATTTGTATGACTTAGACAAATCTAATCTTATCTTATTTCTATCTTTGTTTTTGTTTGTGTTTCAAGTACTTATATATAGTATATGCGCACTCGATCATCCAATTCCTAGTTAACACATTTACAGGACAACATCAACGGCAGGGGTTGGAAATCAAGAGCGCATAGAAATATACAAGCAGAGTTAGAGACCCCAATATCTAACATGGCAGCAACAAAACAAAGAGAAGAACAAAGGGAGGAGCACAGGGCATTGAGAGATTATTTGATGCCGAACATCAATGGATTACAGTCGAGTATAGTCAGGTCAGCTATAGCAGCCAACACTTTCGAGATAAAGTCATGCACTATTTAAATGGTGCAGAATTTGGTACAGTATGGGAGTGCTGCTATAGACGATACAAATGAGCACCTGTTGAGTTTCATTGAAATATGTGATACCTTTAGATACAACGGGGTGACAAAGGATGAAATTAGACTTAGACTATTTCTATTTTCATTACGGGACAAAGCAAGAAGTTGGCTTCACTCTTTACCTTCAGGATCTATCACCACATGGGAGGACCTAGCACATAAATTCTTAGCCAAATTCTTTCCAATGGCTAAGACTGCGAAAATGAGGACAACAATTTCCCGGTTTGAGCAGTAACAGGGTGAATCTTTATATGAAGCTTGGGAAAGATACAAGGAGATGCTCAGGAAATGTCCACACCATGGCATGCCAGATTGAATGGTGATTAACACGTTCTATAATGGATTTGGATGGCAGTCAAGGCCTATTGTAGATGCAGCTGCAGGAGGAGCTCTATGGGTAAAGAGCTATAAAGAAGCTTACAATATTATTGAGATGATGACAGCAAATGATTTCCAAAATCCTACAACCAGAATGCCACAGCCCAATGTTGCAAGAGTCTTGGAAGTAGATGCTATCACACAATTATTAGCTCAGATGGCATCAATTGTAAAGAAGATTGATTCTTTGGCGGATAGTAAGGTAAAGACAGTTGCTTTCGTATGTGAGATATGTGCAGGGTCACATTTAACCGATCAATGTGCTATCAGTTCAGAGTCTTTACAATATGTGAGCAACTACCGGAAAGATCAAGGTCAATTTCAGAATATATAAAACTCCAACAACCGCAACCATCCAAATTTCAGTTTGTCAAACAACCAAAATAATCAATAAAGTCAGTTTCAACCATAACAACAGTTTCAGTCACAATCAGCTCAGTAAGTTTTTGGAGTTTTTTAAAAAGCTGCAGATTAACATACCCTTCGCTGAGGCATTGGAACATATGCCTAGTTATGCAAAGTTTATGAAGGGTATCTTGTCAAGGAAGAAGAGATTAGAAGACTTTGAAATAGTAGCCTTGACGGATGAATGCAGTGCAGTGCTTCAACGCAAATTACCTCCAAAGCTGAAAGATCCGGGCAGCTTCACGATACCGTGCACAATCGGAAAGATGAGTTTCAGCAAGTATTTGTGTGATCTTGGGGCAAGTATCAATTTGATGCCCTTGTCAGTATTTAATCAGTTGGGATTGTCAGCTCCAAGGTCGACAAGTATTTCTTTACAGCTAGCTGACATGTCTATCACTTATCCACAGGGGATTGTTGAAGATGTATTGGTTAAAGTGTATAAACTCATCTTTACGTCTGATTTCATCATACTAGACTATGAAGAAGACCGAAGTATACCGATAATCCTTGGAAGACCATTCTTAGCTACAAGAAGAGCCTTGATAGACGTTCAGAAAGAGGAACTACCAATGCGAGTTCATGATCAAGAAGTCACTTTCAACGTATTCAAGGCAATGAAATTTCCGACAGAAGATGAGGAATGCTTCAGGGTTGATTTGGTGGAAATGATTGCAAATGATGAAGTAGAGAGTTTGGTGAATCAAGAACCATTAAGAAGTGCTATTGTGGGGAATTCAGAAATAGATGATGAGGAGGTTGAAGAACTTGTTCATTTTCTTGACACAACTCCACAGTTCAGGAAATTCAAAACTCCTGTTGAGCCATTAAAGAAAGCCGGAGAGTCATCAGTAAAATTGAAGCCATCTCTTGAAACACCTCCAGAACTTGAGTTGAAACCACTTACAGATCATTTAAGGTATGCATTTTTAAATGAAAATTTAAAATTACCTGTGATTATTTCTTCTACACTAACATCTTTTTAGGAAGAAAAACTGCTAAGAGTCCTCAGAGAGTTCAAGTCAGTAATTGGGTGGAGTACTATAGCAGATATAAAAGGGATCAACCCATCTTTCTGTATGCACAAGATCCTCCTGGAAGATGATAGCAAGCCTTCAGTGGAACATCAAAGAAGACTTAATCCGATCATGAAGGAAGCGGTAAAGAAGGAAGTGTTGAAATGGCTAGATGCAGGTATCATATATCTTATTTCAGATAGTTCATGGGTGAGCCCAGTACAGTGTGTACCGAAGAAAGGGGGTATGACCGTAGTATCCAATGAGAACAATGAGTTGATTCTGACAAGAACAGTAATGGGGTGGAGAGTCTGTATGGATTATCACAGACTTAACAAATCTACAAGGAAAGATCATTTCCCATTGTCGTTTATTGATCAGATGTTGGACAGACTAGCGGGGCATGAGTTCTATTGCCTTCTGGACGAGTATTCAGGCTACAATCAGATTGTTATAGCTCCAGAAGACTAGGAAAAGATAACCTTTAAATGTCTGTACGGTACGTTTGCTTTCAGAAGGATGTCTTTTGGTTTGTGCAATGCCCCAGCCACTTTTCAAAGATGTACGATGGTTATCTTTTCGGATATGGTGGAGCATAATGTGGAGGTGTTTATGGATGATTTCTTAGTATTAGGGTATTCTTTTGATTTGTGCTTAGAAAATTTAGTGATGGTTTTGAGAAGGTGTGTTGAGACGAACTTGGTGTTAAATTGGGAAAAGTGCCATTTTATGGTACAAAAAGGAATAATTCTGGTACATAAGGTGTCGAAGAAGGGACTTGAGGTGGACAGAGCCAAATTAGAGACTATTGAGAATTTGTCACCACCAACTTCAGTAAAAGGTGTTCGAAGTTTTCTAGGACATGAAGGCTACTATCGCAGGTTCATTAAAGACTTCTCCAAGATAAAAAATCCACTTTGTAGTTTATTGGAGAAGGAGGCACAATTCAAGTTTGATGAGGATTGCGTGTTTGCATTTGAGCATTTGAAGAAAAGGTTAACTTCAGCACCAGTCATTACATCACCGAATTGGGATCTACCATTCGAGTTGATGTGTGATGCCAGTGATTATGCTGTGGGGGCTGTTTTGGGTTAGCGAAAGGAAAAGATTTTTCATGTGATTTACTATGCAAGCAAGACCCTTACTGATGTGAAGTTGAACTACACCACCACAGAGAAGGAATTACTTGCAGTTGTGTATGCTTTTGACAAGTTTAGAGCGTATCTGATTGGTACAAGGGTGATAGTGTACATGGATCCTGCGGCAATTCGACACTTAGTGGAAAAGAAGGATGCAAAGCCTCGTTTAATTAGGTGGATACTTCTGTTGCAAGAATTTGATTTAGAGATTAAGGACAGAAAGGGAACTGAGAACCAAGTGGCGGACCACTTATCTCGACTGGAAAATCCGGGAAGGGAGGTAGATGATACAATATTATTTTTGAATTTTACTCCACAAAGCAGTATCATGTTGACAATTTGGACATTATTGAATTCTAGATAAATTTAATAATAAATCTTTAAAAATTTATCATTTGCTTTCATTTAATTGAATTCTAATATCATTGTAATCATCATCATGCTTATATTATGATGAAAGTCATTTGTGGCCCGTAGGGCATAAATGGAGTTGGTATGGTTATGACCAGGGATTATTCGGTATAATCATTACCGTAATGTTACAAATAATGTTGTAAAAGTCCTCATTGGTCCGTAGTGCATTGATGGACAGTTGTTGGCATGATCATGACCATTGGTGAAAACACGAATATCCTTGGCCCGTATTGCATGGATAATTTGTGGTCGTGATACTAATGAATATCCTTGGCCCATAATACATGGATAATTCAGTGATGTGGATTAATTATTAAGCTGAGTCTCAGCGATAAAATTGATGATAAACTTTTTAAACCATAGAAGACAGTAGATATCATGTGATACTTGACTCTCTATTAAATGGTTAATAGACATAGACGGAAAAATCACTTTTTGTAAATAATGTATAGTTCAATGAGTTGACCGTAAAAAAATTACTTCAGTGATGCTTTTGTAAACCGAGATCGAGTAGAGTGCGGAAAAATGTATTTAATCAGTTGCCAGTATTGCCACGTATTGCCACGTCCTTTCTCTGTTAAATGGTTAACAGACATGGACGACAAAATCACTTTTTGTAAATAATGTATTCAATGAGTTGACCATAAAAAAATTCACTTCAGTGATTCTTTTGTAAACCGAGATCGAGTAGAGTACGGAGAAGTGTATTTCGCCCCATTAAAATATCGTCATCTCCTACACAAGCAAGCCCAACTGCTTCCCAAATCCTTAGAGCTCTCCCTATCCCTTCTGCGCAACAGTAACTTCTGGCCAAATCAACATCCAGCTTATATTAATGGTGTCCTCGCAAATCCCTACCTCTTCTGCCTCTACCGACACTAAACCCATCAGGGCCATCCCTCTTTCCTCCATTCCCACTCTCCCAACAACAACAAACTAATCCACCAAAATTACCCCCCAATCTACTGTTACTGCTATCACCACCGATTCCATCGTCATATCCACCACTGCCACCACCTCTGCTCCCCATAAACCTACGCAACCCAAAATGGAATGATTTTGAAAAAATGATGCTTGAATACCCAAATGAAACAAAATTTCCACAAGCCAACACATCCTCTATAATCACAGAAGTCGATCTCACCACTATCCGCGAACACTACCATATCCCACTCACCCATCAACTAAAAGCCCCCTCTACCACCGATCGGATGTACCACCGAACCGACGGTTGGACCGCCATGCCCTTAACTCTACTAGAAAAAGGGGTTAGACTCCCCCTCTATCCCTTTATCATCACCTTACTAGGGTTCATCAGCAACAGCTTCACCTAGCTGGTGCCAAACTCTTATATCAACATTATAGCTTTTATCGCCTTTTGCAACGAGGTTGGCGTCCCACCCTCCATAGACTTTTTCTTCTTCTTATACCAACTAAGCAATTCCCAACAACCCGGTTTCAAAGCCTTGACCAAACAGCCTCCAAAACCTAACCCTAAAATCAAGAAACACCCCTTGATGGAAGCCCTCTCAAGAAACCAAGGTTGGCACAAGGATTGGTTCTTCATCAAAGGGACAGAAACACACGAACTCCCAAACTAGGCCTCCCACAAATGCCCGAACGTCTCCTTTAGCGATACCCCTCCCGAACAGGTATTAGAACTGACGAAGTTGATCGAGAAGCTACCTTTGAAAGAATGGAGCTACATCCTTCTAACCAAACAAAGGTGGCTTTATGACCACAAATGTAAGTTCTGGACCCTCCTCCCCTTCTAACTATTTCAACTTTCTTTCTTGCCAACTGTTCTAACACTCTTTTCTGAATGCAGTATCCCTTATCAAACCAACAACCGCCAAAAGGAAAAACCTTGAAGACTTCCTTTTTGTTCAAACTTCCTAAGAAACTGCCGATCCTCTAACAATGGAACCCACCCCCTCAGTAAGCACATCTGAAGGAACATCCAATCTCCGAGTCAAAAAGAGAGCAGCGAAGAAAACAAATACAATCCCAACACCTATCGCAACAGAAAGCCTCCTAGACATGCTAAACTACGAGAGGGCGAAGATCCTCCGAGTCAAGAAAAATGCACCAAAATCATCCTCTTTACAACCAAAGCCCTAAGAATACCAACAATCGAAGTCATCACCTCTTCTATCGAAATAATACCAAACACCCAAAACACCCCTACCGAATCAATTCCAATCCAAAGCCAAAAATGAAAAGAACCCAAAGGCTCAACGTCCAAACCTCCTCATAAAAAAGCCAACACCGGAAAAACTCTCGAACACTCCCCACCCCACAACCCTTCTTCCACCAAACAAACTACATCCACCCACAAAATTGGAACCTCCGAAACTCTCTGGCCTAATGCCTTCGAAGACTATCATATCCACCTCTTTTACAACTTCGTCTTACCAACCAACGAGCCCAGATTCAAAGATATATCAACCACCGAACTAGTCTTCACCAGATTCATGCACCTGGGCAGCGTAAGCTTTTTTGAACATTCTGACACATTAAAATTTCCTTTTAATTTGAACTTTAAATAACCTAAAATCTCCACTCATACTATATCCGTATGCCTCATCAATCATTATAAAGAAATTGAAGAAGAGGAAAAGGCCGCCCGAAAACAAAATTGGATATTAAGAACCGCCCTAGCCAAAGAAAAGAGTGAACACGATAACACCTCTTTCTTCTGCGAAGGCCTTCAAGCAGATATTGCCAAACTGAAAGATGCCCTAGCGGTATCTGAAGCACGCCAGAAGACCGCATTCATTAAAGGAAATGAAGTAATAAAAGAAAATGAAGAGCTGAAGTAGTCCATCCAAATCTTAAACAGCTAAAACACCAATCTGAAGAGAAAGGAAGAAAAATCCTAAAATAATTTTTGAGTAATGTCTATTCCTAAAAACTGAACAAACTTAAAAAGATGAATACCCGTTCGGCAGAACTGGATGCCCACAAGAAGGCATTCATTTACTGAACTGAATAACCCCCAAACAATATTCGTTCCTAGGAACTGAATATTCCACCGAACCTCCCTTAACAACATGTTCATTCCCAGGAACTTAACAACAGTCGTTCATTCACAAAACTGAACAACCCCCAAACAATATTCTTTCCCCAAGAACTGAATATTCCACCGAACCTCTCTTAACAACATGTTCGTTCCCAAGAATTGAATAACATAAGTAATGATATTGATAACATTCGTTAAGACTTTAAATATTCATTTTATTAATGATCTCAAAAAATTATAGAGTCGAATCAACTAGTAGGCATTACTGATAATATTTTTAAAGTCTGCCAGCATATCATGTATTCTTGATCTCTGTCCCATCCATCGCCCTAAGCCGGTAAGTACCTAGCTTTAGCACCTCAACAACCTCATAACGACCCTCCCAATTTGGCATCAGTTTACCTTGATCTTGAGGCATAGAGACTTCCACCTCCTGAAAAACAAGATTGCCAACTTCAAATCTTTTGAGCTTAACCCCTTTGTTATAATATCTAGGAACTCTTTTTTGATAAGTTGTCAACTTCACCAGGGCCACCTCCCTGACTTCCTTTAGTAAGTCCGAATTAATGTGAATACCATCATCATTGTATAACTCATTGAACTGGTTGACCCAAAGTGAAGTGGATTCAACTTCCACAAGAACCAGGGCATTAGTACCGTAAGCTAATCTGAACGGTGAATCTCGCGTTGTCGTCTTCGAAGTGGTCCGATAAGCCCATAATACACTAAGTAACTCATCTATCCATCTCCCTTTTGCCTCATCAAGTCTCCTCTTTACCCCATTCAACAAAGTTATATTGGTTACTTCAACCTAGCCATTTGATTGAGGATAAGCCACTGACGTCTTCCGATACAGAATATTCAGGTCTTTTAAGAACTCCTCAAATTTTGAACCCACGAACTGTCGCCCATTATTTGAGACCACCACCATCGGTATTCCAATTCTAAACACCACAAACTCTTTTAGAAACTTCAAACATTCCTGCTCCGTGATCTGTCGTAGGGGTTTCGCCTCTACCCACTTGGTCATGTAGTTTATTACCACTATCACAAAGCTGACCTGCCCCTTCGTCTTTAGCAAAGAACCTAGTATATCAATCCCCTATACAACAAAAGGAATTAGAGGCAGAACTGAATACAACTCGCCAGGTGGTTGGTGGGTGATAGGGCTATTTAGCTGACACTTAGTACACTTTCTCACATATTCTGCATCTTCTTTAAAAATTATAGGCCATTAATAACCTTGACGAATCACCTTATAAGCTAATGCCTTCGCAGCCATGTGATCACCACAAATCCCTTCGTGAACCTCCTGAAGAACATATTCAGCTTCAGATGGAACCAAACACTTGAGTAAAGGAGAAGAATAGGCCCTTCCATATAAATCCCCATCTATGAGCATAAAATTCAAACTCATATGCTTAACCTTCTTTGCCAACATCTGATCCGAAGGTAATACACTATCAGCCAAATAATCTAAATAGGGAGTCATCTAACAGTTCAATCGCTCTACAAACATAACTTTAACATGATGTATACTTGGCTGATTAAAATTTTTTAAGTACACCGACCCATTAAAGGTATTCGCATCTGTAGTAGCCAATCTCTCCAGGGCATCACCTATAGTATTATTCAATCTATCAACTCCCAGGAAGGAAAACGAACTCAACTATTTTAATCGATCCTTGACTTTGACTAGATACTTCACTATTCATGCCCCTCGGGCCTCGTATTCCATCAAAATATGTTAAACGACTTGTAACGCCTGAGAATTTTGAAATTTCAATGAATAAATTATTGTTTTTTGATTATGTGGATTAAATGAATTTAATTGAGTTATTATGTGAGTAAGATGTTCGAAGGTCGTTCTTTGACCTAGAATGTGTGGATGTGATTAGTATTCTGGCTTTGCGCTAGAATTAATTATTGTGAATTATCAAGACGAGAACGAAGGTTTTTCGAGAATGTTTGCGTAAAAACACTATTCATCCGATTTCATTCGGAGCTAAGGTTTGAGATTCTGAGAAACGCGTAATGTTAGAATATGACGATAGTATGGGATATCCAATAATATTTCTGTTATGGAAAATGAAGTTTTCGCCTGCAGACTTAAAACCTAAGGGTTTGTGCTGAAAATGAAATGCAATGCGTATAGTCGTTTCGGATATTATACGTAGGAAATACGAGTATTATACTAGTAGAAATATGAGTATGTATGAAGAATAGTAAGACGTATAATACGAACATCGTATGAGTATTAGACGAAGAGAATACGTGAGTAATACGCGTAGAATACGAGAAATTCTAATGGAGTATGAGTTAAAGGTTGGTATAATCTAATTGGACTTAAACCAATAGCAAGCCCAATGAATTATATGAGAAAGCCCAAGGGATTAAGTGTTAAGCCCAAGTCAAGGCCCAATATTAGATTGGTTAAGCCCAATACAAGAAAACTGAACCGTGGATCGAACTGGTGGGTCACCGAATGGGTAAAACCCATGGGGCAACCCATGGGGATAACCTATGAGCATGGTGGGCCGGCCACTTGGTGTGCAAGGTAAGCATATCACTTGGTCTCCAAGTACTTTACTTAGTGACAAAGTAGTAAATAAGTAAGGAGGTGGAGAATTGAACATTTTTGCCCTCACTTTGGTTTTCTATATATACAAAGCTAGAGTTGGCATTTTATGGTTTTACAAAGCTTGTCCAAAGATATAGAGAGAGAGAAAGAGCTAGAATCATATAATCCTTCTACTTCCAAGCAAACCAATAGACGTTTATCAAGAACGTTAACTACTTCAAAGGTAAAGTCTCATAAATCGTAATCTTCATCTTTTTTGATTTCTTTCTCATAGAAGAATCGTAGATTAGTGGAGCATTTTTATTGAGGAGATATAAGGATGCCTATTAATGACTAAATCATTGATAGGTCATGACCAAATAGAAATCATAAGTGTTTACGTGAGTTGGAACCGTAGAAAGTCTTGAAAGTTAACTTAGTCATAATTGAACGTTTTGGAAACCGTTATAGCTAAGGAATGTGCCTATTGCTTGGTTAGGATGTAGATATGAAGTCCATGGAGTATTCCATGTGATTTGGCTTAGAGAACATTCATAACGAAGTTATGGCGAATTTTACGGAAATAGACGTTAAACGTCAGAAATGTAAAAAGCCCGGATTAAAGGTCAAAAGTTGTCGTGTGACTTGAAAATGTTGGTTTCCAATGTCAACACGTGAGATAAGGTAATTAAGAGTCGTTGGCGAAAGAATCGTCGCATTCTGACTTATAATGAAGAAAACGAGTATTGAACGGATGAAAACGTTAAACGAACGCTTAAAAATGAACTTAAAGGTGAATTCCGAGTTAACGGATTTGAAAATGTAAAATTCTTATACGAACACGTAAAGGATGTGATTTGTGACTTGTAGGCTTTCGAATGGGTCAATTCGAATGTAAAACAAACAAATTAGGAAGTCGTGAGTTTCGTTTAGAAACTAAACTGTTTTGGCCAACTGGTGCACAGGTTTGGCGCCGCAGCGCCAAACCCAGTGTTTTCTGCCATGCCGCAGCGCCATGTATGGGTTAGAGAAAATAAAAAATGTCTGGAGACTCGCACTGCAGCTCGAGAGTTTGTACATGGACTCGCGCCTCAGCGCCGAGTCCGGGCAAAACCTCTGGAGAGTGATGCCGTAGCGCCACTGTAATGTATGAGATACCGTGCTGCAGCGCCGGCAGTAGAAAAATGTTGACCAAGTTAGGTTTTGTTCCATTTTGAATGTTGACCTAAAGTAAGACATTAAAGGTACTTAAATTACATGATAAGACTTACCTTAAATCACTTATAAGGTGTTAATGTAAGAAGATCTAGTAAGGTTTAAATAAAAATTAAACGAAGAACACGAAGATGTAATAAGTGAACCGTGAATGACGTTCAACGTTGGTAATTAGCCAATAATGATCGAATGTCGATTAATGACGTAAAAACGTTAATGAAACGTAACAAAGTATAGAAAGTCGAATCGACTTTAATAACGAAGTTAAGTCAAATAAGACATAGAAGAGAAAGAAGTTGGTTAGAACCGTAAAGTTAGTTTGTTTGATAACTAATTGCAGTGTGCTATGTGAATATCTCATGTAGATCCTGTAAAGACTGAGAATAGTTGAATTGTATATTAGAAGACGCTTGAAAGCAAGTCTTTCTTAAACGCTTGTCTAACCTTCGAGTTAGTCAAGTTTTTACGTGATGCATGTTATACAATGCATGAATGATTTTAAAGAAAGAGTCGATGCCTGTTTTTAACTCGGCTAGACTAATACTGAAGAGTTGATTGATTTGATTACAAGTCTTTCGATATAGAACTGTTAACGATATCCTATGCCAAGTATTTGGTACGGATGTAAAGGTAAGTTTGTCTATGTACAAACAAAAGTATTTTTCATCGATTATTCGATGGGCACGCGAGGTTGCCAAATGTTGAACGTAAATACGTTTAACGTAAGAGTGTTGATCAACATAGAGTACAATAGGCTGATCACCTAGAAGTGCTCGTAAGTAAAGACGGATGGATGGCCTGAGTGCCGGATATCCTTTTCAAGTATGAAAACGAAAAGAGTATGTTCATGGTCTATTGACCGGTTCATCATTCCTAATCTATTATATATACTTTGGAATTGTTGTTATGATATGAGAAGTACTAGTCAAATGTTTCGTAGTGCTTCATAGATAATTAATCAAATCTGGAACTAAAGCATGTAAATGTTATTGTGATATTCATATGATTCTTTGTTAAGACTTGTTGAGCTAGTTATGCTCATTCTTGCTTGAACCATATGTTTGCAGCTAAAGCCGAGCGAACTGAGAGTTCTAAGAGAGATAAAGGCAAGGCTAAGATGGACAATTAATCGTCCTGTAATAGACTAGTGTATTTGTATGTAAAATACTCTTGAAGAACAATGAATGTATTCAGTTAATGAACCTGGGAAAGGATTTATTACAAATGTAATATAAAAGATAATAATTACACTCATTTTGTTGTTATCTCAATGGAATGATTGTATGGATAGTAGTATCGTGGAGCACCATCTGTCCGGTTAGAAGATACCCGGATTTGGGGGCGTCACACGACTAGCTGGGAATCACTGAAGATCACCAATTTTTGCACCTCAAAACTCTTTTCCAACTACAGACCTACTAGAATCGCTTCATATTTTGCCTCATTATTAGTCACTTTGAACCCAAAGCGAATTGCCTACTAGACCTTAAACCCCTCTGGAGTTGTCACAATAACACATACACAACTGACATCCAAAGTAGAAAACCCATCTGCATACAGCGTCCATAAACTCTGTATCGGCTGAACATCTATAACTGTCTGAAAAACCTCTTCCGTCTGACCCATACTATCATCTTCCTCAAAAAACGAACATTCTACTACAAAGTCAGCCAAAGTCTAACCCTTTATTATTTCCCGAGGATGATACTCTAATATAAATTGGGATAACTACATTGTCCATGTTGCAAGCCAATCCGAGACATCCGGCTTGCCCAACACTTTCTTCAAGGGCTGGTCAGTATACACCACTATTAACCGACCTTGAAAATATTGCTGAAGCTTTCGACTGGCTATTATCAGCGCATAGGAAAATTTCTTAAGATTCAGATATCTTGTTTTTGCACCCTTAAAGGCATGGTTTACAAAGTAAACCGGGTTCTGCTTACCCCCAATCTTCCGCACCAAAACTACTCCAACTACCAATGAACTTGCTGCCAAATACAAATATAAAGGCTCGACTGGAACCATCTTCACCAATAAAGGTGCCAAAGATAAATACCTTATAATCCCATGAAAAACATCCTCACATTCTGAAGTCCATTGGAAAATCTTCTCATTCTTCAGCTTTTTCAATGTATCGAAGAATGACAAACACCTCTCTGTCGACTTTGACATAAACCTCATTAATGCTGCTATCCGATCCGTCAAACGCTGAACATCCTTGTACGACTGAAGAGATTTCATATCCAAAATAGCCTTTATCTTATCTGGATTCGCCTCTATTCCCCTCTTGCTGATCAGATAACCCAAAATCTTCCCTGCTCCAAAACTAAAAGTTCACTTTGTCGAATTTAACCTTAACTTGTAGTGTTGGACAGTCTGAAAGTAATCCTCTAAATTGTCCAGATGACTCCACTAACATGCTTTTAATGATCATATCAGCAACGTAGTCCTCCATGCTTCGTCCCAACTACTTTGAGAATACATAATTTATCATCCGCTGATAAGTAGTGTAACGACCCCAAAATAGGTCCATTCCATCCAACCTATTCTGAGTCGCCAAATACATGGTACAGAAAATAACTATAATTTGATTACAACAATTGTCGTGCAAAATACAACAACACATATGCTGTGAGTTTGAATACAAATATATACCAAATGTGACTCATGTCCCAACCGTGGACATCACCTCACAATGACACCTTACATAAAGGTATAGTCAAAAACTGTTTTAGAAATTAGAATCTTTAGGAAGTGCTCAAGGAAACCTTAGTACATGGGAGGCCATGCTTCTAAGTTATGATAGATATCATATGGCCACAGAATTATCCTTGGTTGACCCAATAGACCCCAAAGAAAAACGAGAAGATTACTATCATATTCTTTCCAATGGTGAGTCTTCTCTTGACATATCATTATCTCCACTGTCTCTAATTAAGAATTATATTTCAAACAAACACCAAGATTATATAGATAGTGCTCGTAAATATACTCAGCAAGTGGATTAGCACATCCCTGTCTTATGATGACACGAGGTTGTATGTCGTTAGACATCTTGTATGATAGTTGCAAAACACCCTTCTAACGTTGGGTACGCCTTACCCTATTTGATTCACCAAATATAACTACTAAATGAACTTTTTATACTGCTTAGGGAGAACTCCACAGCTAAAGACCACCGTTCTATTCCCTTGTTACCCCCGCTCGACCCAGCTACACTCTTATTACCTGAAAGGAATTATGAAGCAAAAGGGTGAGCACAACTAGCCCAGTAAAGAATATCATAACTAAAGATAATTAATTATCAATAGCCTTCATCAGTAATAAATCAGAGATTTAGAACATATGGTAGATGATAAAAAATTTCACCATAGTTGCAGCGGAACGAGCAATCCATTAGAAAAGTCATATAGACTATAAAGTCTATTATCTTCTCCATGTTAAAAGTCCACCAACAATGTTTTATCCCTGTAACATCAATCAACAATTCTTATCCACAATCACATGTATAACTCATAATCGTAATTGTCGTTCTAAATTCTTTTTCTCATCCAGGACAAATATAATTTTCATCACTTGAAACATCAAAGATCATGGTTATACCAAATCACAGTTCATGTTTATAATCATATTAATAAATTCATCTTTGCACTACGGGCCAAAGATATTCATCAACAGACCATCTTTGCACTACAGGCCAAAGATATTCAACAACAGATTATTTTTGCACAACGGGCCAAAGATATTCATCAACAATTCATCTTTGCACTACAGGCCAAAGATATTCCTCAACAGTTCATATTTGCACTACAGGCCAAATATATTCATCAACAGTTCATCTTTGCACTACAGGCCAAATATATTTATCAACAGTTCATCTTTGCACTGCAGGCCAAAGATATTCCTCAACAGTTCATATTTGCACTACAGGCCAAATATATTCATATCTCAAAGAAATATATAATCATTTCAGAATTTATATAAACAATAATTATAACCATGTTAATCAATTCATCTTTACACTTAAGCTAAAGATATTCAATTATAAATTCACTGGTTATGATCATACCAGTTAACAATTCATCTTTGCACTAAATGCCAAATATATTTCTCAGTCACGATCATACCAATAATTTACCCATCTTTACACTCAAGTGAAAGAGAAATTCAACATCAGGGTTATAAAAATGTTATATATGATAATAAAAATAATATGATCAACAACTGCAATTATTTTCAAGAGCAACAATCATAAATCAACGATTATTTGGTCAGAAAAAGAAACCAATTTTTGTCATGAATAGTATCCGTGAATAGTATCCGTGAATAGTAACTCGTAAATAGTGACTCATGAATAGTAATTCGTGAATAGTAACTCGTGAATAGTACTCCGTATTAGTATACATAGTACCGTATACATAAATAATGTCATATACGTAAATAGTGTCATATACATGAATAGTGTCGTACACGTGAATAGTGCTGTATACGTAAATAGTAATCCCGACTCAAAAAGGTAGAAATTCCACAATAAAATCCATACCAATATTTTAGTCTAATGATATTGAAAGAATAACATAATTATGAAGAATATAACATCCCTTAATATCCCTCACTATCCCTTACAATCCCTTACTATCCCTTACAATCGCTTACTATCCATTACCTCAAAAGTGCAGTATTTCTGACTGGAATGCAAAGCCGAAGGAAACTTCCACTGAATAGCAACTCTCAAAGTATCTAAATACTCACAAAATATGCTTCATAATATAGGGAGAGAAAGAGAGAAAGCTTATGTTTCTGGTGTGATTTTCAATTCTAACTTAGCCCTCTATTTATAGGAAAATGTTACCTGCAACCTGATGGCTTTACCTGCTACTATTCCCACCCACCATATTTGAATAAAAATCTCAGCACATTTCTTCACCAACCAAGAGTGGGGCCCACCAATTCTAGAATTTTCTACCAAAATGATTAACTCCGAAAATTCAACAATTTCTGAACCAGTTATCTCGTAAAATTCATAACAAATCATACGTTCATTTTTAACGGTTCAAAATTTGTGGACATATACTCAACTTATATATGTATAACATATCCAAAAATCACAACGATCCAACGGTAGGATTAAAAATTATAACCCCCGCAATATATCTCAAAAATCCTGATTGATTTTTAATACCTCCATTCCGACAAAAATACTGATAAAACACCTCAACATTAACTCCTTCATTTTTAACCACAAAAATATATCCCTCATTTATATCCACATAAAATAAATATTTCCTTATCATATGAATCAATAATTAATTATTCACAAATAATATTACAAAATCACATTTATGACAACCAGGCCGTTCCCAGGAAAGAGGGGGCTTTCCAATAAGAATTTCTCCTTACTGGCGCGCAATTAGGTGACCAAACCTCTCCTTAGACAGAACTTTCTATACATTGTCAATAATGTTATCTAATAATATTATTCAAATAATATGAATTATTGATCTGATAATGGAAAATACTGTGCAGTGACAATTATTGAACAACAATAATATAAAATTTCAACGTAGCAATTATTGAATCAATAAAATAAAATATTGAACAGTAATTACTGTAACAATTATTGAGTAGTGCCTTCTTACGTAAGAATCAATAATTTCAAAAATACTGTGCAATACCGTGTGCTACTATGCAATAATGCGTATTACTGTATTTTAACCACCGGGTATTCCAACAGTGTTAACGGTAACAACTACGCCGTTAATTATAAAAACTCAATTTTTGTCGTTATCTTCATCCGACAGTTATTCTGTTATGGGGCCCACAAATGTCTGTGCCGTCGTACGAATATTCCCCGACAGAAAGAATATTCCACGACCAAACGAATATTCCCCGACAACAATGAATATTTTATAACCACTTGCGTATTTTGAAAAGTTTTCACATTTCACCCATAACTTTAACTTTTTATCAATTTAACCATTTACTGAATTGTAATTATAAGAAAAATTGAATACTTTTATTTCATAAAATTCGGGGTCTTACAAGTAGCCCCAGCATTCTGCAGTCCGAAAGTCATCTTTTTATACGCATGCACAGCTCGATGAGTAATAAAGGACGTCTTCAGGATGTCCTCCTTATGCATCGATATCTGATGATATCCCAAAAAAGCATCCATAAAACAGAGCAACTAATGTCCCGAAGTGGCATCGATGAGCTGATCAATGTTGGGAGTGGGTAAAAATCCTTCGGACAAGCCTAGTTCATATCCGTGAAGTCGAAGCAAACCCACCACTTCCCATTTTGTTTCTGAACCAACACCACATTCGCCAACCACTCCTAATAATCAATCTCAAAAATAAAATCTACCACCAAAAGCTTCACTATTTCCTCATCTATGATCCTCTGCCTTTCCAATGCAAAAATCTGCCTCTTCTGACGAACTAGTTTCTTTGTCGGGTCCACGTGCAATCTGTGTACAACCACCTTCTCTTCTACTCCAGGAATATCACTGAGGACCCATGCAAAAATATCTGCACAACATTATAGAAGTTCTATCAAACTCGTCCGAAAGGGTTCCTGCATTCCTGGCCCAATCTGAACAGTTTTGTGCTTCTTCCCTAGTACCAGCTCAACTTCCCTAGTCTCTTCAGCCAGCATGACGAGTGGCTCTATACTTCCTTTTGTAAATGTCTCAATCTCGATTGCCATTGTTTGTTTCTGCTTGCTGGCCCTCACACTCGAAGAGATCAAGGCATTTCTATACCATCTTCTTGCCAAATCGAGATCCCCAACCACTTTACCAACCCTATTTGGCGTACGAACTTGATGTTGAAGTGGGGGATCAAAGTCACCGCCTAAAGAACTGTCAAAGCCGGTCTCCCCAGGATAGCATTGTATGCTAAATCCACATGTACCACAAAAAATCTATAAACTATCTCTACCTGTTAAGGAGCCATCCCGAAGACCACCTGTAGTTCAATCGTTCTTGCAACCTTGACCGGGTAATTGCTAAATCCGTAAAGAGGGGGCTCCTGACCGACCTCCAACTTCCTGCCTTCTAAATCCATCCTCTAATAGGCATGAGCATACAAGATATCTACAAATGACCCATTATCAATCATCATTCACTTTATATCCATCGAACCCACCTGTACCATAATTACCAATGCTCCCTCGTGGGGTTCGATTGGCTCCGAAGGAAATTCTTCATCAGTAAAAGAAATCACCGAGCCCGGGTATGGTCTTTCATAACTCATAGGCTGATTAGACACTGTTAACACTATATCCAATTATCCTCGTCATTTTTCCCCATAACATATCCGATCGATCCGCCAGTGATCACATCCACCACCTGGCGAACTGCCTGGGTCTGATCCTAACGTTGGGCCTGGGTGATTGGGGTCTATCCTGGGGCATTGCTTATCTGGTGTGCTCCCGAGGTATCATGTCCTGTAACGTACTGGACCAAGGCCCCACTCTGCATATTATTTTCAATCAAATCCATCAGGCCCCAACAAGTCTTTGCAAAATGTCCAGCCGACCCATGGTATTCACAGTATTTATTCATGTTCCCTCTATTATGCTTTATGTTGTCTTAAATCAGTTTGAAGTAGGGTTTATCTTTTATATGTTCCAAAATAGTAGCCCAATCAGTGTTGAGCTTTGTATAGATCTTATTAACTCTCTGATTTGAAAAAGGCGGACGTCCCCCTCCCAAACTGTCGTTGTTGTTTCTATATTTCTTCTGATAACCTCCCGATTTGTCATTATTATTTCCTTTGTCCTTTTCCTTATCCTTCTATTTTTCTGATGGAGTCTGCTTCAAGATGTTTATCGCCTCCTCCACCACGATGAAACATTCATCTTCGTCAAAAGCTTCGGTCGATCTTTTTGGATGGTTGAACATTAACTCCTTTACCAACTTCTTGGATTTTACCAGGTCCAAACTGTTCTGAAAAAGGCCCACCGCCTGAAAGTCATTCAAATTAGAGACGGCTTCTCGAAATCGTTTAATATACTGACCCAAAGTCTCATTTAAGTACTTGTTGGGAGATTGCATATTAAAATTTGATGTTGAAAGTTAATATTCATGATTATATGTAAAGTCCTTCAAAGAATACATGTACATGGACTTAGTGATAGATCAAACTTGTTAGGTTGATCTGAGTTTTTAATGTTTATCATTCTGTAAATGAATGTATAGATGAAAAGATCAAAGCTGTTAGGTTGATCTATATCTTAAGATGTAATAGATAGGCTTCAATAGAATCGTAGTGTATCAAGCTGATCAAGAGATTACAGAAGCCAAGGCAGAATTATAGAGCATCAAGAATCGCAGTGTGTCTGTTGTGGAGGACCTCTCCCGGAATCGTAGAGTGGTCTAAATGCTTGCCGAGTCAAACTCAAGAATCGTAGAGTGCTCTTGGAATCGTAGAGTCTGCAAGTCAAGCAAGTTAAGATCGAAGTGTGCTAATGCTTAAGAGAAGTCATAGTGTTCTCTTCAGCTAGTACCGAATCAAGCACGAAGGTGGCAAGACACCACAATCAGAATCGTAGAGTATCATCTGTGTGCATCACAAGCATCGAGCCTTGCCCATTTGTTTAAGAATAAATCACAACAAATGTGGAATGGATTATAAACGTTGAAGTCCTTAGGAGTCCCAATGACACAATAGTCATCCTTAGTATATAATAAAGAAACGTATTGAAGAAACTAAGGAAAGTACTATGGGTCAGCAGAAAACACCTTTTCAGGTGTTAGGTGAGATAGCAGTCTGCTGTGTCAGTGGGCCAGACTGCTAATCAGAAGTTGTGTAGAAAGTTTCTATCAAAGCTCAAAAATGTCAAATGCATTTAATGCTTCAACGGATGTCTTCAATGGATACATTTCAAAGGCATCATATATACAAAACATCAGCAGATGAAAGAAATTAAGCAAGCACTGAACAAAAATGCTGAAGAACACTCAACGCTCAACTCTACGATCTGAAAAATAAAGCTTTCTCAGCTACTCAGTTCTTTCGAACACAAGATTAACGACAACTGAGTAGCACCATTCAAGAACTCAACTACTATCAAGTAAAGTAAGAAGTTCCAAGTCAGAAGGACTTGAAGAGTTCTAAGTGAACTAAGAAGTACCAAGTCTGTTGGACTTGAAGAGTTCAAAAGTGAACTAAGAAGTTCCAAGACTTCTGGTCTTGAAGGATTCTATGAGATTCAGAGATTGTAAAGATATCCTTAGTGGATTTCCTACTCGAGGAGTAGAAGAGTGGACTAGGAGCTTTAAGTGCTCTGAACCACTTAAAAATATTGTGTCTCTTATATTCTTGTTATAACTACCATAACACCTTAACTCCTATTAACTCATTATATCTTAAAGGGAAAACAAACAAATCTCAAATTCCACTGTGTTTAAATCATTATCTAAACTAACAAGTATTTTGTAAAAGAATTTTAAAATATCTATTTAACCCCCCCTTCTAGATAAGTATTGTGCCTCTAGGAACTAACAATTGGTATCAAAGCAGGTTCTATCAAAGAGCCTACAATGCTTAAGTAGATCCAATGGCACATCTGATAAGTGAATAAAAGACTAGAGGAGGCAGTAAGCCACCTATATGCAACAAAGATAAATTCGCCAACTTGAAAGTTCGTATACAAGCTTATATGGATTCAATAGATGAAGATCTATTTGAAACTGCTCAGAATGGGCCCTACGTTCCTACAAAACTTGCACCAACTTCAGATGACCCAAACAAAATTTAGATCAAGGTCAAAGCAGAATGGACTGACAACGAAAAGAAAGTTGTCCAACTCGACAAAAAATCCAAGAACATTTTGTTCCAATCTTTAGAAGATGACCTGTTTGAAATTATGGTCAATAGCAAAACAACAAAGAAAGTATGGGAAGAATTGCTCATCATGCATGAAGGAACATAAGAAGTTAGAGAAAACAAGCAATCTTTTTTGACTCAGCAATATGAAATGTTTGCCCACGTTCCAAGAGAAAATGTCACTTCCACCTACGAAAAATTCAATGTTTTGCTCAACTCTCTTCAAGCCTTTGGAAAGATCTATCCAAATAAAGATCTAATCTTAAAGTTCATGAGAGCATTACCTAGCAAGTGAGATGCCAAGACCACTGCCATCAGAGAATCAAAGAATCTCTATGAAATGAATGTTTAATAGTTATATGGTAACCTTCTCACATATAAATTGGAGCTAACTCAATGAGCAGAAACTCTATCTGAAGGAAGAAAGAAGGATAAACGGGTTGCTCTCAAAGCAACAGATAACGTCTCCAAAGCTAACACTGAAAATAACTTTGACTATGATAAAGATGATGATGAGGACTTTGCAATGTTGGTAAGAAGACTCAAAAGGTTCATGCGTCAAGGAAGAATCAGTAAACCTAAGAAAGTCAACAACTACAGCAGCCAGGAGCAAATTAATGACTTATGCTACAACTGCAAGAAGCCTGGCCATTTTATTGCAAACTATAACAAACCTCTTAGAGAAGAACTAAAGAGGAAATCAAATTCAAAGAAAGAATTCAAATGCAACAAGAGGCCTCAAAAGAAAGACAAAGGTCTTGTGGCCGGAGGATCGTGGAGTGACTCAGACAACGACTAAACTCCCGAATCTGGAGATGATGAAGATCCTCAAATGGAAAATCTTTGCCTGATGGCCAAACATACAAAGGATAAGAAGAGCTTTAACATTCATGAAGTAAGTATAGATGAGGTATTTGACTTTAACTCTCCAGATGTAGATATTGATGATTTAAGAACTGCACTACATGGCATAACATCTGATCTGCATCAATACATGAAATGGTTCAGAGTTCTGTCTAAAGATTATTCTCTTCTTCAAAAAGAGAAAGAGAAAGTTCAGGAAGAACTGAAAATAGCTCTTCTAAGTACTAATTCTCTATCCTAATTTGAAGCTAAGAATAAGCTCTTAAAACAGACCAATGAACTTAATGCATAAAGAGAATCAAGTCTAACCTCTAAAATTAAGGAACTAGAAAAGAAAATATTTACATGGAATAAAACCTCTTCTTCCATGGACTCCCTGATCTCCAGTCAAAGAAGTGCATCTGACAGAATAGATTTAGGTTTTGGGAAATCCACCTCAGATCCATATGTGGAAAGGATAAAGGAAACTAGCTCTAGTAATGTTTCAAGTTTTAGTAGAAGCATTACATTTGTGAAATCCTCACAGAAGGAAGAAACTAGTCCAACCCTGCTCTTTTGATCCAATCCATATTCCAAGGAATAAAGGATCCCATGCTGACGTAGGTTTCAGAAAAGAGAATAGTAACTTAGTCACTACTCTCCAACCTCGAAGGGTCGTAGAGTCGAGTAAAATTAACTCCATGAACCAACTGGGAAGGAACAGTAGAGTTAAGCTTCACTCCTCACAAATCCTGAATCACAATGACATATGGAAAAAGGAGAACCAGTATAAAGGAATGATTGTTAAGAACCCACATAAGTCCAAATGGAGGAAGAATCCACATACACACACAAGCATGCATCATATTAGATGCTTTGTATGTAATAAGATTGGTCATAAGACTGCAATATGCTACCATAATCCTATGCATATGAGACCCAAAATTAAGCAAATTTTGGTTCCCAAGAGTACTAACAAAGTAGGACCCATGCAAGTATGGGTACCAAAATGAGAGTTTAATCTTACCACAGGAACCGAGCACCACGATCACAACCTGGTATCTGGACAGTGGATGCTCAAGGCATATGACAGGGAACAAAGACCTACTATCTAACTTCATAGAGAAGAAGGGTCCGTCACTCATCTTCGGAGACAATGACTCTGGCAAGACAAGAGAATATGGCTCAGGTGGGAATGGTGCAGTATCCTTCAGTAAAGTAGCCTATGTGAAAGGATTACAACACAATCTTCTGAGCATAAGCCAACTCTGTGACAAGGGTCATCAAGTCACCTTCCTCAATAATAAATGTCAAGTCAGAGATCTGAAGACATCCTCTATAAAGCTGACCGGAACAAGAGAAGGAAATGTCTATACTGTTAATCTTGGTCAACTGAACTCTTACGAGACAATATGCTTTATGGCTAAAGCATCTAAAGAAATGAGCTAGTTAAAGCATAGAAGACTGTCTCATCTCAACTTCAAAAGCATGTCTAAACTGACCTCTAAGGATCTAGTAGTAGGCTTACCCAAGTTTAGCTTCGTCAAAGAAAGGCCATGGAATGCATGTCAACTTGGAAAGTAGACTAGAAGCTCATTCAAGAGAAAAACTATCAACTCAAATGACAAGCCTCTGCAGCTGCTTCACATGGATCTATTTGGGCCAATTCCAACAACAAGCCTTGGAGGGAAGAGATACTCATTGGTCGTAGTGGATGACTACACCAGATTCATATAGGTGTTCTTTCTAAACTCAAAAGATGAAACAAGCTATCAACTAATCAAGATGTTTAAACTGGTGATGAACGAGAAAGGGGAGAAAATCAAGGCTATAAGGGGTGATCATGGCAGAGAATTCGACCTCTCTGAGATGGACCAGTTCTGCACAGACAATGGCATCAGTCATAAATTCTCTGCTTCACGAACTCCTCAACGAAACGGAGTACTGAGAGAAAGAACAGAACGTTGATAGAGGCTGGAAAAACTCTACTAGTAGCAGCCTATATGCCTGAATACTTCTGGAAAGAAGTTGTCAACACTGCATGCTACACTCATAATAGATCGCTTATACACTCTACAATAAAGAAGACTTCTTACGAACTGTGGAAAGGAAGAAATCCAATTGTCAGCTACTTTCATGTATTCGGTTGTGCATACTACATTCTCAACAATGGGAAACATTATCTGACAAAGTTCCAATCCAAGTCAGATGAAGGAATCTTTCTCGGATATGCCACAGATAGTAAGGCTTATAGAGTGTTCAACAAGAAGACGCTGAGTGTTGAAGTCTCGATTCACATCATCTTCGATGAAACAGACTTGGACAAAACAGTGTCTCAAGACACTACGAACGATAATTCAGACACTATAAACGAGGTCGTCGAGCTCAACACCATGATCGTAGTCCAAAAAAATTAAATCGTCGAGCATGGAGAGGAGATCATAGAGAGAACTACGCAAGACAACAAACCTCCACATCAAGAAGAAGAAATTGATCTTGAAGGTCTCAGACAAGAAGGCATTAGGACAGATGTACCAACAGGAAATAGATGGGCAAAAGATCACACTCAAGACTTAATCATTGGAGATTCAAATGTAAGAGTTAAGACAAGAGCTGCCACCCAGAATGAATGTTTTTATCTAAGCTTTATGTCACAAATGGAACCCAAGAAGATAGAAGATGTTATGGAAGACTCCAGTTGGATAGAAGCCATACAAGAAGAACTAAATCAATTTAAAAGAAGCAAAGTATGGATATTAGTTCCAAGACCAAGAAGCCATCCAGTCATTGGCACCAAGTGGGTCTTCAGAAATAAGATGGATGAAGATGGAGTAATAATAAGTAATAAAGCAAGACTAGTGGCCAAAGGTTACTCTCAAGAAGAAGGCATTGACTACGACGAGACCTTTGCACCAGTGGCCAGATTAGAAGCCATCAGAATATTCACTGCCTTTGCTGCCCACAAGAAATTCAAAGTCTTTCAAATGGATGTCAAAAGTGTATTCTTGAATGGTAAACTTCAAGAAGAAGTATATGTGGAGCAACCTCCAGGTTTCATCAATCCAACTCTCTCTTATTATGTCTATAGATTAGACAAAGTCTTATATGGTCTTAAACAAGCACCTAGAGCATGGTATGAAACACTAACTAACTTTCTTATTGAAAATGGTTTCACTAGAGGTAGATTAGATACCACATTATTTTTTAGAAAGCATAAAGACAAAGTCTTATTAGTTCAAATATATGTTGATGACATTATCTTTGCCTCTATTGATGAAAAATTATCTAAGAGATTTTCCAAGCTTATGCAGAGCAAGTTCGAAATGAACATGATGGGTGAGCTGAATTTCTTCTTAAGATTGCAAGTAAAGCAGACTAATGAAGGAATCTTCATAAACCAAGCCAAGTACATTAAAGACTTACTTAAAAAGTATGGCATGGAATCATCCTCTCCCATGAAAATACCAATTGCTCCAGTAACTAAGCTTAACTAAGATAAGAAAGGTAAAAGTATTGATATAACTCAATACAGAGGTATGATAGGCTCTCTTCTATATCTAACTGCCAGTATACCAGACATAATGTTTACAACATGCATATGTGTAAGATTTCAAGCTAATCCTAAGGAATCACACTTAACTGCTGTAAAAAGGATTTTCAGGTATCTCAAAGGAACACCTCACTTGGGACTTTGGTATCCCAAGGAGTCCTCCTTTGAACTGACAAGATATACAGATACTGATTTTGTAGGCTGCAAAATAGATAGAAAAAGTACCAGTGGCGCCTATCAGTTGCTTGGAAACAGGCTTGTGTCCTGGTTTAGCAAGAAGCAGAACTCAGTATCTACTTCAACTGCAGAAGCTGAATACATTGGTGCTGGCAGCTGTTGTGCTCAAATCTTATGGATGAAAAATCAGCTAGCAGACTATGGGTTTGATTTCAAATATATACATGTTCATTATGATAACACAAGTGCCATAGCAGTAACACAAAATCCTATCATGCATTCTAGGACTAAGAATATAGTAATAAGATATCGTTTTATTAGGGATCATGTTCAAAATGGAACCATATCTTTACAATGCATCCCTACTAAAAATTAACTTGTTGATGCCTTTATAAAACCTCTAGATGAATCCAGATTTAATAAATTGATAAGTGAGTTAGGCATGCTAAATCTACAACCATAAAATCTATGCTCTAATTTATGCTAACCAAGCAAATATAAAGGCTATGTTCAAAATCGTAGAGATGACTAAAGAAAGTCCACGATCGTAGAGTTGCCTCGACCTGACAAAGAAGCATCATGTGATGAAAAAAGTTCCAACAAATCTAAGCAATCCCTCTGTCAAGCGCCTCAGCGACAAACATGATCCTTTGCTCATTTTAAGAGGTTGGCTCTTCCTAAGCTACCTTAACCCGTAAGGAGTGCAAAGTTAAAGTTCATCACAAGGACCAGGGCAAACAATGTTCGTAGAGCAGATTCAGTAGTGGACTCAACTATCGTAGTGCAAACTCAACGATCATAATGACTACCTCAACAATCGTAGAGCAACCTCAATGTCCGTAGTGCTACCTCGACGATCGTAGTTCTCCCAAAAGATATATTTGCTCAAGAGGAGCAAAGGGCAAATCAGTATTTTCCACATAAGTTAAAATTGTGGAGCCAATCAGACCTTGACACATGTCCCACTAAGCAGATCGAGAGGAGGGAAGTTACAAGTACAGTTTGAAAATATCTTTTTGAAATCAGAAGTTCAAAAAGCTAATTCCTCTCTCTTTCTCTCTCTCTACCAACAGAAACCCTAGCCTTCAAAAATACTCAACCAACCTCAGTGCAAAGAAATCAATGGCGGCTTCAAATGTTATAGTTGGTTACAGACTCTACTTCGACGAGTTCAAGAGAGCTGACCCTCAATTCCATAAGATTATGTCTCTATTGAAGAAAGTTGGTCTTGAGGAAGCTCTGGGCACCAGCACATGGATCTACTCGAAGATGGTAAAAGAGTTCTACAGAAACAGAGCTTTTGAGAATGATGTTATAACCACAAGGGTCAAGGGTGAGGAAATTAAACTTAAAGCTGAAGATATAAACCTAGCCCTAGGTTTCAAATCAAAAGGACTTCCATCTATGGAGGTCATCGTCTTTCATGAAGGACTGAAGAAGATGCATCATAAAAAGTTTTAGGTCGTCAAGGGGTACTAGAGGAAAAAGTTTCCCCAAAGGTATGAGTTTTTGGCTGACATTGTTGGGAAATGCATATGCTTTAAAAGCTCTGGCCATGACTCTTTGAATGAAGTGCAACTTAAGTTCATGATAGTAATCTGCTTTGGGGTTCAACTCAACTATGGGGACCTACTCATCGACTAGATTGGGAAGGGGATTCTCAGTTCGAAGAAATCAAAGAGCTCTGGAAAAAGATGCCCTACAAGCAGTTTATAAGCACCATCCTGCAATCATCATTGGGTGACAAAATTGGGGATAATGAAAGAGAATCTATCAATCTCAACAGAAGGATAACCCAGCAGCTATTTAAAAACTGGAAAAGAAATCCAATAGAAAATTTCAAGATGATGTCTGAATCCAGTGGAAGAACTGGTGAAGCGAAGGAGTCTAGGCTACCAGGAAATATTTCAGTTGTAAAGGAAACTGAAGAAGAAGAAGAAGAAATCAACATAGAGGAATCCATTACTTTGGTCAAAAAAAGTAAGGGTAAAAGAAAAATGAAGGCTCAAATGACAGAGGAGCCTCAAGGTTCAACTACTGATGCACCTCAAGAGAGTTCAGGAACTAAAACTCTAAAAAAATTGAAGAGGAAAGAGCAGCAGTCTGAGGAAGAAGAAGACAGAGCTACCATCTCGCAGCTGCTTAAGAAGGGAAAACGCAGCCATAAGCCAAAGAAGTCTTCTTTCTCTTCGATCGTAGAGTCCAGACTTGACACCACTTCCGAAGAGGATGCTACAACAGCTTCTCAGCCTGATCAAACTCTCAGAGCTGAAGCTGAAGAAAGTGTTGAGGCTGTGGCTCAACCTAGGAAGACAAAGAGAAAGCTTGTCAAGAAATATATTCTTGTCAATGAAGGAGTATTAAAGGAGGAAGATAGAAGAATGGCTATTGAGAAAGGGCTACCCGAAGCAAGTAATACAACTCAAGTTGAGGGGGAGCTTCCTGAAGTCTCTGTACTAGAGAATGCTCCAGCTGAGGGGGAGCTGCTTAAAGTTCAAATGGATGATCGAAGTGAGGGGGAGCCTTGCGAAGTCACTATGACAGAGAAGGCTACAGCTGAGGAAGAATTGCCAATAGATTATCATGAACCTGCCTCAGTCCCTCAAGAGATCCTAGCTTCAGAAACTATAGAAATGGAAAGGATTTAAGCTATGGAGGATGAGAGAGCAGAAGAACAAAGAAGAGAAGTGGAAATGATTGATGTAGTGGAAATTTCAAATGAAGACAAGGAAGAAAAAGAGGATGATGAAGTTGAGATCATCGCAGTGGACTGGGATAGATATAGGAGAGCTAACTACAATCAACTATTCTCTTATCTACCTATGATGTCCTTTCACAGAGCCCAAAACCTCAACTCATGGGATCACATGTTCTGGACCTTCAAAGCCTATCCAACAATCTCGGTGCTAGCTCATGGATTCCCAGGCAACCTCACTTTTTCCCAAAAGCTGATCACCAATAGCCCCTCTTCAGAAAATGGGCATGACGTACAAACTATTCCCATCTCTTTCAGGATTAGTCACTATACACCATCAACCTTCAATCAATTCTACGAATTGCCAAGATGGTTGGAAGTGATACTTCATCCACTGAATCAATTTCTAGTTACAGAATCCCAACATTCTGTAACTGATGAATCAAATGTGCCTAATTTTATACTGATCCAATCTCCTATCATCTCTCTCTCTATGATTATTGATCCAAATCCAATCGTAGAGTCACTTGCTCAAAAAGTAGAGTCACCTCCTCTTGAGACTCAACCTCACACACATGCTCCTCTAATATATATCCCTTCCTCATTAACAAATAACTATTTCAATCTTGATCTTGCTCTCTACAATATGCAAGATCAACATACAAGAGCCACTCCTCTAAATAATCAGAAACTCCTTGAGCTCATATCAGATCTTCCTACCAAACAGAGTTGTCAGAAGCATCTAAGAAGGTGACCAAGGACATGCAAGAATATCTTGAAGTTCACTCAGATCTTGTTCATTTGAGGCTGACTCATTTGATCGATGCTGCCAACACTCTCCCAAGCAACCTAAGTTTTGAGCTTATAAAGAAGCTTAGGGAGATCATAAAGGAGATGATTCAAAGTATCAATGAAAGGGATCAAATCCACTTTCAAGCTGCCAAGAAACACAGGGAAGCTGTTCTTATTTTACAGAATACTCAGGAATCCCAAAATAACTTATGATGGAAAGTCTCATGAGTCTACGAACTTCAATGAAAGAATTCCAAGCATTCTCCATGGGCTAAATGTAAAAAACAGAAAATGTCTTGGACATTCTACAAAAGAGAGAATCTCGAACTGATTCTATGATCAAAGAAAACCGTGAAGACATTGTTCACTCCAAGAATCAGCTCCACGAGCTCGTACAAGGAATGACTCCACTATCTGAAGATATTCGAACCCTTGATGCTGACATAAAGGGGGAGAATAAAGGGGAAGGAAAGAAAGGCAAGGGCAGAGGCAAAGGCAAATTCATTGCTCAATCTTCATGTAGCCCTCCTGCAAGACAGCCTCGCCATCAGACTCCATGACCTGAACAGCAGCAAATTATCATGGCACAATCGCTAAGAAGTCAAGAGCCCAACTCATAAGGTGTAACCACTACAGGCCTAAACATGCCAATTGGAGATCCTGCATTCATGAACAGACGCGGTCATTTGGAACGGCTAAGTCAAAGCCAACTAGAAGATATAGTATGGAGAGATGAAGCCAGCAAGGGAAGGAGAGCTGCATAATATGACAATCCTCTAAGGAAAAAAAGGCAAAAGAAATAGAGATAAGTTGAAACTCAATTCTTATTGATGTAACTAAGCTTAATTATAATATCTGTCTTTACAAACATCAATAAATTCATGCTTATTCTCTAGAGATTTCAGTTGCTCACTGAAACACTAAGTCATATTTACTTTCTATCAACTGCATCTAGAAATTGATAATCATGACACAAATCTCATTGGTTATGTCAACATCAAATAGGGGAGATTGTTGGGAGATTACATATTTAAATTTGATGTTGAAAGTAAATATTCATTATTATATGTAAGTCCTTCAAAGAATACATGTATAAGGACTTAGTGATAGATCAAACCTTTTGGGTTGATCTGAGCTTTTAATGTTTATCATTCTGTAAATGAATGTATAGATAAAAAGATCAAAGCTGTTAGGTTAATCTATATCTTGAGATGTAATAGATAGGCTTCAACAAAATCGCAGTGTATTAAGATGATCAAGAGATTACAGAAGCCAAGGCAGAATCGTAGAGCATCAAGAATCGTAGTGTGTCTACTTTGGAGGACCTCTCCCGGAATCGTAGAGCGGTCCAAACGCTTGCCGAGTCAAACTCAAGAATCGTAGAGTGCTCTAAAAATCGTAGAGTTTGCAAGTCAAGTAAGTTAAGATCGTAGTGTGACAAAATGCTTAAGAGAAATCATAGTGTTCTCTTAAGTCAGTACCGAATCAAGCACCAAGGTGGCAAGACACCACGATCAGAATTGTAGAGTATCATCTGTCTGCATCAGAAGCATCGAGCCTTACCCATTTGTTTAAGAATAAATCACAACAAATATGGAATGGATTATAAACGTTGAAGTCCTTGGGAGTCCTAATGACACAACAGTCATCCTTAGTATATAACAAAGAAATGTATTGAAGAAGCTAAGAAAAGTACTATGGGTCAGCAGAAAACACCTTTTCAGGTGTTAGGTGAGATAGCATTCTGATGTATCACTGAGCCAGACTGCTAATTAGAAGTTGTGTAGAAAGTCTCCATCAAAGCTCAAAAATATCAAATATATTTAATGCTTCAACGGATGTCTTCAACGGGTATATTTCAAAGGCATCATATATACAAAACATCAGCAGATGAAAGAAATTAAGCAAGCACTGAACAAAAATGCTGAAGAAGACTCAACGCTCAACTCTATGATCTAAAAAAGAAAGCTTGTTCAGCTACTCAGTTCTTTCGAACACAAGCTTAACGACAACTGAGAAGCACCATTCAAGAACTCAACTACTATCAAGTGAAGTAAGAAGTTCTAAGTCAGAATGACTTGAAGAGTTCTAAGTGAACTGAGAAGTACCAAGTCAGCTGGACTTGAAGAGTTCAAAAGTGAACTAAGAAGTTCCAAGACTGTTGGTCTTGAAGGAATCTGTGAGATTCAGAGATTGTAAAGATATCCTTAGTGGATTTCCTACTCGAGGAGTAGAAGAGTGGACTAGGAGCTTTAAGTGCTCTAAACTACTTAAAAATAATGTGTCTCTTATATTCTTTCTATAACTGTCATAACTGCTTAACTCCTATTAACTCATTATATCTTAAAGGGAAAACAAAAAAATCTCAAATTCTGATGTGTTTAAATCATTATCTAAACTAACAAGTATTTTATAAAAGAATTTTAAAATATCTACTCAACCCCCCCCCCCTTCTAGATAACTATTGTGCCTCTGGGAACTAATAATACTGCATGATCTGGGACAGTGAATCGATTAACTTTCACTTCCTTTTATTACTGCCAAAATGTGTATGGAACTTGTCATAGAGCCAGTTCTGAGACGAAATTGTGTTCGAGGCAAGCGTCATCATCCATTGTTGAACGTCTTTCCTTAGGGTAGTTATAAACATCTATTATTTGGTAGCATCTGAATAGTTATAGTAGTCCATCAGCCGATCATAAGCCTGATTGTGCTCTTATGGGTCCCCCAAACCATCATAACTCTCCATGAGTGGCGGTTTCTTATTCGGATCTGCCTTCTCCTATATAATTTCTGGGGAGAATGGCGATGGAAATTTGAAAGGGACAGCTAACCGTTTCTCCAATTCAGTCACCTTCTTAGCCAACTCCTCAGTCTCGTTTATTCGAGGAGAATGGTCTCTTCTTCCCCCTTCTTCCTTCGGGAGATGGATCCCACCTCCGATAACTTGACCGCCCTCTACCTTCAAAACTCGATGCCCTGGAGCGACTCTGATGCCTACTCCCAGTGTGCCGAGAGCCATCCGGATGATGTATCCTGGACTGGCTCCCGGGTGATGTTCCTCTCGATCTACTCCTATGACTACTCCTGTCCTGAGAGCGACTCTGAAGCATTCCCTCGGACTGTCTGGAATTGTCCGGACAATGAATATTATTATTAATTAAAACGAAGAATAAGAAGTTATGGAATCATACCCTTGTAGATACGAGCTTCCACAGGTACGAGTTCAAATCCTACTTCTCCGTGATCTCCTTGAATCTTCGGATAGATTCCTTCTTTTGATCCATGTTAGCCACCCAAGTGTATGGCCTCTACAAGTGATCCACCAAGAAAGAAGAATATTCAAGAAGAACATTCAAGAAGAACAGTGTATTGGCTCAAACCCTAGTTTTTCATATCTCTATAGAAAAAAGGGGCGTACTCTCCAATAATTGGAATTACGTATATCTGATATCTGATATAAGACTCCTCTTATAAAGATATCAGGTAACCCTATTTAATTAAAATAAGGTATTATTTATTTAATTAAACTCTTTTAATTAATTGAGCTCCCTAATCTTATTAGGGATAATTAGTTAAACTCATTTAACTAATTTTGCCTCTTAATCCTATTAGGAATAAAAGAGAGTACTTATATTAAATTAATTCCTAAACTCTTTTAGAAATTAAAATAATAATAATTGTAATAATATTAATAAGACTCCTCTTATTAATTTATATTTAATATTTCATAAATATTAAATAATAAATATTAAGCTATTTAATTTGATCTATCACCATATATTAAATTAAATATACTCAACATATTATAACGATTATGCTATTAACTTCTTAAATAATTATTCTTCCTTTTATGGTGTGACCATTTAGGTTTTCTATATTAAACAGGTTGTGAATAAATCAATTAGAACAATTATAATCTTATTTAAATAAAAAAATTAAACTATTAATTTATTTAAATAAATAATATTTATTCTACAAAAGGGATAAGCCTCCCTAGAGATCAAAGACTTTCGAGATAATATAGATTTTAACATTAATCATAAAAGAACCTTTGAGTAAATAGTTACTGTTAGTTCCCAGTAGGCATAATAGATCCAGAAGGGGGGGTTGAATAGATCCTTTTTATTTCAAATATTTTTCACGTTTATTTTGTATTGCTATTAAATTAGCATATGACAAACATAAGAATCTTTTCAAGCACAGCGGAATAAGTAAAAGATCCCCTTCATTGATATATTCATAATTATACATACATTATTCGTAGAGTTAGTTCAATTATAAGTAGTTAAAACATACATAGCAGATATTGTACATAATGTAAATGACATAATATAAAAGACACAAGGGGTTTTAAGTGGTTCAGAGACTCAAGCTCCTAATCCACTCTTCTACTTTCAACTAGCAAGATTTCCACTAAGGAAGGGTAGCACCCTGAATCACTAAGATTCCTTCAAGGCCAGCAGCCTTGGGACTTCAGTTCACTAAGAACTCTTCAAGGTCAGCAGCCTTGGAACTCCTCTAGTTCCCTAGGAACTCTTCAAGCCCAGCAGGCTTGGAACTTCGTTTAGTCCCTCCGGATAAAGACCCCTCAGGCCCTGGCTTCATTTAGTCCCTACGGACAAGGACCCCTTAGGCCCTGGTTGTTTGTTGGTTTGTTTGTTGTTGTTGTTGGAGTCAGTGCTGAGTTGCTAAGATGTCTTCATGCTCTAAACATCTTCTATTCTTAGCAGCTTGACGTGATCACCCTTGAAGAGCAGTTGAGTGTTGCATTATGCTCAGCTTCTTCGGTTACTCAACCACTTCGGATGTTCCCTTGATGAACTGCCTTGAAGATCATTCTTCTTGATACTTAATGGCTGCACATGATAGGCTTCTAAGATGACTGTAAGTTCTTCTACTAGGTACTTAGAAGCTTTCTCATGCTTGACACCAAGATGGTATTTGTGATCTCCCTTCTTGATACTTGATGCCTTCTCATAATGGACTTGCTAAGATGATTGTAGGCTCTTCTCAATGGTACTTAGAGTCTTCCCATGATGGACATCAAGATGACATGATGCTCTTCTTTCTCTTGGCAGTTCTGAACACTCTTCAAGTAGTAGAACTCTCACTTCTACATTGTAGAACTCTCACTTCTACTTCTTTCTTTGCATGTCTCTGAGTGTTCTTGGTGGATCGTAGAGTGAGCCTTCAGACTCACTATCTCACATGTTAGAACTGTCCACCGTTGCTCCAAACTCCGCAACTCCAGCACCCTTGATCTTCGAAGCTCTTACTCATTTATACTCCTTCCCAATCCTTCCATTGGAAGGTAGCCATTGAAGGCTACTCAAATGTCTTCATAGATATCGAGTTGCTTGAGGTAGACTGCTGATGTGACATGTCATACTTTCTCTGACACTGCAGTCTACTGTTTCACCTACCCATCAGAGATGTCACTTTAATGTCTTGGGCAGGTCAAAGACTTTGTTTCCTCCTTCTGATTTCTCAATCAGAGGTTGTCCTTTTGCATCGATACTCTCAATAAGCACTTGTCCAAATATTACCCTTCAGATTGAACCGTTGCCAATGCTTTAGTCTTCAGCTATTCGAACTCTACGATTCTGATACATGTCTTCGAGGACCTGATCGTAGTGTCTTGTTTAGTGTTGCTCATTGACTGGTAGAGTTAACACTACGATCTTGAAGAGTGTTTATTAGATCTTCAATGTAGAACACATCTTCCTTCTATTGTGCAGTGCTTCAATACTTCTGTTTGCTTCGACTCTTCTCAAAGACTGATGGCCTAACTCCTTGCTCTGGTCCCCTCTGAATAGCAAGACACTTCAGATTTGTGGTGAGTCCAGCTCGCTTTCTCTTTGTGATCTCCCGTTCACTTATCATCAATGGACTGACCCTACGCTTAATCACTTTAGCTTTGTTCTTTAGAGGCTAACTAGTATCTCGGTTCACCTTCCATCAGTTCTTTCTTTGTTTAGCAAACACTACGATCTCGGTTGCTTCCAAGAATGTTGTCTTTTGTTCACTTGACAGCTACTACATTTGCTGACTTTCCTTAGTCAACTTCTGAAGTCTTCTATGAATCATCTTGTGGAAGACTTCATCTCGAATGGCTTTACAACTCAATCTGGATGCTGATTGGGTTGGTGCTTAGATCTTCTGTTAGGATGCATGTCATTCGTTGAGTGCTCTCTGGTTTCCTTGGATGTAACATTGCAGTGCCAACCAGAGGCTTGGATCCTTTAGATATTCTAGGAGTGCTCATTCGTTGAGAATCATATTTGCTTTATAATTCTGCCTTGGCATTGTGAGCACTTCTTTTGAGGTCATAGTTCTGCACTCTACGATTCAGCTTTGGCTGTGCAGACACTACGATCCTGAGATTAGATCTTGACACTCTACGGTTTCTGCCTTATGCTTATTGTCTTCATCTGATCTTACTCGACTATGATCTCTGCATGTAATCAACAGACTCTACGAACTCAAAGTGTGATCTACGATCCTTGACTTGGCTTCGGCATCGGTAGACTCTACGACTCTGAGTGTAGTCTACGTTTCTGTCTTGGCTTCGGCAGAGGTTCGGTCGACTTGTAGGCAGGCTGTCTCTATGATTCTGAATATAACTTCCTCAGCACACTACGATCCCGAGGAAGTTCTACTCGACACACTACGATCCCTCTTCGTTTCCCCGGGCAGTCTACGAACTCTGAGATCTACTATCTTGCATACTACTATTCTGTCTCGATAGCTCTCGAGTTAACCTTGACTCTCCTGGCAGACTACGACTTCTGGTGCAGTGCTCGACGATCAGACAAGCCTATCTATTACATCATCAGATCAACCTAACAAGCTTGATCTTTTTATATTTATAGTCCTTGTACATCATTTCTTTTTAAGGACTTTACAAAGCTGTTTTGCTTATGTAGGATCAACCTAACATATTTAATCAATTCATTCTAAGTCATTGTACATATATTTCTATTTATCTATCAAAGAACTTTACAGCTTTTCTTAATGCAAGCATACTTGCATATTCATTCATATATATATCATAATCAAATCATATGTAAATAGGAATATCATTCATATGTTTATTCCTGACAGTTACCGTACAATTCAATCCTTCCACCATACAATGTCCCAAATAAATATAAGACTAGAATTAATGTCAAGTCTTATTTTATTTAATTATATGTATTTTGATTCCTAAATGCACAACTCCGAATGAATGCAAATTAGAAACTTCTTTCTAATTTCATTCCACCTTGGCCAAGGATTCCAGGGTTGTCATTTATCGAATCACATATGACATTTCTCTTCTTTTAATAGAAGTGGTAGATTCTTTATTGATCATTCATTATCTCCATATATAACTTATTACACCTAAGCATACCATTTGATATAATCTAAGAGTCTTAAGGAATAAGTTAAAGTGTAATTCATTACATATAAGATACTATGATGATCTCAAGTCTAAGGATCATTTGTACTACTATGACTATAGGAATTTCTATTGATAGATAAGTAAAACTCCATTAAGTATTCCTTAGCCAGTCAGTTCAGTGAACGTATTCTCCAAAAAATACCTACATACTTGCTTTAGTGTCTACACACAAATGATCATGAGATCAATCATCCTCATCCAATGAACAAGCAACATATGTACCAATCTATCTGGATTCACTAATCCCCTTTTTAGCAATCCGTTGATTGAGAATATTTTAGTTTTAAGCTATCTAAGAATTTAGATCTTATTAGCATGATCTCATCATGATTCTAAAAGCATTGCTTAAAATTATGGGTTTATCACATATTATTAGAACAACATCATGTAATTAATAAATGCTTTTAATAATTAATTCTTTTATTAATAAAAAAATAAGATTGATTACAAAGTATATACTTTATCATCAGACATGATTGGCTTGTATGCATACTACTTTCAATCTCTAACTTGCACTAAAGTCAATCGTCGTGGTATCTCATACCCATCTTCTCTAAGTGACGATCGAACTACTGTTGTGTTAACACTTTAGTAAATGGATCTGAAATATTATCTTGAGAGTCCACACACTCCAGGGTGACATCTCCTCTTTCAATGATCTCTTTGATCAAATGAAACTGTAACAACACATGTTTAGATTTTTGATGAGACCTAGGTTTCTTAGCTTGCGCAACATCTCCGGTGTTGTCACAGAATAAAGGTACTGGTCCTGTATTGCTAGGAACCACACCAAGTTCAGTAATAAATTTCTTCATCCAAACAGCCTCCTTGTAGCTTCACTCGTAGCTATGTACTCTGCCTCTGCACTAAATCAACAATTATTTGCTGTTTGGAACTCTTTCAACTCACTGCGCCACCGTTCAAGGTAAACACATATCCCAAAATGGATTTACTGTCATCTTGGTCCGTTTAGAAACGTTAGCCTGTGAAGCCCTCTAGTTTCAATCTAGACCCACCGTAGACAAGAAATATATCCTTAGTTCTTCTTAAGTACTTTAAGAAAAAAATTCACTGCCTTCTAGTGTTCTTCTCCTAGATTCGACTGATATCTGCTTGTTACACTAAGTGCATGAGCGACATCCGATCTAGTACATATCATATTGTACATGATAGATCTAATTGCTGAAGCATAAGGAATCTTACTCATACGGTTTCTCTCCTCAGGTGTCTTTGGGGCCTGTTTCTCGGAGAGATGTATTCCATAGCGCATCGGCATGAGACCTCTTTTGGAATCTTCCATGCTAAACCTATTTAGCATCGAGTTAATGTACATTCCTTGGAAAAAGCTAAGCATCCTTTTAGATCTATCTCTATAAATATTTATCCCCAAAATATAGGATGTTTCTCCCAAGTCCATCATGGAGAAGTATTTAGATAACCAAATTTTAATTGATTGTAGCATAGGAATATCATTCCCTATCAATAATATATCATCAACATATAATACAAAGAATAAAATAGCACTCCCATTAACCTTCTTGTACACACATGCTTCATCCTCATTTTTGATAAAATCAAACTCTTTGATTGTCTTATCAAAATGGATGTTCCACCTATGAGAAGCTTGCTTCAATCCATAAATGGATCGTTGTAGCTTACAGACTTGATTTGTTCCAACCTTCGAAAAAAATCCCTCTAGTTGTGTCATATATACATCCTCCTCAAGTTTCCCATTAAGGAAGGTTGTTTTCACATCCATCTGCCAGATTTCGTAGTCATGGTAAGCTGTAATTGCAAGCAAAATCCGAATGGACTTGAGCATCGCTACTTATAAGAAGGTTTCATCATAGTCAACTCCTTGTCTTTGTTTGAAACCTTTTGCGACCAGTCGGGCCTTATAGGTCTCTACCTTGCCGTCTACTCCAGTCTTTCTTTTAAAGACCCAATTACACTCAATAGGCTTAATGCATTCAGGTTGTGAAACCAAAGTCCATACTTATTTTTCATCCATGGAGTCTATCTCAGATTTCATGGCTTTTTTCCACTTCTTTGAGTCTCTACTACTCATAGCATGTTCGTAATTCAATGGATCATCACCATCTATGATGCATACCTCATCGTCATTCTCTATAACGAGTACATACCTATCAGGTATCTTCAGTACTCTTCCAGATTTACGAATAGGGTGTGTTACAATAGGTTTTTCCACTTGGTTAGGTACCTGACTTTGATCAGTAGTATTTTGTGGTTTTTGAACTTCTTCAAGATATATCTTACTCCCACTGACCCCTTCAAGGATAAACTCCTTTTCCAAGAAGGTAGCATGTTTCGCAACAAACACCTTTTGATCAGTTGGATGATAGAAATAATACCCAGATGTTTCTTTAGGGTATCCCACAAATCTATACTTATCGGATCTAGTCTGTAGCTTATCCTTTTCAAACTTTTTTATATAACCTGGACAACCCCAAGTCTTAACATGTTTAAGATTTGGTTTCCTCCATGTCCATAGTTCATATAGGGTCTTAGGGACGGACTTGGTAGGTACCTTGTTAAGTAGGTATGCAGCCGATTCTAGGGCATATCCCCAGAAAGAAACTGGAAGGTCAGTAAAGCTCATCATAGATCGAACCATGTCCAACAATGTTTGATTTCTCCTTTCAGATACACCATTCATCTATGGCGTCCCTGGTGGAGTCCATTGTGAGATTATACCATTTTCTTTAAGACAATTGAGAAACTCACCGTTTAAGTATTCACCACCTCGATCTGATCAAAGAATCTTAATACTTTTGCCAGTTTGTTTCTCTACTTCACTTCTGAACTCTTTGAACTTTTCAAATGATTCAGATTTGTATTTCATTAAATACACATATCCAAATCTTGAGTGATCGTCAGTGAATGAAATAAAATAAGAATACCCTCCTCGTGCAGTCATTGTCATAGGTCTATAAACATCTGTGTATACTAATGCTAACAACTCTATAACTCTTGCATTCACATCTATGTGTACCAACGCTAACAACTCTGTCATTTTTCCCATGACACAAGATTCACAAGTTGGATATAATTCATAATCCGATAGCTTTAGGAGCCCAGCTTTATACAACTTGGATAATCTTGTTTCATTAATATGACCAAGTATACAGTGCCACATATAGGTATAATTAACATCATCTCTTTTCCTTTTATTAGTTTGTTCAATTTGAAGTATATTTTCATGCACGTCAAGTATATAAAGTCCATTTTGCAAATTATCAATACCATATAAAACATTATTATTATAAATAGAACAAGTGTTGTTCTTTATTATAATGTCAAAACCATCCATATCCAATACATAAATTGAAATAATGTTTCTAATGATATTTGGAACAAAATAACAATTATTTAATTAAATGAACTTGCCCGTAGGCAATGCTAAACAATATGTCCCTACAGCTAATGCATCAACCTTTGCTCCATTTCTCACTCATAGGACGACCTCATCCTTGCTTAGCTTTCTACTTCTGACCAATCCCTTCATATTATTACATATTTGAGAACCACAGCCAGTATCTAATACCCAAGTAGAAGATTGACTTTTAGAAAAATTAATTTCAATCATAAACAAACCTTGATTAGGATTTGAAGCTTCTCCAAGCTTCTTCTACTTTTGCTCCGCAAGATAATCCATGCAGATCCTCTTCCAATGACCCAGCTTGTTGCAATGGAAGCAAATTCATTTGCTAGCTGGATCAGGTTTTTTTTTATCATTCACTTTCGCCTTACCCTTAACCTTCTTGGATTTCTTCTTTTGAGAAGATACCTTGGGCCTCTTCCTTTTCTTGGAAGAATCATCCACCATTAAGACATGGTCCTTCTTGGATGGAAAGTGACCTTCAACAATTTTCAATATGTTTAGTAATTCAGGAAAGCTGACATCTAACTTATTCATGTGAAAATTCACAGCAAATTGTGAGAAAGTGTCCGGGAGTGACTGCAAGACTAAATCTTGACTCAACTCCCCATCCATGACGAACCCAAGCTATCCAAGATGTTCAATCAGATTGATCACCTTTAATACATGAGTCTCAACGGTAGTACCCTCGGTCATACGAGATCAGAAGAGCTCCTTAGATATTTCATATCTAGTAGTCCTACTTTGCTCACCATACAGCTCTTGCAGGTGCAGCAGTATAGGAGCATCCATGGTTTCATACTGACGCTAAAGCTCGTTACTCATGGATGAAAGCATGATGCATTGAGCCACTGATGCATCATCTTGCCACTTCTTAAAAGTAGCAATCTCTTCCTTAGAGGAATTTTCTATAACTTTTGTAGGGACGAGCGAATTTAAGACATAAGAAATCTTTTCAGCAGTGAGAATTATTCTTAGATTCCTTAACCAGTCTGTGTAGTTTGGTCCAGTCAGTTTGTTAGCATCAAGTATGCTACACAGTGAAATTAGTGAGTGTGACATTTTCAAATTCTGCAAGTAAAAAGATAATATTTTAGCAAACATTTATTTAATTAATTACCAAAATAAATTAGGTCTTATTTTAAATCGGTATCTCTCACTATTTTCTTCAAACTATATTACCCTCATCTATATAGTTTGGCAAAATCTAATTAAAGCTTTTGCTAATGAGAATAAGGATCTCATTTCAAATATATATAGCCTTGTGGTGACACAACAAACTATATATAAATAAATAGGTAGACAACTTCTTGTCAATTAGATCATCATGTAACTCCTTATGTTTTGCCTCTTGGATTATTTTGATCAAGTGGTGGCACATCCGAATCAAAATTATCTAAGTTAAGTCCAATCTAGCACTTCCATATATTCAAAAAAGAAAATTATTGTCCTTGTGATGACACAACAAAACAATATTGTTCAATTTTCTTTATAAGCATCAAATGTAATAAATTAACATCTTAAATACTTAATATTTGCCTTGTGGTGACACAACAAACTCATATTAAATATTTAATACTCTATTAATTTTATCACGCTAGAAGGCGACGTTCGATATTCTAAATATCTTTGAACGCTTAAGACTTAATATATAAAAATTTGAGAGATTTGTTATTATTTGTTTCATCTTGTTTAGCGTGCATGCACACACACACACACACACACACACACACACACACACACACACACACACACACACACATATATATATATATATATATATATATATATATATATATGATACTAGCATGCATATTATAGAATATTATATTCTACCCGGATTGATTATGAACTTTTATTCTAGTTTGGGTTAAACCCTAGGGTGCAAGAGTAAACCTTTAAATATAACTATTACATTTAAAAATGAGCTTCATTACAAACGGGTTTTCGAGCTCTCATTGCTCTTTAATCTCCGGTTCTTCAAAAAATTCTAATTAATCCTATTACATAAACTATTTAATTTAAATAGAAACTGTGATCAACAATCAAGGGGAAGTACATAGGAGAGAGATAGAATTTACATAAAGAAGAAAACCAGAAAAGATTAGGTACGCATACCTCATTTAATAAAACTCATTCATTCAAGCATCCAATCAAAATAAATTCAATCACATTGGTCAATAGTCCATAATCAATTCCATTTATTATCATATATATCATCATATGTATCAATAAATAAAACTTTCATCTCACGAATAAAATCATTCCATATATTTATGAATATCATTTAATGGGCAGTTTTAAGTTGCATGAAATCCAATTTCAAGATTAAAATAAACTCTTTATTTTAATTATAAAATTATTAAGATTAATATATATATATATATATATATATATATATATATATATATATATATAATAATAATAATAATAATAATAATAATAATAATAATAATAAATAATAATAATAATAATAACAACGTAATCACATGTTTCCTGCACAGTTACATGAAGTAATCATATATAATCAGGTTATACCCTTGTTAACAGGATTATATATGATATATGTAATGACCGTGAATTTTAAACTCCTTATTAAATAAATATGTAATTTATTTTTTTATGAGTTAGTTTTGTGAGTCTATTAAACCTTATGTAGTTATGTGAATTTATGGAATGATAAAAGGGAGTCACTAATAGTTTATTTAAATTAGTGGACTAACCCTAAGACTTTAATATCAAAGAATTAATAAGATTATTAATAATTAAATATTCAATTTATTTGAATATTGTGTCAGTGTGACGCCCCCAAAATAGGTATACATCACCCATTCTGAGTCGCCAAATACATGGTACAAAAATTAAATACAAACTTCTTTTATACAATACGACAACGACGTAGCTTAGAGTTTTTACAAGAATATTGTCTCATAGACAGTATTCAAACTCAAATTAAGTCCTCAATACATTTATTATCACACTATTTCATAAAATTGTGAGGACTACTATAGCCACCATCTCGGATCGCCACTCTGTTCCTCGACTAGTCCCAGCTACATTCTCATTTCCTGAAGAGAACCATGAAAGTAAAAGGGTGAGTTCAACTAGCCCAGTAAGAAATATTATGACTAAGATAATGCAGAATAAATTATTGTTAGCCTTCAACAGTGTTAAACAGATAAAATATAATAAACATCAAGTTTAACTGCAGCGGAAGCAATCCATTAGAAAAGTCAAGTAGAGCATGATATCTACTATCTTCTATGATTTAAAAAGGGTTTTCATCAACTTTATCGTTGAGACTCAGCTTAATAAATAAACCACATCATCGAATCATCCCTACACTACGGCCCAAGGATATTCATGTAATCATCAATAGTCATGAATATAGCGAAAAATCCCTAGTCATAATCATACCAACAACTGTCCATCAATGCACTACAAGCCAATGAGAATTTTTACCACATCATTTATAACATTACGGTCATGATTATACCGAATAATCCATGGTCATAATCATATCAATCAATAGTACATCTATGCATGTAAGCCACATATGACTTTTACCAAAATATAAGCATTAGGATGATGACAATGATATAAGAATTCAATTAAAAGAAAACAAAGGATAAATTTTTAAAGATTATAACTTAATTTATCCAGAATTCAATAATGTCCAAATTGTCAACACGATACTGCTTTCTGGAGTAAAATTCAAGAATAATATTGTATCAAAAATGATTTGGACAGCAAAGAAATTAATTTTTGTCATGAATAATTCTCCGGGTGAATAGTACTCGAGTGAATAGTACCCCTTGAATAGTACCCCGTGACTAGTACTTTATGAATAGTATCATAAAAATGAATACTACTCATGGATAGTACTCCCGCATTAAAAGCTTAAAATTTAACAAGAATGTGCAGAAAATATCATTGTGAAACGATACTAGATGAAGAGCAAAATTCAAGGATATTGTACTAATTTCACGGAGTATAGAAGCAATACTTTAACAAAATGAGGGTATAATCAGGAATACATGACGAAATAATATTACTCGCATACTACAAAGTATGGAAGATAATATTATTCCTATGAATACTGATAAAATAATATCTTTTACCTCAGAAAAAGACTGGATACTGAAAAAGTGAGGTAGCAGACTTCTCTTCTACTTTCTCTTTAAAGCTTCTCTCTCTGTGGCTTCTCTTTCTATAATTGTTCTTGTGAGTCTTAGTGAATTGGTGAGAAATGAAGGAAGAATGAGCTTCTATTTATAGGAATTTATAGTTTCGATAATTGCACATTTTGAGGCTCAAAATATTACAGTATAATACCTTCTTCTTTTTCTTCATTTTTAATTTAGTCATGCAAGTATTATCAAACTTGCACCACCTCCCCTAATAGTAAATCATGTGAATCAATAGTAAATTATTTGACTCAATAGTTCTAAACATGTGAAAAAAATAATTACAGTATAGTACATTTATCTATACCTCCATTTTTAACTTAGTCATGCAAATATTATCAATCTTGCATCAACTCCCCTAATAGTAAATGAATGTGAATCAATTGTACACACATGTGAACAAATAGTTATAATCATGTGAATCAATAGCAATTAATTGCTCATTTATCCGGTTAATTACCCGATTGGTCAATATAACCTCCAGACATCAATTATTATCAAAATAAATGTTGATTTTCACTAACACTAATAATTCCAACATAATGGAACTATCAATTTTATCTTTAATCAACACGAACTTATTCATCATTAATATTATAATTCACAATATTGAACAACCAGGTCGTTCCTAGGAAAGAGGGGGCTTTCCGATAAGGATTTCTCCTTATTGGCGCGCAATTAGGTGACCAAACCTCTCCTTGACAGAACTTCTAGACATTATTAATATTGTAAATAATAATATGAATAACTTTGTCGTCTCAATTATTTATTTAATAATATAACATATTATGCAGATGATACTATGACAATATTCGAATTAATAATATGAGAGATATTATGCAGCAATTACTGTAGCAATAATTGAGTATAACTGAGTGACTTCTTACGTAAGCATCAATAATCAATACCATGTGCTACTATGCAACCACACGTATTACTGTACTTTTACTACCGGGTAGTTCAACAGTTTTAACGGTAACACTTCCGCCGTTATTTTTATAAAAAGATAATTCTATCGTTTTCTAACTACAACAATACTTCCGTTGTGGGGTCCACCAATGATTGTGTCGTCGTACGAATATTCCCTTTTAAAATGAATATTCTCCGACCAATCGAATATTCTCCAACACAACGAATATTTTATATCAACTTGCTTACTTTGCAAAATTTTCAAATATCACCCTTAACTATAACATTATCTCAAATCTACACCATAATATTTAAAAAAAATATTTCGAGAAATTTATATCTTTATTCATAAAATTTTGGGTCTCACAATCTCCCCTCTTTATGAAATTTCGCCCTCGAAATTTACGTACGTACCTGGTATGCCGAAGAGATGAGGATACCTTAACTTCATTTCAAATTCTAACTCTTGAGGTATAACGTTTGAGTGTTGAATACGATCCTTCTTATCCAAGATTTTATCACGTAGCTCCTCATACGTTAAATCTTCTGCTATCTCATCTAGTTCTAATTCAATCATGTGGTTCGGGTCGTCCACACATTTACGTAACATTGATACGTGAAAAACGTTATGAACACGCGATATACTTGGCGGTAAAATGAGTCTATAGACCACCATTCCTACTCGATCGAGGATTTCAAATGGGCCAATAAAATTGAGGGTTGAGATCTAGTCTTGCTTCTAAAATAACGCCCTCTTGAACTTTCTTCCTCGTATTCATCAGCTCCGGGTATGTAGCTTGAGCGGCTTTATCTTTATCGATTAAGGTCGATTCTAATCGTATATTCGTTATCTTCACGTGGGTCCCTAGAGTCTTTAACTCTATCTTCATCATTTGTAAGTTATACGAAATGGGTTTTTGTGTTAACAACATCGCATTCGTAAACGCATACGATCTTCTACTCAACACGTCAGCTACCACGTTCGCTCTTCCACGATCATATTGAATGGTATATTCGTAATCTTCAACAGCTCGAGCCAACGTCTTTGGCACATTATACGATCGTTTTAGGTAAAGAAATATTTGAGGGATTTAGAAATGGGTTTTGTACTGGGGTCAATACAAAATTCGATTTCACGCTCTAGGGGTAGGCTAAGAAGTCTTCAAGAATACATCAGGAAATTTATTAATAATAGAAATATAATTCAAAACTGTGACTCTAACCCAAGACTTGGATAGCACATGTAATGAAGGTTTTTCCTAACGGAGTTTCAACCGATAAGTCAAAGTCTAATTTCTCCGGAGTCAAATTTAAACGTTGAGCGCAAGAAAGAGAGATAAAAAATGGGTAGAACCGATATCTAATAAGGTATAGACTTTGCAAGAATTTATAATTAACTAACCTATGCTAACTTCGTTCGGGTTACTCACTTTTTGAGAAGTCACGAAAAATGCTCTTCCTGAAACCACTGACTTTTTTTTGTCCGATCCGCCTTTGGTGCCACCGTCCCAGCTGGACTTGACTTTGGTGCACGACAAAATCGGGCTAAGTGACCTTCTTTTCCACAATTGTAACATGCTTTGGACTGCATCACGCAGTTTGGACTAATATGTCCCTCTCTTCTGCATTTGTAACATACGACCGACGGTCGTTCTCCTTCCTTGAAAATGGGTGTTGGTGCTGATGTCTTTCCATCGTTGTTGAACCTTCTCTTCTTGAAATTTTCACTTCTATTACCTTGGCCATGATTACCACCGAAGTGGTTATCATTCTTGGCATGATAATTTCCCCCACGATGGTTATCATTGTTACGATGGCCATTGCCACTAGTACGATTATTATCGTGTTGTTGTTTACCTGAGGATTATTGTCCTTCTTATGCACATTATCTTGGGTATTGATTGTTGGTGACTCAACGGTCTTATGTGCCTCATTGTTTATCTCAACATTTTCAGATGTCATTTTCAAATACTGCTACAAAAAAAGAGTTAATTGACATGCCACATATTATTTATATACTCTTACCGACCAATTAAATGCCAAATAAACTTAGGTAGGTTGTGACAACCCGAGAATTTAAAAAAAAAATTAAAATTTTAATTAATTGATTTAAGGTTCAATATTAAAACCTAGACAGAAAATAAGTGTATGCGTTTGATATTTTTAAGAAGGAATTTTGAGGATTTCAAAATTCTTTGAAGGATTTAGGTGAATTATTCAGGATTAGGTGTATACGTGAATGTGTTCTGTGTATATGAATATGTATGTGTATAGTATGTGGTTAAGGGTCAAGGGTTGACCAGATAAACGATATCTGTGAAAAATCCTAAGTATATATTAAGAACGTTAACGTTCAGTTAGAAAATTCTTACGATTTATAAGAAACCCTAGAAATCGATTCTGGAAACCCTAATTTCAGTTCCGAAATCTGAAACCCTAATTCGGGAATCTGAAACGCTAATCTGGGAACTTAACGGAGAATTATAGTGCTTTTAATTATAATATTAAGTAGGATAAAGCTTAATTATTTAGCAAACCCTAATTTTAAATTTTTAAACCCTAACTTTGGGATTGAAAACCCTAATTTATAAATAGGGAAAAACTTAAGTGTTAATTTAATACTTTTAATGTTATTTAGGAAATATTAATTCTAATTTTCAAGTTATAAGTAATTAGGAAATCCTAATCTAATTAGGAAACCTAATTTCGAAATTAGAAATATTATTTTTCTAATTTAAAACCCTAGTTCGTGGGTTATAAACCCTAATGACCATTTTAACCCTAATTGCTTAATTAGCAATTTTAATTAGGATATATTAATCCTAATTAGCAAGATTGAATTATGATTAGTAAATTTTGATATAATTAGAAAATTCTAATTGTAATTTAGAAATATTAATTTTCGATTTTTGAAAAACTAAATTGGAAATTCTAGAAATCAAATTGTCAAAACCTAAGATTTTCCAAACCCTAAACTCAAAGGGTCCAAACCCTAAACTCTAAGGGTTTGGCCATTTACATAAATGCCACTAAAATTAAACGCTAAATGTCCATTTTACCATTATTGCATTATTGTGAGATAACTTGCAAATCTTACCGTACAATGGAGTTGGTGAGCAACTCCAACCACTCCATGTGCTAAAATATCCAGCCAACCAGCCGAAAATGATCAGATCCTAGCAACATGATATCATTTTTATAGATTAAAGAGAGAGAAGGCAACTTTACATTTCATTTTCTCCAAACCCATCCTCTCTCTAGAAATTCGGGACTAAGAGTGAGAGAGAGTGAGAAACCAAGCCATGATTAAGCTTAGCAATTCCATAACAGATTCGAGGGTCAAAAATCAAAAATCAAAGTTTTAAAGGTATAAAACACTAATCTTAGAAATCTGATTATTTGATGTTAGTTGTTGTAATTGATTGTTTAAAGATGTGTTATAAGGTGTCATTTTAGAGATCTGGGTTGTTGGATCATAGATCCATAACAGCTGGATGCTCGAAATAGAAATTTTAGAAAATCTGAAAAAATATTGAAAAGTGGCCTGACAGTCGAATGTCAGGCCCTATAGATTAGTGTGTGTTAATGATTTATGGTGTTTGATGTTATAAATCTGTTCTTTGTAGTAAGGGCTTTGATCTGGGACTTGAATAAAGCCCAGATCATGAGTAGATTTTAAGTTATTAAGGGTCAAAGTAGGTTGACCAACATTAGTACAAAATCATAAAAAGACAACACTTAAAAGATGACGTGTTTATAAAAAATATTGTGGTATTTTTTTTGACAACGTTTTTTAATATAACGTTATAGATACATATAGAAAAATATTATGTATTTATAAGAGTAATTTTTAATTTTAAATAGATAAGGTTTTAAAAAAAACGTTAACTATCTAAAAACCACGGAAAAAAAAACACGGAAACTAAAAATTTGAAAACACGGAGCAGAAGTTCTCTCCCCACAACTGGAGCAGCTCTTTCTTGTCCTCTCACTCATCTACGTCACTCATCCTTAACTTAGCTCTCTCCCGTTCTCGCTCAATCTTGACTGAAAATCACGAAACTATGGGCAATGCTAGTTGTTGCCTCTACCCCAGATTTTTCGCTTAGGTATGGAAATAAAAGTTAGAGTTTCTACTGCTTGACATAGTAAACAAGAACCATAGGGATTCTCATCCCTGTTATTTTCTGGGTCCGCAAATCCTTAAGATGTCTGTCGGGTTTGTCTTCTTTTGAAATAAGGCGTGCATATGTTTTCGTTGTCCTAAGCTTCACTTCTTTTGGTGGTTGTGGGTGGGTGAGAATCATGCTTCTTTTTTGTTTGATTTTCATCATAGAGAAGTATATAATCAATTAGTTTCTTCTTTGAGTGGCTCATCTCTGGTTTTGAACAGGGCTGATTGGGTGATTGTTGGTTTTTGAGTGTTGTAGCTATTCTAACAGAGGTTTCTCGAATATCAGAAGTTATAATTACTCCAGAATATAACGAGGAAGTAATCTACACCATTCGCTTTTGCATTCAGGTACTGGCTGCTTGTTCTGCACCTGTTTTAGGTTGTTTGACTAGAATTATATATCTAATTTCTGGTGTGAAAAAGTATACTGATAAGTTCCTTACCTTCTGATTTAAGGAATATGCTTATATGATCCGGCTAATTATCTGATAAAGTATTAGGCTTGGTCTTTCTAGTTCAAAATTTCATGCCCAACCCTCCTAAAGATTAATTATACTGGAGAAAAAGTTTAAGACTTGTATTATTATTGTCAATTTTACTGCGATGGAAAATCAGTTAAAACTCACAAATAGTTGAATTGGCATAAAGGAATATTAATTGAAGCTTCAGCTTCTGGTCATAAATATGTTTCCTCTGATCAAAGTAGTAGTTGGTAGATAAACTGGGTTTCAAGTTTGAACTCTTGTTAACTGGTCATACAACTTTCGCTTACCTATACAGTATTAACATAAGGCATGGTCTGTACCATGATCCAGTCAAGAGGTGCTTCGGTAGCTTTACTGAATTATTGAACTGCAAGCATGCTGGAAAGTGGGTTCCAAGTAGTATAATAAGGTTACAGCCACTTTCCTAATATTTCTGATGGATAAATACAGGTTCATGTGAAGGAGAAACACCATCTCCAAATATCGGCACTGCTCAGTAACCAGAGAATTTGTTTCATCCAAATAAAAGACATTGCATCCACAAAAGCACTGAAGTTACTGGATTTGGTCGCATCTCAGCTTCTCCAAAAGGCACGCCTTCACTTAGATTAGTTTTTTGTTACCTGAAATTGGAGCTAATCTTAATTTGCTCATAAGATTGTATTTTTTTGATTTGCTAAAATTTGCTTATTTAACTTTATTTAATATTTATTATTGGTATCTCTGTGGTTAAAACATCTCTGTTGTCGGTTTGCTAATGTTAACATGTTTGCATAATGTGTCGAGGCACATTAAAAACGATGTGGATGTATTTGCGGTTAAAAGGGCAGAACAGGGAATAAGGTTAGTGACTAGTTCTCCTTGTCTTCTGACGATGAAGCGACGGTGGAAAATCTGAACCGAGAGATGGAAAGGCTCAATACGTGATTTGATGGCATTGAGGAACAAAACATGCTAGAAGTTGTTCCTCTTACCTTGTTAACAGTTTCAAGTTCTCCTTATGTACTATCTCAGATTTTTAATATTTGTATTGTCATTTCATGTCAGCGATAGTTGCATATTATTTGGGTAAAGATAGTGCCATGCTAGTGTGGATTCTTATTACCCTTGTTGTGAAGACCAACTGTGAACTAGTTGAGGTGATTATGTTTATCTATCCTGCAAATGTGAATCTGATCCGACAGGGGTCCATAATACTCTTATTATGTGCATGTATGTGATTTATTCATGCTAGCATAATAGCTTCCAATTGAATCAGTATTTGTGTATTTGTTTCTGCAAGGGAAACTACAAGGGAATCAGTATTTGGATGCATATGTTGGTATTTTCTTTGTTGAATAACAACAAGTGTTTTGATTTTATGGAATAACAATTGGGTAAGAATAAAGTAGTGGTTTCTGAATTCTGATACTATATGTACTCAAGGATGTATTGCAGTTCCTTTCTATCATATGTCTAGAAACATCTCTAGATTAGATGTGAAAATTGAAACCTAACTGGCATAATGAATATGTTATCTATAATTGCCAGATTTCAAGCTATCTATTGGTAGAGGTTATAAATATTTAGAGTTATTATGCTAATGTCCATTTGGTATATATTATCTTTTCTTGAGTGTTATATAATTTTGATTTTCCAGTATGTTTGATTAAATAGTTCTTGAGTTTGTGTCGGTGTCACTGAATTTATCTAACATCAAAAGGGGAGCAAAGTTTATACTAATGATTTGTTTCTTCTGCAAAGTTGATATCAACAGTTCTATACTTTTGGCCCCCTTTGGCTTTTCTGATGTTAATTAATACAATTGTTTTTCATGCTTGTAATTCTCTTTTCACTTCCCCGGTTATCTCATAAATGCAGTTCCCCATGGTTACTACCCTTAGTACCCTATCTAATTTTTTATAGTATAATTTGTCCCTTGAGACCCCCAGATGATAGTCTATTAAGATAAAACAAAATATATTAGACACCAAATCCCTCATGTTTCCTAGTAATATAGATTCCTCAAGTTTCTATGTATGCCTTATCCAAGGGTTTTGCTGTTTGTCATTATTACATTATTTGATTCTCAATTCTTAACTAGGTATCTTTTGCAGGAGTGGGAGCTGCATGGCCTGTGCTTCTTGGTGGCCAAGCTCACTGGACAGTAGGTCTTGTGGCCACCTTAATTTCATTCAGCAGCATAATTGCGGCAGATACATGTGCTTTTGTTGGTGGAAAGGTAGTCTTGTCTTCTGAAATTACCAAATTAGTTGATTGCATACCTTAATTTTTTAATTCTCTTACAAACATTTCACGCACCATAAAAACTGTTTGTAATTTGAACTCCTTATTTCTCCCTACGTTATTGCTATGTTGGCTTGCTTTGGTTATTAAATTAATTTGCATATGTAAATGGTATATCATGTGAATCTAGGGGTGCTATCCGCTTTGATCAAGCGAATTAAGTGCAAATATAGATGTGCCAAAAATACGAAATAGAAGGGTTAGTTCTATATATATATATATATATATATACGGTTTCCTTCAGATGTGGACTGAAAACGCGAACTAAAGACGGACTTAAAAAAAAACACGAGAACTCTCTCTCTGTCTAACTCTTCCCCCTCTCTCTCCCCTTCAGATGCGAACTCGGCTAACTCTTCCCTCTCTCTCTAACTCTTCCTCTAACTCTTCCCTCTCTCTCGAAGCGAATCTGTACCAAATCGAAAGGGACCAACGGTTACATTAAATTGATAGGAGCAACTATTATACCCAAAATCTAGAATTGGTGTCAATTTCGTGGATTTCTCTTATAATAACAAGTAGAATTGGTGTCAATTTCGTGGATTTCCTCTTACAATAATGGTCCTGTGTAGTTTAATTAGCCATACATAAATAATTTTGATTGAAGGGATTTGTAAACTGGGTATAGTTGAATTTATAAACTGGGCGTAGAAAGAGACGATTTTGATGTTGAGGTACTCACCTTGAGCCTTTCTATTGAAATGACACTTTCTTTTGTTACCTTTTGCTGTTGTCCGTATTATTGAGATTTTAAAAAGAACCACAAGGATTATTGGTAAATTCATCCTTTAATGCAAGCAAATTCTAGCGTTTAAGCTCAAAAATGCTAGTGAATTTTTGATGGTTAACCACAATTGGCTTTAGTGCTTTGCCAGTTTAGATAACCCCATGCACCATGCCTGCAATAAGCAATTAGTTTCTGCACTGAAACTTGTCAAAAAGTAAAATAACTTCTGCCGTGATTTTTTTTGAATTGTTGATACCATAAAAAGTTTTATCTTTTTCCAGTATTCTTGTTCTATATCATATGCATCTCAATTTTGGGTCTCTCTAATTTTGATCAGTCTGAACTCTGTAATAAGTTTCTTGATGCAATATTGCAATGTCATAACTGCAGATTCTTCTAGAGGTGCAAGTTGATGAATTCTTTCCCTCTGGTCTTGGCATGGATTCGACAGGAAATGAGCTAGCATTGGTTCCTATAGAACCCTTGAGATCATCTTGGACAATTGCTGGAGGCCCAACTTTGTATAATGGTAATTTAGTAGGTTATAGTTCAAGTATTATGCATCAGAGCGGTATTGTAAATTTAGCACCAACAGATATGGAGGATGGATTTGACATTTTAAAGCATGTATCGAAAGGAGATAGTGGAGGTTTGGCAGGACTGCAAAATTTGGGAAATACTTGTTTTATGAATAGTTCTCTTCAATGTTTAGTCCATACACCACCCCTTGTTGAATACTTCTTGCAAGATTACACTGATGAGATCAACAAGCAAAATCCTTTAGGAATGCATGTACGTGGCTGTTTTTATTTGTCATGTAGAAGTATTTATTTATTTATGAAGCATTATTCCTGAAATTTCTATTAACTATTGTAGTTTTGCAGGGTGAGATTGCAATTAGCTTTGGTGAATTATTGAGGAAACTTTGGTCCTCTAGGCGAACACCAATTGCACCTAGGGCATTTAAGGGAAAACTTGTTCGATTTGCTCCCCAGTTTAGTGGATATAATCAGCATGATTCTCAAGTTAGTAGTGCATAATTCTTGTCTACTCTGCTTATTTTTAATGTTTGAATAAACTCATGTAGTTTGCTTGCTCTTGTTATGGTTATTTCATCATAACAATTGTAGATACAGTCGAGAGACTAACTTATGCTGTTTGTTTGTTTGTTGTTTTTTGCATTTTAAAATATTGTTTCTTGGGTCACATGTTCATCTAATGTTTTTTTGCAAAATTTATGTTTTTTTGGTTTCATGCCTTAATTTGTTGAAAGTGGCCATGTAATCCTGATCATGTTTACAGGCTAGCTGTACGTAAAGGAAGAGGCGATAAGCAAATTTGTAAAGTAATAAGTTCTCCATGTTTGCCTGAATCTGAAGCAAGGTTTCAAATTTGTGCTGAAGGAGTAACTGATGTCAAGGACTGAACCTTGAGAGTAACTTTTTCTCCCAAACTACTTCTCTTTCATTCATCTGGAATTCAAGATTCATGTTTCTAACAAAATGTGACAACTCTGAATATTCACCAAGTGGAAGCGGATGCACATTGAAGAGATCTGTGAATCAGTAACGGACCTGTACCACTTTTTTCTTTCATATGTAATACGATAAAGCTTTTCTTTCTTCTTGTCTTCCTACTTTCTTGTACTATTAAGGAGAAACAATGTATCTTTTCTTGTTTTTTTCAACTTTCTTGTACTACTCAAGAGAAACAATGTATGGTTTTTACACGAGGTAAATTCAGATTTATACCTTTTGCACATAAACAATGTACTACTCACGTTCGTTGCGGGATTTAACCCAACGCCTTACATCATTCAAATCTTTTCAAAGTTGCCCTCAAGACAAAAAAGTTCACACCAAGGGAATTGTGAAAAGTTATTTCATTAATAATGTAAACCAGACTATTACAAGGTAAATGAAATTACAAAGAGACCAAAGAGATATTTCAAGAGGACTCTAAAACATTGACATAACACTTAACTGATGCAAAGGTCTGCTTCTCCATCCACCCAAAAAAAAAAAATACCCCTTTATCCTACCATAAAATAAATAAATAAAAAGAAGCTAAGCTAAGCCATAAGGCCATTGCTTTACAACAGGAGGGTGATTAACATGGTTAACAAGTTAACCATGAAAAAAATTGTAGAAAAAACCCTCCTTAAAAACGAACCTTACAGAAAATTAGCTTAAAGGCAGATGGTCTGAAATGGAGGAGCACGGCAGGCATCGATTACCATGAACATGGAAAAACAAATATTCAAAAACTGACTTAATTATTGAGCTTCGAATTGCATAAAGATACAGAGACAGTAGGTTTCTTGTCACATTAACTGTTTGAGAGCTGCGCGTAGACTCTTCACAAGATCCTTTGCTGCGATGGTGAGTTTTTCATCCATCTGCAAGAGTATCAGTCAGGTTTCAATCAGTTCAGGAAAATAATTTTAGTACGAATTTTTTTAATCTATATGAAAGTACCTGAGCAATAATGGTTATATCAAGAGATGTCCCAAAAGTATTGCAAGTGCTATTGATGATTAAGAAGCTGGAACTTCTCTATTTCAGCAATTGTTTTTTCTACGACTCCTTTCTTTTTCTCACAATGAATTCTTATTAAGACATCTTTATCAGAAAATCTTGCTTCAATTTCTGGTAGCTGCTCACCAACAGCAATGCTGGAGAAGTGTTTATCTAAGGAAGACTTGTCATCATCAGTAAAGAGCTTATATTTCTTCCCAAAGACCACAGATTTATGGACTTCTTAAGAGTTTGCTCCTCACTCGCTCTTGGAGTTGTTTCAAGTACTTGATAGCGTCTCCAAGAACAGAAGCCTTGTCCATCTGGTCATGGAAATTAACAAACTCAGATTTCAAAAAATTACAAGAATATTTGCAATAAACTAGATTATAGATGGCCAATAATTACTAGAAAAGTAAAAATTAGCATACTTCAGTCTTCGTATTGTAGAAAAGTGTGAATAATCAAAGAAAGTCTATTCCACTAAGAATAGCATAAGAATGACCGAAAACATGTAAGAGCATGCCTCTAAACTGCAGCAAACAGACACAAGCTTCACTCAGACTTAACATGGTTGTTGGGCCAGAATACTTTTCCTGCTGGGCCAGGCCGAATGGGCTTGTCTTTTGGACTATATCACTTTTACCATATTGGGTCAAACAACTTGGGCCTCGCTACTTGACTATAATATTGGGCTTAGTCACGAGGTTGGTCCATTACGTAAGGTATTACTTATCTTATCTTCGACTGGTAATCATCACAAAAGCAGTAGTTGGCTGTTACGCCTGCCACCTGTCTGCATGGCATTAATGAGGATGGGACTCCGATTGCCGGCGGGAGGTAACAGTGGTAGCAGGTAGGAAAATAAGCTACGCACTTTCGGCCGAGATGACCGGGGATGGAAGGAGGTGTCAGGAGGTAGTGGGTGGCACAGTAAACCGGGTCTGGGGAGCGTATGGGGCAAGGATAACAAAAGGAAAAGAGGTAACAAAACACTACACACAACATTATCATTTCAATACACACTCAGACACTATTCATCATTTTTCCTCCACTGTTAACCTTGTGATCGCCTGTATTGACTCTCACGCCGGAGCTATCCCCCGACGGTCCAGCCGTCAAGCTTTTGGTGTTGATCGTGTTTACTGTGCAGGATCAGGGCGTCTTACGTGATTGGGACGTCATCAAAGATCTTGGCGTTAACATTGGCGCTAGAAGGAAGGCTCTAGTGTCCTGAGTATTTTTCAATCACACATTGTGGTCGTTCTACGTCGATATTTATGGGGAAGAGTAGAACACCTACACCTGAGGGGCAGCCGAGGGCTGCCAGTGAATCCGTACCGCGAGTATCTGTGAAGGACCGTTTGGGACCTGCACTAAGTGTTCACGCCAGCACGACGTCCAAACGATCGCATGGAGATTATCGTCCGAGAGTTGTGAGCAAAGCCAAGCGACAGCTAATTTTTACAGCGGAGAAAGGGTCCGGTCATGGCCGGAAACGAGTAGAAGGCACCTCGCCTAGAACTCGATACCGGGACGACCAAGACGAAAAGGCTGCCCGCTTGGCTAAGATGGCAGATGAAGTTGATAGGGCCATGGAGGCGCTTGTGAAACAACGACGGGATATAGCTGAACAGATGTCTCGAATGGCCGAGTTGAGGGACGAAGCTTCTAGCTATGTCCAGTCTGAAGAACGGGGGCATCGGAGCGGGAAGGAGCCTGCTCATTCCGAGCGTGAATATCAGGATCGACCTCGGGAAAGAAGAAGGTCCAGAAGCCCTACTCCTCAAAGATCGAAGAGGGCACATCATCCTGACGGTTATAAGGAGCTGGGTCGAAGCGAACGAAGAGGTCGATCCAAAGAACGTACCCCGGAGAATACTAAGGAGGCGCTCATTGTTGCGCATTCCCACCGCGACAGCCGGGTACTGAGACGAAGCAGATCTAGAGGCCGTACACCCGAAAGTCCACCGAAGGCACTCTGCTCTGTGGACCATCATCGTCCCGAAAGCCCCTCGAAAGTTGGGGGTTCTATTGTAAATCGCCGATCCACCCAGAAGAGGGAAAGGTCACCGGAAAAAGAAGCATCGTCCCTACCCGAGGGCGTGGAATATCTGGTGAAGGAGGTGAAGGAGCTTCGGAGGCAGCTTGCCGAAGTACAGAAAGTGAAGGAGACTTCGGGAAAGAAGGCATCCCCTTTTTCCGCGGAGATTCTGAGAGAGAAGGCTGACCCCACCAAGAGGTTGACTCATATTGAAAGTTATGACGGATCGGGGGATCCCTACGACCACAGTCAGGCGTTCGATCGACTGATGGATTATTATGACTTTAGCGATGCTGCTAAGTGTCATACTTTTGTCACGACCCTCCGAAAGGATGCCAGACAGTGGATGGGGACTTTGCCTTCAGATTCGATTTCATCCTGGGCAGATATGTGCAGTCAGTTCCACGCCCGCTTCGGGAGCAACAGAAGAAGAGGGAAACCAACTGGCTCACTGGCTCAGGTTCGGCAGTTCTCGAATGAGTCTTTGGGCCAATATGTGAAGCGATTCCATGAAGCAGTCGGCCAAGTGACAGAGTTGAACGATCTACAAGCCGTGGGACTGTTTCAGAACGGATTAGATCTGGTCAAATCGGAAAAGTTGGTGAAGAAGTTGATGTTTCACCACCCGAAGAGTCTCGCAGAAGCCTTCGACAAAGCAGAAGGCTATATTGTGGTAGAAGAGGCCATGAATAGCCTCAAACGTCCTTCTTCAGAACGACTTAAAGAGACAGATCGGGACAGAGCAGAGGGTGACCAGAGTAGAAATGAAGGAGATAGAGGCCGTCGCGACGGCAAATCAAAGAAATACAATAATAATTGGAGGCAGGGTGGAGAACGCTCGTCCGCTCCCACTCAGAGGATAAACAGGACGTATACGGCGCTCAACGCCGACAGGGCTGTTATCTTAGAGCAGATCAAGAATCAACCTATTTTCGAGCCACCTCGAGATAACTTTAAGCCCGGGAAAGGGAATTCTCGCAAGTATTGTGACTATCATCAAGCCTCGGGTCACGATACGAACGACTGTGCTAGCCTGAAAGATTTTATCGAGAGAAAGGTGCAGGACGGGGCGTTAGTTCATTATGTGGCTGCCCGAACGAACCAGCAGCAGAATAGAGGACCTGTTCAGGCAGCCCAACCAATTCAGCCAGTGTTCCCTGCTCCTGAAGCACCCGCAAGGCAAGTAATAGATGTCATCACTGGGGGCACCTCGGGTAAGCTTGTTGGGAGAAAGCGCCGAAGCTATCTAGATTCGGTCATGTCAGTGGCGGGTACTCTCCCGAGGACAGACAGACCTTTCCCAGGTACTGTAATTTCCTTTACCGATGATGATTACCCTTCGGAAACCATCGAACCACATGAGGGATCATTAGTCATAACAGCACAAGTGGGTTCGGTGGACATGAAGCGCATGATGATCGACAACGGGTCTTCTGTGGATATCCTATATGCTCATGCTTATCAGAGGATGCATCTTGATGGGCAGAAGATAGAGATCGGACAGGAGGCCCTTTATACGGCTTCAGCAACGATCCGGTCAAAGTGGCTGGAACCATTGAACTGCCGGTTATCTTCGGAACGGCCCCCTAACAGGTAGAAATCATTTGCAAATTTTACGTTGTGAATGTAAATTCTGCTTATAATGCTATTTTTGGGAGACCCACATTGATTGCTTTACAAGCTGTAACCTCTATCCCTCATTTCAAAATCAAAATTCCTACGGCTCATGGTGTCGGGGAGGTTAAAGGAGATCTGGATCTGGCCAGAAGGTGTTATAGAAATGCCGTGATCACTTCGGGAGTAGGAGTATCGAAGCAAAAATAGGCCATGGCGATAGAGATCGAACCTTTCACGGAAAGCAGCTCAGAACCGTTGGTCGTGCCAGCCGAAGAGACAGAAGAGATAGAACTCATCCCGGACAAGGCTAACAAGACCGTGAAAATAGGTTCGGGTCTACCAGAACCTCTCAGAAAGAACCTCATTGAACTTCTGCAGTGCTATGTTGACATCTTCGCCTGGGAGCCTCAGGACATGCCGGGAGTGAGCAGGGATATTGCTGAGCATCGGCTAGAGGTCGATCCGTTGAAGAAGCCGGTTCGGCAAAAGAGGAGGATCTTCGCGCCCGAGCGCCAGAGAATCATCGATGAAGAGATTACGAAGCTGCTAGCTGCTGACTTCATCTTCGAGATCGACTATCCGCAATGGATGGCAAACGTGGTACTGGTCCAGAAACAGAACGGGAAATGGCGGGTCTGCATTGACTACACAGACCTGAATAAAGCTTGTCCGAAGGACTTCTATCCATTACCCCACATTGACCAGCTCATCGATGCAACTTCGGGGTATGCCTTGTTAAGCTTCATGGATGCTTTCTCTGGCTATCATCAAATCTCCATGTACAAAGAGGATATACCGAAGACGCCGTTCATTACGCATCGGTCGGTATATGCCTACAAGAAAATGACCTTCGGCCTTATCAACGCCGGGGCCACATACCAGAGGATGATAAACTATGTTTTCAGGCGTCAGTTGGGCAAAAATATGGAAGTATATGTGGATGACATGATTGTTAAGAGCATGTTGGTACACAAACATCTGGATGACCTGGAGGAATGCTTTCAGACAGTCCGTCACCACAATTTGAGACTGAATCCTACTAAGTGCACCTTCGGATTGGGGGCTAGCAAATTTCTGGGTTACCTGGTCAGTCAGAGGGGAATTGAAGCCAACCCAGAGAAGATTAAAGCGATCTTGAACATGAAGACTCCTCAGTCGTTTAAAGACGTTCAGCGTCTCACTGGAAGGATTGCAGCTTTGAGGAGGTTTATGTCCAAATCGGCAGAAAGGTGTTTGCCGTTTTTTGACACGTTGAAAGGGCCGAAGAATGCCAAGACGTTCCAATGGACTTCGGAATGCGAAGACGCCTTCCAGAGCATCAAGTCCTACTTATCTTCGGCGCCTTTGTTGGTAAAGCCCGCTCCTGCTGAGCCTTTATATTTGTACTTAACAGCTAGTTCGTTGGCAGTAGGAGCAGTCTTGGTGCGAGAGGTTGGGGGTAAGCAGCACCCGGTTTATTATGTAAGCCACGTCCTTCGGGATGCCGAAACAAGGTACCCAAATATTGAAAAGTTTGCTTTTGCTTTAATAACTGCTAGTAGAAAGCTTAGGCAGTACTTCCAGGGTAGGTTGGTAATAGTATACACAGATCAGCCTTTGAAGAAAATTATGGGCAAACCTGAGGTATCGGGGAGATTAGCTGCATGGACGATGGAGTTGTCTCAGTTCTTCGTTGAATATCATCCCCGAACTGCCATCAAGGGGCAGGCCTTGGCTGATTTTGTGGTCGAGTGTTCGTTTTCCGAAGCCGATGAGGCTGTAGCAGAAGCTGGAGGATCTGACATCATAGTTGCGACTCTTCAGCAGAAGCAGAGTTCATGGACGCTGTATGCAGATGGGTCTTCTACCGTAGACGTCAGCGGAGCAGGGATTATTCTGACTAGTCCGGAGGGATTCAAGGTGCAACAGGCCATCAGATTTCAGTTTAAAGCAACGAACAATGAGGCAGAGTACGAGGCAGTGTTGGCGGGTTTGCGACTAGCTAAGAGTCTCGAAGTGCAAAGAATAGTTATCTTCAGCGACTCTCAGTTAGCCGTTAAACAAGTCTCCGGGGAATACGAAGCCCGAGGTCATCGGATGATCAAGTATTTGGCGGAATTAAAAGAACGGCTTCAGTATTTCTAGTTTTACGAATTCCAGGGGGTCGAACGTGATGGCAATTCCATTGCCGATGCACTCTCCAAATTAGCCACTACGGATGTTAATGTGTTTGATGGATCAGTCTACTTGGAAATTCTACAACATCCTAGTGTTCATCATGAATCGGTAATGTGTGTTGATCGAACCAACTGTTGGCTGACCCCATACCTGGAATATCTGGCAGATGGCGTTCTACCTTCGGATCAGATGCTAGCCAAGAAAATCAAGTACAAGAGTGCTAATTTCGTTCTGATAGATGGGGATCTGTTCCGAAGGGCCTTCTCGTCTCCGTTGCTAAAGTGTTTGACTCCGTCCGAAGCAGAGTACGCTCTTCGGGAAGTTCATGAGGGCATCTGCGGTGATCACATGGCAGCTAAGTCACTGGCATACAAAGTTCTTCGGCAGGGATACTACTGGCCAACGATCTTCAAGGAAGCAACTGAATACGTCAAGAAATGCGAGAAGTGCCAGCTCAACGGTCCGATCCCACATCAGCCACCAGAAGAGCTATACTCGATTCTATCTCCTATACCCTTCGCTGTCTGGGGGGTTGACATACTGGGTCCGTTACCGAAGGCTAAAGGGAAGGTCAGTTTCGTCATCGTCGCTATTTATTATATGACCAAATGGGTCGAGGCGAAACCACTCCGGCTGATAACAGAACAGGAGTGTCTGAAATTTATGAAAGAATCCGTAGTGTTTCGCTTCGGGATCCCTCAAGTGGTGATATCAGACAACGAACGCCAGTTTGTGGGATCAAAATTTGAAGGCTTTCTGAAAGAACTGGGAGTCCAGCACAGGAAGACTTCAGTGGCTCATCCACAGTCAAATGGGCAGGTCGAGGTGACTAACAGAACACTTCTAAACGGGATCAAGCGCAGATTGGACGAAGCCAAAGGAAGATAGCCGGAGGAACTGCTCAGCGTATTGTGGGCTTACAGGACTACACCGAGAACAACAACAGGAGACTCGCCTTTCAGACTGGCCTACGGCACTGATGCCCTGGTCCCAGTTGAGATCGGATCTCCAAGCCTTCGAGTTAGTCAGTTCAGGGAGATCTACAATGACGAAGGACGAAAGGCCAACTTGGACCTGTTAGAAGAAGTCAGAGAAGTGGCTTTGATTAAACTTACAGCCTACCAAAGGAGAGTTGCCAAGCATTACAACAAAGGGGTAAAGCTCCGAAGATTTGAGGTGGGAGACCTCGTTCTCAGAGAGGCCGAAGCCTCTACACCGCAGAACACCGGGAAGTTGATGTCGAACTGGGAAGGACCGTATGAAGTGGCCGAAGTACCAAAGCCTGGGACGTATCGACTGAAGGCTTTGGATGGATCCGAAATTAAGAACACGTGGCACGCAGGCAGGCTCCGAAAGTACTTTCAATAAAAACTAAGTCAGTCCACTGGGAGTCTGTACATAACCGTTCATCATCAATAAAAAGTCACTTTTTTCACAACTGATCTTCACATTTGTCCTAAGGTCACAGTGGAGTAAGGAGGTATGGTAGGACTCGCTGGCCATTCGATGGCAGCCAATTTATTTGATACCCCGCGTGGTAGTCAAATCCTGGATCCCATATTGTTTTTTACCAAGGGTGGTAAAATCAATGGTCATCGAAGTAAGGAGGTTCGGGCGGACTCGCTGACCATTCGATGGTAGCCTTATTGGCAGGTGGTCCTTATGGCTTCGTCAGGCCCTTCGTGGTAGGCGAACGTCATCGATGTAAGGAGGTTCGGGCGGACTCGCTGATCATTCGATGGTAGCCTTATTGGCAGGTGGTCCTTATGGCTTCGTCAGGCCCTTCGTGGTAGGCGAACGTCATCGAAGTAAGGAGGTTCGGGCAGACTCGCTGACCATTCGATGGTAGCCTTATTGGCAGGTGGTCCTTATGGCTTCGTCAGGCCCTTCGTGGTAGGCGAACGTCATCAATGTAAGGAGGTTCGGGCGGACTCGCTGACCATTCGATGGTAGCCACATCGGTAGATGTTCCTTAGGACCTTGTCAGGCCCTTCGGGGTAGGCAAGTGTCGTCATTCAGACTTCGTCAGGACCCTCACGGCATCTACCTCACACTTGGGTAACGAATAAGTATTCCTTTACTTTATTATCATTGCCTAAATTTTTCTAAGTGTTGAATTCGGAATGCCAAGTTCTGTAACTTCATCTTATCTGTTATACGACTTACCTGGTTGTTAATTAACAGTTTAAGTTAAGTCCGCAAAGGAGCTCGCACATCTTTTTTAAGATTGGATCGTTATTAAAGTGTTGGTAAACAGTAAATACACCGAAGTCATAAGGAATAATACTGATATTTTATTTACATAATGCTGTTTACAAAATAGAGACTTTACAGGAACCCTAACAGCTAAGGGAAATGAGAGTCATCTTTACGGATCGGCTTCGTCTTCCGAAGAGTCCAGGATGGTCGGGTCAACCTTGGCAGCAACAAGTCTTGCCTTGTCTTTGCTTCGGCATTCGTCGAACCCATCCGAGAACATCTGGATGATCTCCTCGTTCAACTCGGCAGATTTCCGGTATTCTTGTTGAACTTCCCTCCGAAGATCTCCGGTTAGAGGAGGACCCAAATCTCTCAGAGCCCGAAGTTCTCGAAGCTCCTCTTCGAGCTTTGCCCGCTCCTTCAGATGCCTCAAATCCCTAACTTCAAGGTCGTGTACTTGGACAGCCAAGCTCTTATTGGTCTTCACCATCGTCTCATTCTTCCCAACAAGGACCTCGTTCCAGCGAACCAGATCTATGTTCGTAGTAATGGTCAATTGGTGGGTGGCCTCGGCTGTCTCCAGTTTCTCCTTTAAATTATTCACATCTTTCTGGAGGCCTTCATTATTGAGGAGAGTGGCACCATGGGCCCTTCTCTCCCTTTCCAGAGCCGAAGCCAGAATGGCCTTCTCCCGCCTAGTCGCATCTTCTTCGGCCTCGGACTCTCTATATCGGGGAAGAAGTCTCCCGAAGACAGCATTTGCCTGCAGACGGGTAAAGAAAGTCGATGAATTAGTAGAAGGAACAGACGAAACAAAGGATTTCCGAATGTTTCAAATTGAATCAACAAACCTTAGCCTGATAGCTCATGCCTTCTTCGATTAAGTCCCTAATCGAGCTGTTTCCGAACCGATGGTCATCAGTCTCCCGGACAAAGGATTCGAACAGCTGGAAAGGAAAGTTGGCATTAAACTCCGGCCATATGGTGGGAGAGGATGCGGCTTCTCGCCTGAAGACGGAAGGAGAAGATCTTGCCGAAGATGGCACTGATGGTTCAGGGGGCGGTGGTGGTTGATCCTCGGAAGGTTGCTTCCTTTTTCGAGACAGAAGAGGAGACTCAGTCGGGTCTTCGAGCTCGTCTTCTGAAATGTGAATCTCTGTAGGAATAATGGTAGGCGGATCGGCTGCAGGAGGAGGAACCCGAAGCTCATCGGCAGACAGAGGAGTCACCTTGGTCTTCCTCTTTTTAATCCGAAGAGCTTGCATTCGCTCGTTCGCAGGCAAGTCAATCAAACTCGCTGTAGAAGCTAATTGAGATCCTTGAGGATTTGACCGGACCTTCCGAACCGCCCTCTTCTTCTGTCGAGGTAGGCTAGGTTCCTCCGCAGCTTCCGTTCCGTCAAAGATTTCCGCGTCATTGGCTTCCGAAGCCGGAAGTTCTTCCTGTGGAACCTCGGTGGAAGGTGATGAAGGCTTACCAGAGAGATACCTATCCAGATCCTTCCGATCGATCGAAGTCGGCTTGATGAGAGACAATTTGTGGTCATACAACCATGCCTGTTTGCTCAAGGGGCCGAAGCTCCACTCCTTCAGAGGTATCTTCTCTATGATGCGCGTCATTTCTCTTATCCGTTCCTCGGATATATCTCCGAAGTCTGCAGAGACGCGATCAGAAGTGGTCCAGTCCGGGACAGAGGAGATTTCGGGCCCGTTGACGAAGAACCATTTGTTATGCCATCCTCGGTTGCTCGAGGGAGTGTCCATCAGAGACCGCTTCTCGATCCTGGCATTGGGCTTAGGAGCTATCTTACTTAGCACCTTGAAGCCTTTTTCCCGAGATTTCCCTACCGAGAAGAGGGTAAAGAAGGAGTCCACAGCAGGAGGAACCCCTATCTCGTAGCAAAAGGCTATGTAAGCCAGTATGTGTATGTACGAGTTCGGCACCATTTGGGCGAACCCCACTCCAACGAACCCTAGGAGGGTGATCAAGAAGGCGTGAAGGGGGAACCTCACCCCCTTCTCCAGAAAAGTTACCGGAACGGCAATCCTACCGTCGGGACGCTGGTACATCCTTTCGTCGGGAGCCGCTATCCGTACCCTGTGGGTATCCGGTATTTGATAGCGGGCCTAAATGTTGCAGAGCTCAGCCTCATTGACGGTGGAAGGAGTGTTGGCGTGAGGAAAGTCTTCCTCATTTTTAAAAAAATCAGAGGGGTTGGGAAGTGATTCCATAGGCGGAGCTTCCTTACTCGGGGCACCGACTTGGGGGTTTGAGCTCGGAACCTCTTTGTCAGGATTTGAGTGGGGGGTCACGGTGGAGATGGGGGCGACACGAAGGGGAGAGCTTGTATCTGGGTTCTGGGATGCCATTGTTGAGAATTTACAGAGAAAATGAAGAAATTTGAGGAGGAAAAGACAATAGGCTCTTATGAATTCGAAATAGCAGGGAACCATCCAAGGAGAATGGGTAGTGGCTTTTATAGCGAGTGGTCTTTTCAAAATTTACACGAGAGCCGAGGGCGGCGCATTAATTGGGGATAATGATGTGGGAGAGGAAAGGGTAACGTCCGATTTTGGCTTTGGTGGGTTATCTAAGGTGGGCCGGCGCTTAATGGGCCCTTTCTTCCTGTGGACTCGCACTATTTACAGTAAGTCTTCCACTAAACATCCTGTTTAATAAAAGACTGGGGGGCAATGTTGGGCCAGAATACTTTTCCTACTGGGCCAGGCCGAATGAGCTTGTCTTTTGGACTATATCACTTTTACCATATTGGGTCAAACAACTTGGGCCTTGCTACTTGACTATAATATTGGGCTTAGTCACGGGGTTGGTCCATTACGTAAGGTATTACTTATCTTATCTTTGACCGGTAATCATCACAAAAGCAGTAGTTGGCTGTTACGCCTGCCACCTGTCTGCATGGCATTAATGAGGATGGGACTCCGATTGCCGGCGGGAGGTAACAGTGGTAGCAGGTAGGAAAATAAGCTACGCACTTTCGGCTGAGATGACCGGGGATGGAAGGAGGTGTCAGGAGGTAGTGGGTGGCACAGTAAACCGGGTCTGGGGAGCGTATGGGGCAAGGATAACAAAAGGAAAAGAGGTAACAAAACACTACACACAACATTATCATTTCAATACACACTCAGACACTATTCATCATTTTTCCTCCACTGTTAACCTTGTGATCACCTGTATTGACTCTCACGCCGGAGCTATCCCCCGACGGTCCAGCCATCAAGCTTTTGGTGTTGATCGTGTTTACTGTGCAGGATCAGGGCGTCTTACGTGATTGGGACGTCATCAAAGATCTTGGCGTTAACAATGGTATAATCAAGTAACACACATGTATAGCAGGAAACAGCTTGAAAAGTCATATTCATATTTACATTCACCTTGGGATTAAAAATACAACAAAAAAATGAAGATAGAAGTCATATAAAAAATGAAGATACAACTTGAAAAATGAAGATAGAAGTCATTCATATTTAATTTTTGTATAAATACTTGTGCATAATTATAGATAGAAAGCAAGAAATCAATATTTCTTAATTTAGCATAAAAAGAACATTTTCAGTGGCAAATAAAAAATGTATTCATTACCCTTTTACCAAAACAAATGAAAGTTCCCATTTTTCTCTGCTTTCCCCAGAAAAATTGAAGCATAAATGTTCTTCTTCAAAGTGTAAGCACCCAAATTACAAATTCATGTAATAATTCATAGAAAGAAATATATGTTTAAAAAGAAAAACCCCACAGAAAGAAATATATGTTTATGGTATCAACAATTCAAAAAAAATCACGGCAGAAGTTATTTTATTTTTGACAAGTTTTAGTGCAGAAACTAATTGCTTATTGCAGGCATGGTGCATGGGGTTACCTAAACTAGCAAACCACTAAAGCCAGTTGTGGTTAACCATCAAAAATTCACTAGCATTTTTGAGCTTAAATGCTATAATTTGCTTGCATTAAAGGATGATTTTACCAATAATCCCTGTGGTTCTTTTTAAAATCTCAATAATACGGACATCAAAAGGTAACAAAAGAAAGTGTCATTCCAATGGAAAGGCTCAAGGTGAGTACCTCAACATCAAAATCGTCTCTTTCTACACCCAGTTTACAAATTCAACTATACCCAGTTTACAAATCCCTTCAATCAAAATCATTTATGTACGGCTAATTAAACTACACAGGACCATTATTGTAAGAGGAAATCCACGAAATTGACACCAATTCTAGATTTTGGGTATAATAGTTGCTCCTATCAATTTAATGTAACCATGTAACAAAACCCCCAAATAAACCCTAGATTTCATATGGTTCAAAAAAAATTACAAAATTAATAAAGCCTCACCTTCCGTTAGGTATGGTTCCGTTGGCCGTCGAAGCTTTTCCTTCTGTTGGTCCCTTTCGATTTGGTACAGATTCGCTTCGAGAGAGAGGGGGGAAGAGTTAGAGAGAGAGAGGGGGGAAGAGTTAGAGAGAGAGGGAAAAGTTAGCCGAGTTCGCATTTGAAGGGGAGAGAGAGGGGGAAGAGTTAGAGAGAGAGAGAGAGTTCGCGTGTTTTTTTTAAGTCCGTCATTAGTTCGGTTTTCAGTCCGCATCTGAACGAAACCGTGTGTGTGTGTGTATATATATATATATATATATATATATATATATATATATATATATATGGAGAGGATCAAGAGTAGAACTCTTAATTAATAGAACTCCCTTAAATAATAGAATTGTATCAAAACGACGTAGTTTTGATAAGACGCGGTGGCATTTTTGTAAATACGCAGTGACATGATATTTACAAAAATGCCACCGCGTCTTATCAAAACTACGTCGTTTTGATACAATTCTATTATTTAAGGGAGTTCTACTACTTAAGAGTTCTACTCTTGATCCTTTCTATATATATATATATGTATATATATATACACATATATACATATACACGGTCAAGATCAAGAGCATTCTCCTTAAATAGCATTCCTCCTTAAATAGCATCCTTTTATTAAAACTACGTCGTTTTGGAGGGATGCGGTGGCATTTTTGTAAATACAATGCCACCGCGTATTTACAAAAATGTCACCGCGTCCCTCCAAAACGACGTAGTTTTAATAAAAGAATGCTATTTAAGGAGGAATGTTATTTAAGGAGAATGCTCTTGATCTTTACCGTACATATACATATACACATACGATTATGTATGTCTTGTATTAATTTATGTTAAAATTAAACTTGAATAAATAAAATTTTTTGTTGCAAGTACTTATAAATGGTTTGGAGAAGACTAAGGCGGTGGTCTTCGAGAGTGGAGTGGATGGAGCGAAGAGGACAAAGAGCGGAGGAAAAGAGATGGTGGTGGGCTGGGAACTTAGGGAGGCTCCGTTGGGACCTGACTCATTGCATCATCATGGGGCTTCCCCAAAGAAGCCTGGAACAAACACTCCATTAGCATTAGCTCATGTTATTGGTTCACTCATGTTATTGGAACTTCTCTTTACTATATTCATAGGCTTATAAGTTTTATGGGCACCACACATCACATTAACTCGTTTGTTGCTTTTGCTTGAACTTGTTATAGAAAACAATCCAGTTAATTTTTGAATTGCAAACTTGTTGCAGAGCTGCCAATGTTCTTTCTTATGTACTTGAATTGCAGAGCTAATTTTTGAATTGCAGACTTGAACTTGTTCTTTCTTTGATAAATGATTGAAGTTATACCTCTTTTAATCTTTTAGGCTACAATATGCTAATCTTTCAGGCATTAGCATATTGCAGGTGCATTGTTAATGTAGGTGAATCACAACCTTTTTTTTAATCTACAACATTTTAAAAACGTTGTGTAAATGTGCCTAAACGTTGTCTGATATATTAAACTACAACATTTTTATCTAAAATATGTTGTGGAATCATACTTTCTACAACGTTTTTAAGCATCTGCTAATTTATGGAAAATAAATCTACAACGTTTTTTTTAAAAAACGTTGTGTAATGTGCTTAACTACAACATTTTAAAAACGTTGTGTAAGGGTATTAAATAGATGACACCCTTACCAACGACGTTTTTCTGACTGAAATCACAACGTTTTTTCCGCGGTTTCTATTTACTGTTTTGTAGTAGTGTAGCATTGACTGGCTGTTTCTGGGCAGCCCAGATTTTCCCAGAACGCCTGACAACGTTTTTACAGGCCTTGATCTTGCTTGTGTTTTATGTTGTTGGTCGTGTTTTTGGTCGGATGTTATAGACCGGTATATGAACTACTAATCCATGCCATTAGATCACCTTGATTAATAACAAAATTGTTTATATTTATGGTCAAACCTAGGGTGACTGACAGTCTGGGTTCCATTTTTGAAAACCCAGATTCGTGAAGAACATGATTTCTGTCAGAGTTTGACCGGACTTGATCTTACGTATGAGTTGATGTTATTATGATATGATATAATAGAAATGTACCCTGACATGTGTTTTATAAGATTGAATCATTATATTATACAAACAAAACCCAGAACTCAAGTTATAAGGATCGAGATATAGTACCATCGACTATTCTTCATTTTCTAGAAAACCCAGAAATGAAGAACAACGTTGTCAGGTTTTTGGGACAGCTTGAATCTCTCTGATTTGTTATGTTTTGGTTATGAAAATTGATTGTTCATTATAGTATGACATAAGTACTAAGATCCTAACACTTAAACAAGCCCAAAAATCGACCGGAACCCAGATTCATTTGTGGTCAAACCTCATACCTTAGTTACTGACATGAAGGCTCAAGAACACTATTAGCGACGGATTCGTCACCTAAGGCCTCTATAGTGACAGATAATTTCGAAAAATAATTATTAATTTCTGAAAATGATTGTTTTAATTAAATAAATCGAAATAAATGGTTTTTAATTATTAAAAATACAAAATAAATTTTGAAAAATTATTTTAAAATCTGAAAAATAGTTTTTAATTATTTTGAGTATATTTCATAAATATTTAATATTTTTGGAATATAAATGGTATTTAATTTATTTAATTATAATATTAAATAAATTATTTAAAAATGATTTTAATACATGAAAAATCATGAAAATAATATTATGATATAATAAAATATTTTAAGTTATTTTTAGTGACTTTTAATATTTTAGGATGAATTTCATTACTTAATCAATATTAATGATAGTTAACTTATTTAATAAATATATTAAATAAATTATGGAAAAATAGAATTAATGATTTATAAATCATATAAAAATGATTTAAGTAGGATAAAAATATTTTAAGTTATAAAATATAACTTTTGATATTTTGTCATGAAAATATTAATATTTTAATATTAATAGCAATTATTGGATAATGAATTTAATTGTTTAAAAATCATATAAATGTGATTTTAAAGTATTAAAAATACTTTGTGATATTATAAATATATTATAATATTATGACATGTATTTCATTAATATTTGATAATAAATAGATATTAATGATAAAGGAATTAGGTGGTATTTATATTATATAAATACGATTGTAATGATTGAAAGAATATGATAAATAATAATAATTATTTAAAAATTATTACGAGCTTATGAAAATTATTCTGACTAATATTAAAATTATCTGAGATAATGTTAATTGTTAGGCAGAGTTTAATTGAACTTAGACTCGATAAAAGTCAGACTAGACCGTCGGGATGTCAGATTTGTGTCGGGTTCAACTCAGACTTCAATAGTTTGACTTGATACCGAGTCCTATGTGTGTTGTAGACTGATAGGGTTATGTATTATGTGTTATGTGTTTAGGTTATTCTATGTATATCTATATATATATAATAGTATTATATTGTGATGATATTATTCTAATATTGGAGATCTATATTACTAATATTAGGTCTTCGGATAAAGCATTATAAATTATGTAGCGGTAATCAACGGTTCAAGCAAGTTTTACTTAACTCTACTAAGAGTTGTTTCATTCAGATATGCTTATGGTTAATCATTGTTGATTGCCATTATAGAATTGTACTCTGTACATATTGCATGTATAAGTCAGGTATAAAAGGTTGATCACATTCATTTCCCTTCGGTCCAGATATATTTGTTCATGTTATATACGTGTTCAGTCAAAAGTTTGTTCGTGCTAGTTCGCAATTATATTGTTGAATTATAGCCAGCTTATTATTCAAATCATTTCAATCATGATATATCGTTAAATTATTGAACTTAAACTTGCTGGGCAATCTTACGCTCACCCTTGCTATGTCATGATAAACATTGCAGATTAAGACGAATACGTCAGATACAAGGAAAGGTCAAAGACGGTTCCAACTTTAGTTTACGTGTGCGATTAGATTTATAATAGTAATGTATGATGATAATATTATGTATTAGATAAGTGATGTATTGTGTATAAGTTAAGGTTACTCGACCTTGGGAAAAAATGTGTAAAGTTTACTGTATAAACAATTTATGTTTATATCTTCCGCAAATAGTAATAGTTGTATGGAATGACCGAACCGGATCTGTGGTGATTCGGGACCCGGATTCGGGGCTTTCACAGTTGGTATCAAAGCTGTAGGTTATGAACCTTAGGTAGGAATACCTGAGACTAAAAATTGTAGTGAATAGGATAAGTACTAACTCAAATAGAGTTAGTTGGTCGGTAAGATTTAAAGACGAATCTCGGTGAGTTATAAGCTACAGAGTTCCCCAACTCTGATAAATAAAGTTGAATAGTAGTGGTGAATAGATAGAGTCTAAAAGACTAAAAGTACAGTGATAGCAGATCGTAAAATAAAACGATCAAGACATAGAAATGAATCATAATGTATACGATGAGATCACTCCGTGATCAGATAAGGTTATAGTATGGAGAAGGATTAAGTGAATGATTGAAAAGTTTACAGCAAGATTGCTGGGTGTTAGTTGTACTATTAATTGGTACAGATTTAAGAAAGGAATATGAATACGAGTTGAATGAAATTCGTATTGAGAAGGGAGTTAAGATTAGGTGGGGATTTCAATTGAGGACTCGTGTCAGGAGCTGAGTTGTATGATTCCTTGTGTGGGCGGGAAATTGTACTTGGTGTAAAAACTACCTAGTTCTGGCAATGATAATCATTGAAATGTTTGTGTCGCGCTATTTTCTATATGCATGTTAAGAGGGTGATTCCTTTCTCATGTGTATAATAGATAGATATGTTATAGGTAGAGAATATAAGGTTAAGTACGAGTTCTTAAAACTCATACTTATGTGACATTCTTGATTCATAATTATATGAAATGTTTATGAACCCCTCAGCGATTAGACGCCAAAGGTCTAACTAGGACAAGTTCTTAAACTCATATGATCGTGGCAAGTAAATGAACTCATAAGTGTGGTTTGACGAATTGGGTAGCACTTTGTGTAAACGGAATATTGAGGATAATAAGAACAGATAGATTGTTAAGCAAATGATTATTAGTGGAGACATAAGTTTTCTAAAACTCCTAGCTATGCTAGATTTCAAAATTTTAACACCAAGCTAAATACGCACTATGTGCTTTAAAAAAAATGTAGACTCATAATCATTTTTGAAACGGTTTAAAGTATAGTCTATGCTATTTGTTTCAGCTAGATGAAGATGATTTGAAATATCAAAAATATTTTTATTTATCACTCATGTACCATGTAACCTGGTGTAGAGATGATAAAAGATGATAGAGTTGTAAATGCAGGAATAGTGTGAATTCGATCTGAAAATCATTGTTTCACTATTGTATGATGTGTTATGACAAAGTCACTCGATGACGACATCCTCAAACGGACTGTTAATACAGTACGACATCATGGCGTTATTTTCAAAAAAAAAAATTTAAATTTTTTTTAATTTGCCAACGGGGTTTGGCTACACCTAAATAATTCGATTGAATTGAATTATTAATATGAGTCTATGCTATTCGATTCAGCTACACAAACATTTATGAAACTGTAAGAGTTCTTTGAAAACTTTCCCGAACCATATTGTTTTGGTGCGGAATCCAATAAGATTGAGGTAGAAGTTTATGCGCCCAAGGTGGATACGAGAAACAGATCAGACCAGAAGTACTTTATAAGTACAGGGCATATCGGGCTAATTACCCACTATGTATGTAAGTTAAGACGGTTAGCAAATGAATTTTCATATAACCTTTGCGAAAATGACAGACAATAGTCTGTAAAACCCCTCAGCACAATTAAAGATTTTTATTCTTGTAAGGAATGTTTTGGGTAGCATGTGAAGGAATGGTGAATAGTTCAAGGTGCATGGTATAAGGTTTAAGGTAAATTGCGGGGGAAATTTTTTTTGAAGAAGGGGTGAATGTGACAACCCGAGAATTTAGAAAATTTATAAAATTTTAATTAATTAATTTAAGGTTCAATATTAGAACCTAAACATAAAATAAGTGTATGCGTTTAATATTTTTAAGATGGAATTTTGAGAATTTCAAAATTCTGTGATGGATTTAGGTGAATTATTCAAGATTAGGTGTATACGTGAATGTGTTCTGTGTATATGGATATATATGTGTACAGTATGTGATTAAGGGTCAAGGGTTGACCAGATAAACGATATATGTGAAAAACCCTAAGTATATATTAAGAACGTCAACGTTCAGTTAGAAAATTCTTACGATTTATAAGAAACTCTAGAAACCAGTTTTGGAAACCCTAATTTCAATTTTAGAATCTAAAACCCTAACTCGGGAATCCGAAACCCTAATCTGGGAACTTAACGGAGAATTATATTGCTCGAGTGCTTTTAATTATAATATTAATTAGGGTAAAGCTTAATTATTTAACAAACCCTAATTTCAAATTTTTAAACACTAACTTCGGGATTGAAAACCCTAATTTATATATAGGGAAAAACCTAAGTGTTAATTTAATACTTTTAATGTTAATTAGGAAATATTAATTCTAAATTTTAAGTTATAAGTAATTAGGAAACCCTAATCTAATTAGGAAACCTAATTTCGAAATTAGAAATATTATTTTTCTAATTTAAAACCCTAGTTCGTGGGTTATAAACCCTAATGACCATTTTGACCCTAATTGCTTAATTAGTAATTTTAATTAGGATATATAAATCCTAATTAGCAAGATTGAATCATGATTAGTAAATTTTGATATAATTAGAAAATTCTAATTATAATTTAGAAATATTAATTTTTGATTTTTGAAAACCTAAATTGGAAATTCTAAAAATTAAATTGCCAAAACCTAAGATTTTCCAAACCCTAAACCCTAAGGGTCCAAATCCTAAACCCTAAGGGTTAGGCCATTTGCATAAATGCCATTAAAATTAAACGCTAAATGTCCATTTTGCCCTTTTTGCATTATTGTGAGATAACTTGCAAATCTTACCATATAATGGAGTTGGTGAGCAACTTCAACCACTCCATGTGCTAAAATATCCAGCCAACCAGCCGAAAATGATCAGATCCTAGCAACATGATATCATTTTTATAGATTAAAGAGAGAGAAGGCAACTTTACATTTCATTTTCTCCAAACCCATCCTCTCTCTAGAAATTCAGGACTAAGAGTGAGAGAGAGTGAGTAACCAAGCCATGATCAAGCTCTAGCAATTCTATAACAGATTCAAGGGTCAGAAATCAAAAATCAAATATCAAAGTTTTAAAGGTATAAAACCCTAATCTTAGAAAGCTGATTATTTGATGTTAGTTGTTGTAATTGATTGTTTAAAGATGTGTTATAAGGTGTCATTTAGAGATCTGGGTTGTTGGATCATGGATCCATAACATCTAGATGCTCGAAATAGAAGTTTTAGAAAATCTGGAAAAATATTGAAAAGTGGCCTGACAGTCGAATGTCAGGCCCTATAGATCAGTGTGTGTTAATGATTTATGGTGTTTGATGTTATAAATCTGTTCTTTGTAGTAAGGGCTTTGATCTGGGACTTGAATAAAGCTCATATCATGAGTAGATTTTAAGTTATTAAGGTTCAAAGTACATTGACCAACATTGACTGGCTGTTTCTGGGAAGCCTAGATTTGCCCAGAAGCGTGATAACGTTTTTGTAGGCCTTGATCTTGCTTGTGTTTTATGTTTTTGGTCGTGTTGTTGGTCGGATGTTATAGACCGGTATATGAACTACTAATCCATGCCATTAGATCACCTTGATTAATCACATAATTGTTTATATTTATGGCCAAACCTAGGTTGACCGACGGTCTGGGTTCCATTTCTGGAAAACCCAGATTCGTGAAGAACATGATTTCTGTCAGAGTTTGATTGGACTTGATTTTACGTATGAGTTGATGTTATTATGATATGATGTAATAGAAATGTACCCTGACATGTGTTTTATAAGATTGAATCATTATATTATACAAACAAAACCCAGAACTCAAGTTATAAGGATCGAGATATAGTACCATCGATTGTTCTTCATTTTCTGGAAAACCCAAAAATGAAGAATAGCTTTGTCAGGTTTTTGGAACAGCTTGAATCTCTCTGATTTGTTATGTTTTGGTTATGAAATTGATTGTTCATTATAGTATGACATAAGTACTAAGATCCTAACACTTAAACAAGCCCAGAAATCGACTGGAACCCAGATTCATTTGTGGTCAAACCTCATACCTTAGTTACTGACATGAAGGCTCAAGAACATGCCAAGAACACTATTAGCGACGGATTCGTCACCTAAGGCCTCTATAGCGACAGATAATTTCGAAAATTAATTATTAATTTCTGAAAATGATTTTTTTTAATTAAATAAATCGAAATAAATGGTTTTTAATTATTAAAAATACAAAATAAATTCTGAAAAATTATTTTAAAATCTAAAAAATAGTTTTTAATTATTTTGAGTATATTTCATAAATATTTAATATTTTTGGAATATAAATGGTATTTAATTTATTTAATTATAATATTAAATAAATTATTTAAAAATAATTTTAATACATAAAAAATCATGAAAAATAATATTATGATATAATAAAATATTTTAAGTTATTTTTAGTGACTTTTAATATTTTAGGATGAATTTCATTAATTAATCAATATTAATGATAGCTAACTTATTTAATAAATATATTAAATAAATTATGAAAAAAATAGAATTAATGATTTATAAATCATATAAAAATGATTTAAGTAGGATAAAAATATTTTAAGTTATAAAATATAACTTTTGATATTTTGTCATGAAAATATTAATATTTTAATATTAATAGCAATTATCGGATAATGAATTTAATTGTTTAAAAATCATATAAAGGTGATTTTAAAGTATTAAAAATACTTTGTGATATTATAAATATATTATAATATTATGACATGTATTTCATTAATATTTGATAATAAATAGATATTAATGATAAATGAATTAGGTGGTATTTATATTATATAAATACGATTTTAATGATTGAAAAATTATGATAAATAGTAATAATTATTACGAGCTTATGAAAATCATTTTGACTAATATCAAAATTATCTGAGATAATTGCTAAGTGTTAGGCAGAGTTTAATTGAACTTAGACTCGATAAAAGTCCGACTAGACCGTCGGAATGTCAGATTTGTGTCGGGTTCAACTCAGACTGCAATAGTTTGACTTGATACCGAGTCCTATGTGTGTTATAGACTGATAGGGTTATGTATTATATGTTATCTGTTTAGGTTATTCTATGTATATATATATATATATATATATATATATATATATATATATAATAGTATTATATTGTGATGATATTATTCTAATATTGGAGATCTATATTACTAATATTAGGTCTTCGGATAAAACGTTATAAATTGTGTAGCGGTAATCAACGGTTCAGACAAGTTTTACTTAATTCTACTAAGAGTTGTTTCATTCAGATATGCTTATGGGTAATTATTGTTGATTGCCATTGTAGAATTATACTTTGTACATATTACATATATAAGTCAGGTATGAAAGGCTGATCACCTTCATTACCCTTCGGTCCAGATATATTTGTTCATGTTATATACGTGTTCAGTCAAAAGTTTGTTTGTGCTAGTTCGCAATTATATTTTTGAATTATAGCCAGCTTATTATTCAAATCATTTTAATCATGATATATCATTAAATTATTGAACTTAAACTTGCTGGGCAATCTTATGCTCACCCTTGGTATATCATGATAAACATTACATATTAAGACGAATACGTCGAATACAAGGAAAGGTCAAAGACGGTTCCAGCTTTAGTTTACGTGTACGATTAGATTTGTAATAATAATGTATGATGATAATATTATGTATTAGACAAGTGATGTATTGTGTATAAATTAAAGTTACTCGACCTTGGGAAAAAGTGTGTAAAGTTTACTGTATAAACAATTTATGTTTATATCTTCTGCAAATAGTAATAGTTGTATAGAATGATCGAACCGGATCCGCGGTGATTCGGGACCCGGATCTACGGTGATTTGGGACCCAGATTCGGGTCCCTCACATAGGTCATACTAACGAAAGAATTCCTCGTCTCTCCCCTCCTCGTTCTTGCCTCACATCTCAGCCAGGGATCATTTCCCTAAGCTTTGATACCAACTGTGACGCCCCCAAAATAGGTATACATCACCCATTTTGAGTCGCCAAATACGTGGTACATAAATCAAATACAAACTTCTTTTATACAATACGTCAACAGCGTAGCTTAGAGTTTATACACGAATATTGTCTCATAGACAGTATTCAAACTCAAATAAATTCTCAATACATTTATTATCATACTATTTCATAAAATAGTGTGGACTACTATAACCACCATCTCGGACCGTCACTCTGTTCCTCGACTAGTCCCGACTACGTTCTCATTTCCTGAAGAGAACAATGAAAGCAATAGGGTGAGCTCAACTAGCCTAGTAAAAAATATTATGACTAAGATAATGCAGAATAAATTATCGTTAGCCTTCAACAGTGTTAAACAAATAAAATATAATAAACATCAAGTTTAACTGTAGCGGAATAAGTAATCCATTAGAAGAGTCAAGTAGAGCATGATATCTACTATCTTCTATAATTTAAAAAGGGTTTTCACCAACTTTATCGTTGAGACTCAACTTAATAAATAAGCCACATCATCGAATCATCCCTACACTACGGGCCACAGATATTCATGTAATCATCAATGGTCATGATTATACCGAATAATCCCTAGTCATAATCATACCAACAACTGTCCATCAATGCACTACAGGCCAATGAGGATTTTTGTCACATCATTTATAACATTACGGTCATGATTATACCGAATAATCCTTGGTCATAATCATACCAATCAATAGTACATCTATGCACGTAAGCCACATATGACTTTTACCACAATATAAGCATTAGGATGATGACAATGATATAAGAATTCAATTAAAAGAAAGAAATGGATAAATTTTTAAAGATTATAACTTAATTTATCTAGAATTCAATAATGTCCAAATTGTTAACATGATACTGCTTTGTGGAGTAAAATTCAAGAATAATATTGTATCACAAATGATTTGGACAGCAAAGAAATCAATTTTTGTCATGAATAATTTCTCAGGTGAATAGTACCCGAGTGAATAGTATCCCATGAATAGTACTTCGAGAATAGTATCTCGTAAATAGTACTTTGTGAATAGTACTCATGAATAGTACTTTGTGAATAGTACACGTGAATAATACTTTGTGAATAGTACCCCGTGAATAGTACCATAAAAATGAATATTACTCATGGACAGTACTCCGGTATGAAAAGCTTAAAATTTAACAAGAATGTACAGAAAATATCCTCGTGAAACGATACTAGATGAAGAGTAAATTTCAAGGATATTGTACTAATTTCACGGAGTATAGAAGCAATACTTTAACAAAATGAGGGTGTAATCAGGAATACAAGGCGAAATAATATTTCTCACATACTACAGAGTATGGAAGACAATATTATTCGTATGAATACTGAAAAAATAATATCCCTTACCTCAGAAGAAGACTGGATACTGAAAAAGTTAGGTAGCAGACTTCTCTTCTACTTTCTTTCTAAAGCTTCTCTCTCTATAACTTCTCTTTCTATAATTGCTCTTATGAGTCTTAGTGAATTGGTGAGAAATGAAGGAAGAATGATCTTCTATTTATAGGAAAATATAGTTTCGATAATTGTACGTTTTGGAGCTCGAAATATTACAGTATAATACCTTCTTCTTTTTCTTTATTTTTCATTTAGTCCTACAAGTATTATCAAACTTGCACCGCTTCCCCTGTGACGCCCCCAAATTCGGGTCTCTTTCAACCCGACAATTGGTGCTACACGGTACTCATAACTGTATATTCATTCTAATAAAACGACATCAAAATATGTGTTCCAACGACATTCTTATTACATTAATAATAACAAATCCCGTTCCCAGGTTCTTCAACCATTACATTCTTTATTCATCATAATATAATACATATACTTACTAGTCTATTACAAGATAAACTAATCATTTGTCTTCGCCTTGCCTTTATCTCTACTGAAAACTTCGGTTTGCTCATCCTTAGCTGTATTCATATGGTTCAAGCAAGAGTGAGCATAAGAAGCTCAGCAAGTACAACAATTTCATTTAAAAATCATGCTTGAAACATAGGAATCGTATATCTTCAGTAACTGAATAATAGTTACGAAGTACTATCAATAATTTAAAATAGCATTCGTTTTCCTTCAAAATGTTTTACAATAATAATATTTAGTAAAACATCAATTCTGGTCCAAGACCATGAGCATTTCATAATTTCTTTGAAAAGGACAACCTGACACGAAGTCCGTAAGTTCGGTATAGCTTACGAGCACTTCTAGGTGATCAGACTATAGTACTCTATGTTGATCAACAATACATCCCTTAAACATATGTATGTTTAAGTTTTGGCAACCTCACGTGCCCATCGAATAATCGATGAAAATACATTTGTTTGTTTATAAACAAACTTACCTTTGAATCCGTACCAAATACTTGGCATAGGATAGCTTTAGCAATTCTATATTGAAAGACTTGTAAATAAATCAATCAATCTATCAAGATTAGTCTAGCCGAGTTAAAACTGGCATCGACTCTTTCTTTAAAATCATACATGCATCTCATAACTTGAATCATTTGAAAACCTGGCTAACACGAAGGTTAGACAAGCATTTAGAAAAACTTGCCTTCAGCGTCTGTTATAGTATAATTACGTTTCCTTTGAGTCTTTACGGTCTCTATAACACATAATCAGATAACATACCACATTAGGTCATGAATGAACATACATGATTCCTAAAGAATCTTACCCTTCTTCTCAATCTAATTATGTATTTGATTTGTTATTTATTGGTATCGACTTTTCGTCGTTCTTTACATCATTCTTACCAACTTCTGTTTCTTTTATCACTTAAGTGAAATTATTTCATTATCACGACTCAGTTCGAGTTAAACATCCTTCCTTACGGCTTACTAATGTCCTTACATTATTAATCGAAACTTGATCGCCATTGGTGAAGTACCAACTTTGAATACCATTCATGGTTTACGTAATTACCCTTCACGTGCTTCTTTTAAATTATTCTTTCTTTTAACCTCTAATGCATTGCTTAAGGTTATACATCTAAATGATGATACATTAAGTTGATTAAGAATTTAATTCAATCTTTATTCTTTTCTCCTTTCCTTTACAATCAAAACCTTTCTTCTCCATCTACATTCTAGTGCTGGCGCTGCGGCGCCAGCTTTTGTACTGCATCTCGCTCTGCGGCGTCGCCCATTAGGGCTTGGAGACCGAACTCGGCGCTGTGACGCTAGTCCCTTTGTTAATGGTCGCGCTGCGGCGCCAACTAACAGTAGCTGATGCTCACTTTGGCGCTGTGGCACCGGTCCTTTAAGCTTGGAGTCGCGCCGCGGCGCGGACTCTGAGCCACATAAAATTTTGACAGACTTTTTGAATTGTGAGATTCCCAGACTCGTAACTTCTTCGTTATAAGTCCGAATTGGTTCGTTCAAGAGCCTACGGTTCACAAATCACGTACTCTTTGTGGTCACGCAAGAATTTTATCTATTCAACTTTGTTTGCTAAATATTCACTTATTAGTCCATTTTTAATGAAAACGATAAACGTTCGTGAACGTTCAACGCTCGTTTCTTCGTTCTAAGTCAGAATTCGGTCATTCTCGAGTTCACAACTCTATAATGCAAAATAAGACTTATCTCCATTGAAAGCCAACGTTTCCAAGCTCAATATCAAAATTTAACTTCCATTCTGAGAATTTCACGAATTCGACGATTATCGTCCAATCGTGTTAATTCCGGCAAAACTTCGTTACTTAATATTTGTTCATCATTCTAAATGAATTCAATCCATTATATAAACATCTCCACCTACATATTACAACATCTTATTTTCATGTGAAATCATTACGTGTTCTTCATGAACTTATTTACCTATTAAGGTATAACATACTTATGTTTCCCATTTCTCATGACTTATGTCTTCTTTTCATATGACTTATTATGATTCAAGACCTCTAACCATCATCCTTTCTTCATCTTATCATACCAATTTCATTAATGTAAATATGTTACAAATTCTTCTTAAGTTCACAACTTCATTCATTGCTTATCTTACAACTTGACATAATTACGGCTTACTAATACTTAAGCCCTTTGAGTCATCATTCCAACCCCTTCTTAACATACATATTCTACCAATACCCCTTCTCTAACAATGGAAGAGAAAGAGAATCATGGTTTATGAATACTTACTCTTTGATGATCACTTGCTAAACCTTATCTTCTTCTTGCTTCTTGAAAATCTAACAAAGGAAATCTAACTTTTATGTGCTTATTCTCTCTACCAAATAAGCACTTCACTTGTTGGATGAAATTAACCAACCACAAATGAGCTAACAAGTCCTCTATTTATAGGATGGCTAAGGTTGGGGCACTTTGGTCATTAAATCATCCCACCTCCTTAACAACCTCCTTACTATTCCTTACTTAACACTTAAGTAAACTTGCTCCCTACTTTTATTACTTGGTCACCACACTTTTTGCTTAGTCATTAAGTTAACTTGTTCCTCACAACTTCTATTCTTTGCTTGCCCATCACAACACTTAGTCATTAAGTTATTTTACTTGCTCATCACCTTGGATCACCCATGGGTTGCCCCATGGTTCATGCCTACCTATTGGATACTTACTTTGGGTCTTTCATTTAATTAGCTTAATTAGTTTGCTTATTCTTGTGGGCTTGCATTAAAAAATCTTTGGGCTTCACATTACAAACACTTAGCTTAAAGCCTTATAACGTATACTCTACGTATAATTCTCGTATTCTAACTCGTATACTTATTTAATATACAACATTTCATCATTCATACTTGCTCGTATAATACCTCATATTATACTCTTATTCATTACTTCGTACAATACTTATGTATCATACAATCATTGATTTATTTTATTAATCACATTAAATTTCTTCTCGTAAATCATTTTCCCTAATCGTTAGGTTTTAAGTCCGCGGGCGAAAAACTGCATTTTTTATAACTGAAATATTATTGGATATTTCATCTCACCTTGATATTCTATCATTGCATATTTTTCGAAAGTTCAAAAATAATTCCTGAGCAGAAATGTGTGAATAGTGTTTTTCAAAAAAAATTTCGGAAAACTTTTATTTTCGTCTTGAAAATTCAAACACTTTAATTCTGTCACGTAGCCAAAATACTACGACATTTTGACATGTCTAGGTTATAGAACGAACTTCAAATAGCTTACTCCCTTAAATAATCAATTAAATTCATTTAATTCTCATAATTAAATAAAATTTTAATTCTCCTAAAAATCCGATTTTTCTCGGGCGTTACATTCTTCCCTCCTTATAAGGATTCTGTCCCCAGAATCTCGCTATACCTAAATAAACAAATGAGGAAATTTTTTTCTTCATTTTAATCTCGAGTTCCCACAATGCTTCTTCGACATTGTGGTTCTTTCCGTAATTTAACTTCTAACTCTGTTTTCGCCATTTCCGTTATTAACTCATTCTGAGTTGTTAACATCGATAGCTTTTCCCTACTCTTCCTTACTTAACGCATCGGCTTCTACGTTTACCTTCCCTGTATGATACAACATATCACAGTCATAATCTCTTATCCATTCTAATCATCTTCTGTACTTCATTTTCAACTATTTCTATGTGGATATATATTTCAGACTCTTAGAGTCCATGTACATCTCACCTTTCTACCCGCATAAATACTATCTTCAGATTTTATTTTTCTTTTCAAAAACTACAGCTGCCAATTATAGATCATAAGTAGGATAGACCTTCTCCTAATCCTTTAACTGGCGTAATGCATATGCAATGACCTTGCCATGCTATAAGAGCACGCAATCTCGTCATCTATGCAAAACATCGAGATACACTATAAAATTCCTCGTATCATCTGATAAAGACAATACAGATGACTCACTTATCTTTCTTTTCTCACATCTCATTCCCAACATCCCTATCAATTTGCCACTGACTTGCCCAGCGCCCCTTACGAAAAACCTAACTTCAATACATCAGTCAACCCAAACGACATAACTAGAAACTTGTCATAACTATAACGAGTTCGGAACATCATCTTAGGTACCTTCCCTCTTCCTCACTTTCAACTGACGATAACCCATACACAAATCTATCATGGAAAAATACTTTGCCCCTTTCAATTGATCAATTAGATCATCAATCCTGGGAAACGGTTATTTATTCTTAACCGTTAACTAATTAGTCATATATTTAACTTACGCATTGGTTTAATTAACTTTACTTCTTAGGGTTCGTGTTCTTACAGCTTCATGTCATACAGAGATGTCTTACTTAATACGTTCATCATCTTTGATGATTTATATTCTTATCTTCTTCTTATTACTTCTCTAGGTCTCAGCACACATCGCTTCTCTGCTAGTAGTCCATATGGTACTCTGAATGGCTTCTCACAAACAACCAACAAACAAGTTCCCGTCTCATCTACACTGTCATCATAGTGAGTTAGATCGGTTGCCAGTTTCGTATATACCTTCGCTCTCTAAAGGAATTGTTTAGCCCAGTTCCCATATGTCAACCATCAAAGGTTACGATTGTACCACAACCTAAACTTGTCTTAACATCCTTCTAGATTACGTCATAATTAGACAACAAGAATTTTCCAGTGTTTTATTACCGTAAAAATACCACCTTGGGTTTATTAGAAAACCAAAGATTCACACTTTTCCTTAGACCATTTGTTAAGGTTCTTTGGTTAATCAACCCATTCATACCGAGAATTACTTCAAATTCTCTCAACTTTATCGGTAATTATCTATCGATACTTGCTTACCTTTATTATTCATGAAATAATTTCCACAAATATAATCAATGAAAGTTATTTCCTCCTCCTCGACCTTAATGTTTAAAGGTACTTATACTCGTTTTCAAACAGACTCCTAGATGAGTCTTTCCACATGTCTTACACACTTTGATCTTATGCTTAGGATCCCCTTGTCCTACTTCAGTATTACCGGAGTTAAGATTCTTTCTTTTTGGTATACTGCCACTGGCATTCTCTGCCTTGGTTCCTCCCTCTCCCTTGCTCTTATTTTCCCTCTCTTTGTGGTATTGAGTCAACGCCTCACCTCCACCCTCTGCTATAATTACCTTCTCCAGAATGGTCCCATAGGAAACCCTCTGTAACACCGCAATCCTACTATAGAGCCAGGGTTTCAGGCCATGCTCAAACCTACGAGCCTTCCTCTCCTCAGTGTCCACTTGGTGTGGAACAAACCTTGCCAATTCATTGAATTTGGCCGCGTACTGGGGAACCGTCACGTCCCCTAGTTCAAGTTCTAAGAACTTAATACCCATCCTCCCTTGCATGCTTGTAGGGAAATAATTCTCAAAGAAAACCTTCTTGAATTGTTCCCACGTTACCACATCTGTTCCAGCCCCATCCTGGTGAGCCTCCCACCAAAAGTTGGCTTCTCCTTTCATCCTGTAAGTCACAAAAGAAGTCTTTTGCGCCTTAGCTACGTTTGTAATAACAAACGCCTTCTCTATTTCTTTTACCCATGTCTGGGCCTCTATTAGATCCATCGTTCCTTTGAACTCCGGTGGACCTATGCTTTTAAACTCTTTAAAGGTAGTCGTTCTGGCTACCCTAGGTTCTACAATTACTCTACCCCCGGGTTGGTTAAATGCAGCCGTTAATAAATTAACGAACTCTTGCATAGGGTTGTTTTAACCCCCTTGGTTATCACTACGTGATTCTGCTTCCTGATTACGTTGTCTTCTCCTAGGCGGCATTATGCTGAATAAATAAAATTTCATTATTATCTATTTACTCACTTCGTTATTATTCGCCATATACCAACTCATACCATAACAAGGAATGTTACATGAAAACTTCATTATATTCATATGCTTCTTCATAGTTTAAAACTATTTACAATTTGTTCTCCATAGCCAAAAGCTATTACAGTTCTATCCCGAATTTTAAACTTCACAAAAGTTGGGATTTACAAAAAGACTACCATTTTTTTTACAAAAGAGGGTTTTACGTCACTACACACATATTTATAACTTTAGACTTTTAATAATGCATAACAACATCCTCGTGTTTCTCATTCGCAATCTTCGTTACAGTATCCCAACTAATAGTATGTCGAGTTTGTCCTGACTCCATGGGATGACAAGCAACTTTCAGCTTGAAATCCTTATGAGCACTCTTATGGATGTAAGACATCCGTGCTATCTTCTGGTATTTCTCAACCAGTTCCCTACGAAGCTCATCGACCTCCTTCTTAAAATCCTTAGCCTTATTTATCATGAGCACCTTCTCATCATGCTCTGACTCAAAATCTACTTCTGCAGACTCCTTCGCGACATAAAGAGCATTAATCTCTTTATTCTAATTATGCACCACTGTACTCAATTACGCATTCTTGTCAAGCTCTGCCAGATACAATGACCTCATTGCATCTGGAGGTGATGACTCTGGTATAGGTACCATCGTACCAACCGACATTACCTCCATTCCCTCCTCCACATCGTTCATCATATGAAGATATAATGCTATATCCATCTCTCCCTCGGAGTTGTTTTCCTCAGAAAAGTACTCCTCTGGTTCTAACTCCTCTAGAATCACTAATGGTACCTCCGTCACTGGTATGGGTACAAGCTCTACTCTGTTCACCAACTCGTCGTTCACCACGTGTATATCTCTATACATCAAGCTATCGTTCGACATCCTACAATAACACATATGTTGATTAGTATATAACACACCATAGTATAAGAACAAATTACATTTAATTTATTTAGGGTTACTTTCCATCTTTTAAATCTTCCTGTACTGAGTTTCCTCAATACTTTATTGACTCATTCAACTCAAGTTAAGCTCGAGTTTACTTCCTTCTGACTTCTCTTCCTTAACGAGGTTATTAGCCTAAGGTTCTCCCCTCCTTAAGTTTTATAACCTAATGCTTTGATACCAACCTATGACGCCCCCAAATCCGGGTCTCTTTCAACCCGACAAATGGTGCTACACAGTACTCATAACTGTACATTCATTCTAATGAAACGACATCAAAATATGTGCTCCAACGACATTCTTATTACATTAATAATAATAAATCACGTTCCTAGGTTCTTAAACCATTACACTCTTTGTTCATCATAATATAATACATATACTTACTAGTTTATTACAAGATAAACTAATCATTCGTCTTCTCCTTGCCTTTATCTCTACTGAAAACTTCGGTTCGCTCGTCCTTAGCTGCATTCATATGGTTCAAGCAAGAGTGAGCATAACAAGCTCAGCAAGTACAACAATTTCATTTAAAAATTATGCTTGAAACATAGGAATCGTATATCTTCAGTAACTGGATAATAGTTACGAAGTACTATCAATAATTCAAAATAGCATTCGTTTTCCTTCAAAACGTTTTACAATAACAATATTCAGTAAAACATCAATTCTGGTCCAAGACCATGAGCATTTCATAATTTCTTTGAAAAGGACAACCCGACACGAAGTCCGTAAGTCCGGTATAGCTTACGAGCACTTCTAGGTGATCAGCCTATAATACTCTATGTTGATCAACAATACATCCCTTAAACGTATGTACGTTTAAGTTTTGGCAACCTCACGTGCCCATCGAATAATCGATAAAAATACATTTGTTTGTTCATAGACAAACTTACCTTTGAATCCGTACCAAATACTTGGCATAGGATAGCATTAGCAATTATATATTGAAAGACTTGTAAATAAATAAATCAATCTATCAAGATTAGTCTAGCCGAGTTAAAACTGGCATCGCCTCTTTCTTTAAAACCATACATGCATCTCATAACTTGAATCATTTGAAAACCTGGCTAACACGAAGGTTAGACAAGCGTTTAAAAAAACTTGCCTTCAGCGTCTACTATAGTATAATTACGTTTCCTTTGAGTCTTTAAGGTCTCTACAACACATAATCAGATAACATACCACATTAGGTCATGAATGAACATACATGATTCCTAAAGAATCTTACCCTTCTTCTCAATCTAATTATGTATTAGATTTGTTATTTATTGGTTTCGGCTTTCCATCGTTCTTTACACCATTCTTACCAACTTCTGTTTCTTTTATCACTTAAGTGAAATTATTTCATTATCACAACTCAGTTCGAGTTAAACATCCTTCCTTACGGCTTACTAATGTCCTTACATTATTAATCGAAACTTGATCGCCATTGGTGAAGTACCAACTTTGAATACCATTCATGGTTTACTTAATTACCCTTCACGTGCTTCTTTTAAATTATTCTTTCTTTCAACCTCTAATGCATTGCTTAAGGTTATACATCTAAATGATGTTACATTAAGTTGATTAAGAATTTAATTCAATCTTTATTCTTTTCTCCTTTCTTTTACAATCAAAACCTTTCTTCTCCATCTACATTCTAGTGTTGGCGCTGCGGCGCCAGCTTTTGTACTGCATCTCGCGTTGCGACGTCGCCCATTAGGGCTTGTAGACCGGACTCGGCGCTGCGGCGCGAGTCCCTTTGTTAATGGTCGCACTGCGGTGCCAACTAACAGTAGCTGATGCTCACTTTGGCGCTGCGGCGCCGGTCCTTTAAGCTTGGAGTCGCGCCGCGGCGCGGACTCTGAGCCACATAAAATTTTGACAGACTTTTTGAATTGTGAGATTCCTGGACTCGTAACTTCTTCGTTATAAGTCTGAATTGGTTCGTTTAAGAGCCTACGGTTCACAAATCACGTTCTCTTTGTGGTCATGTAAGAATTTTATCTATTCAACTTTATTTGCTAAAAATTCACCTATTAGTTAATTTTTAACGAAAATGATAAACGTTCGTGAACGTTCAACGCTCGTTTCTTCGTTCTAAGTCAGAATTCGGTCATTCTCGAGTCCGCAACTCTATAATGCCAAACAAGACTTATCTCCATTGAAAACCATTGTTTCCAAGCTCAATATCAAAATTTGACTTCCATTCCGAGAATTTCACGAATTCGACGATTATCGTCCAATCGTGTTAATTCCGGCAAAACTTCGTTACTTAATATTTGTTCATCGTTCTAAATGAATTCAATCCATTATATAGACATCTCCACCTACATATTACAACATCTTATTTTCATGTGAAATCATTACGTGTTCTTCATGAACTTATTTACCTATTAAGGTATAACATACTTATGTTCCCATTTCTCATGACTTATGTCTTCTTTTCATATGACTTATTATGATTCAAGACCTCTAACCATCATCCTTTCTTTATCTTATCATACCAATTTCATTAATGTAAATATGTTACAAATTCTTCTTAAGTTCACAACTTCATTCATTGCTTATCTTACAACTTGACATAATTACGGCTTACTAATACTTAAGCCCTTTGAGTCATCATTCCAACCCCTTCTTAACATACATAGTCTACCAATACCCCTTCTCTAACAATGGAAGAGAAAGAGAATCATGGTTTATGAATACTTACTCTTTGATGATCACTTGCTAAACCTTATCTTCTTCTTGCTTCTTGAAAATCTAACAAAGGAAGTCTAACTTTTTTGTGCTTATTCTCTCTACCAAATAAGCACTTCACTTGTTGGATGAAATTAACCAGCCACAAATGAGCTAACAAGTCCTCTATCTATAGGATGGCTAAGGTTGGGGCACTTTGGTCATTAAATCATCCCACCTCCTTAACAACCTCCTTACTATTCCTTACTTAACACTTAAGTAAACTTGCTCCCTACTTTTATTACTTGGTCACCACACTTTTTGCTTAGTCATTAAGTTAACTTGTTCCTCACAACTTCTATTCTTTGCTTGCCCATCACAACACTTAGTCATTAAGTTATTTTACTTGCTCATCACCTTGGATCACCCATGGGTTGCCCCATGGTTCATGCCTACCTATTGGATACTTACGTTGGGTCTTTCATTTAATTAGCTTAATTAGTTTGCTTATTCTTGTGGGCTTGCATTAAAAAATCTTTGGGCTTCACATTACAAGCACTTAGCTTAAAGCCTTATAACGTATACTCTACGTATAATTCTCGTATTCTAACTTGTATACTTATTTAATATACAACATTTCATCATTCATACTTGCTCGTATAATACCTCATATTATACTCTTATTCATTACTTTGTACAATACTTATGTATCATACAATCATTGATTTATTTTATTAATCACATTAAATTTCTTCTCGTAAATCATTTTCCCTAATCGTTAGGCTTTAAGTCCGCAGGCGAAAAATTGCGTTTTTCATAACTGAAATATTATTGGATATTCCATCTCACCTTGATATTCTATCATTGCGTATTTCTCGAAAGTTCAAAAATAATTCCCGAGCAAAAATGCGTGAATAGTGTTTTTCGGAAAATTTTTTGAAAAACTTTTATTTTCGTCTTGGAAAATTCAAACACTTTAATTCTGTCATGTAGCCAAAATACTACGACGTTTTGACATGTCTAGGTCATAGAACGAACTTCAAATAGCTTACTCCCTTAAATAATCAATTAAATTCATTTAATCCTCATAATTAAATAAAATTTTAATTCTCCTAAAAATCCGTTTTTTCTCGGGCGTTACATCCCCTAATAGTAAATCATGTTAATCAATAGTAAATCATGTGACTCAATAGTTCTAAACATGTGAAAAAAATAATTACAGTATAGTACCTTCAACTATACCTCCATTTTTAACTTAGTCATGTAAGTATTTTCAATCTTGCACCAACTCCCCTAATAGTAAGAATGTGAAATAATAGTACACACATGTGAACAAATAGTTATAATCATGTGAATCAATTACAATTAATTGCTCATTTATCCGGTTAATTACCCGATTGGTCAATATAACCTCCAGACATCAATTATTATTGAAATAAATGTCGATTTTCACTAACACTAATAATTTCCACATAATGGAACTATCAATTTCATCTTTAATCAACACGAACTTATTCATCATTAATATTATAATTCACAATATTTAACAACCAGGTCGTTCCCAGGAAAGAGGGGGTTTTCTGATAAGGATTTCTTCTTATTGGCGCACAATTAGGTGACTAAATCTCTTCTTGACAGAACTTCTAGACATTGTCAATATTGTAAATAATAATATGAATAACTTTGTTGTCTCAATTATTGATTTAATAATATAACATATTATGCAGATGATACTATGACAATAATCGAATCAATAATATGAGAGATATTATGCAGCAATTACTGTAGCAATAATTGACTATAACTGAGTGACTTCTTGCGTAAGCATCAATAATCAATACAGTGTGCTACTATGAAATCACGCGTATTACTATACTTTTACTACCGGGTAGTTCAACAGTTTTAACGGTAACACTTCCGCCGTTATTATTATAAAAAGATAATTCTGTTGTTTTCTAACTACGACAATACTTCTGTTGTGGGGTCCACCAATGATTGTGCCGTCGTACGAATATTCCCTGTTAAAATGAATATTCCCTGTTAAAATGAATATTCCCCAACACAACGAATATTTTATATCAACTCGCTTACTTTGCAAAATTTTCAAATATCACTCTTAACTATAACATTATCTCAAATCCACACCATAATATTTAAAAAAAATATTTCGAGAAATTTAAATCTTTATTCATAAAATTTGGGGTCTCACAGGTAGGATTTGAACATATTGATTAATTGCAATTATGGGAAATTAATTGATAATGTGTTGATTAATAATTATTATGAATAAATAATAATTAATGAGTAAGAGATTAATAAATATTATATGATTATATTTACTTGATTAATTTGTGCAAGCATACAAAATAGTAAACCACGTTCATTCCTCCCTTTTCGGTACACATTCAACCAGACTGACCCACTTATTGTTGGAAATTGGGTAGATGATGTCCGTGTCCAACTATTTCAGGATTTCTTTCTTCACTACTTCTTTCATGATTGGGTTGATACGTCTTTGTTGCTCCACTGTCGGTTTTGCATCGTCTTCCATCAGAATTTTTTGCATGCAAAAGGATGGGTTGATTCCCTTGATATCTGCAATTGTCCATCCTATGGCCGATTTGTAATCTCTAAGCACTCTCAGCATCTTTTCTTCCTGCAATTCGTTAAGTGCAGTAGAAAAAATAACAGGTAAAGAATTAGAATTGCCTAAATATGCATACCTGAGATGTTTAGGGAGTGGCTTAAGTTCAAGAGTAGGTGGCTCCTCCAATGAAGGTTTCATCCTTGTTGTGGCTTTTTCCTCCGTGTGCAATGGTTCAAAGGGTGCTTTAAATCTGCTAACTCGTGGCAGGGGGTCTAGCATCTGCAAGTAATCCACAAATTTCGGATCATCTAAATCTTTATCTCCTAATAATGTTGTTTCTAATGGATCATTAGCCAAACTTTTAACCATGTCTTCGCTGATTATCTGATCAATGGCATCTATCCTGAAACACCCATCTTCATCCGTGGGGAATTGCATGGCCTTGAAAACATTGAACTTTAGTTATTGATCTTGGATCCTCATCGTTAGTTCTCCTTTTTGTATGTCGATGAGCGTCTTACCCGTAGCCAAGAAAGGTCTCCCTAGGATAATTGGGATGTTCTTATCTTCCTCAAAATCCAGAATTATGAAATCCGCGGGGAATATAAATTTGTCAACCTTAACCAAAAGGTCCTCCACAATGCCTCTCGGGTACGTGACTGACCTATCCGCCAACTGCAATGCGATGTTCGTAGGCTTCGGAGCTGGCAAACCCAATTTTGTATAAACTGATAACGGCATAAGGTTCACACTTGCCCCCAAATTACATAAATAGTTGTTGAACGCCATGTTCCCAATCGTGCACGGAATGGTGAAACTCCACGGATCTTTCAACTTTGGTGGCAACTTTCGCTGTAAAACTGCACTACACTCCTCTGTTAATGCCACTATTTTGAAATCTTCCAACTTCTTTTTCCTGGACAAAATCCCTTTCATGAATTTAGCATAACTTGGCATCTGCTCTAGGGCTTCTGCAAAAGGGATGTTCATATGAAGTTTCTTAAACACTTCCAAAAATTTCACAAATTGCTTATCTAATTTCTACTTTTGGACTCTCTGATGAAACGAAGGTGGAGGATAGACAACTGGTTTACCATCTAACTTTGTTTGTTCAACTTGCTTTTCCTCACCTTATTTTTCGTCAACCACTTTGTTCTCATCAGCATTGTCATTCGTTCTAACTGAATTTTCTGCACTTTTCACATCTAGATGTTTTCCACTTCTCAAAGTTATTGCCTGGAACTGTTCGTGATTTCCCTTCGAATTTCTTTCGGTGTCACTAGGTAGAGTCCCTTACGGTCTATTGTTCAATGCTAATGCAATTTGTCCTATTTGATTTTCCAAATTCTTGATGGCTATCTCTTGTGATTTCATGGCCATTGCTTGATTTTTTATAGCCGCCTCGTTGCTTGTTATATACTTAGACAACAACTCCTCTAAATCTGATTTCCTCTCTTGATGTTGAGCTGATTGTTGTTGTTGATTCTAAAATCCTGGGGATAAGATGGGCGTGGAGCTTGCTGATGCTGATTATTACTCCACGAAAGTTAGGATGATTCTTATTCCCTGGATTGTATGTATTATGGTACGTATTATGTGGAATTCTGTTGTAGCTACCCATAAATTGTAATGACGCTGGGTTGATTGCACATTGATCTGTAGGATATTTTTCTGCGCACAATTCACAAATAACTGCAACTTGATGTGTCTGTACCCTTGACCAAGCATCGAACTTCTTGGCGAGTGCTGAAATCTGCGCTGTTATTGTCGTCACTCCATCTCACTCTAACACTTCAGCTACCGTAGGTTATGTCACTCTTGCTGTGGGCCACTGATAATTGTTAGTTGTCATTGTCTCTATAAATTGATACGCCTCCTCATACTTCTTTGCCATAAAAGCTCCACCCGAAGCTGCATCAATACTGGTCCTGAGATTCCTATGTAATCCATTGTAAAATGTGTTCATCTGCAACCACTTAGGCAATCCATGATGTGGGTATTTTCTGAGTAACTCTTTGTATCTCTCTCATGCCTCGTACAATGATTCCCCATGTTGCTGATCAAATATAGTAATCTCATTTCTCATCTTTGCAGTCTTTGCTGGCGGGAAAAATTTAGCTAGAAACTTCTGAGCCAGGTCATCCCATGTAGTTATTGAACCCGATGGTAGAGAATAAAACCAACTTTTCACCTTGTCCCGCAGAGTGAATGGGAACAAACAAAGGCTGACTGCTTCATCCGACACCCCATTGTATTTGAAAGTGTCGCATATCTCCAGAAAGCTGATCAAATGTTCATTCGGATCATCATTTGCAAGTCCCCCAAACTGAACCGAGTTTTGGATCATCTGAATAGTCCCAGGCTTAATCTCGAATGTGTTCGCATCTATAGCAGGCATGGTGATACTCGACTGCAACTCAGTCACCTTGGGTATAACAAAGTCCCTCAACGTTTTCTGGTCTTCGGCAACCATTGCTTCTTCTTTTTCAGAATTTTCGAAATCGTCCTTGTTTCCTTAATCCACTTACTTAGCCTTTGAAAGCGTCCCTCAATGTCGTCCTCGAAAGGAAGCAAATTTGGATTTTTGGATCGAGTTTGCATAAATCAACTTCAAAAACCTGAAATAAGACGAACAAAATAAAAACAAAAATGTTTAAGTAAAACTATACTAATTAAACTGATATCGCAAAATATTAAAATCTATACTAAAGTCCCCTACAACGGCGCCAAAAACTTGTTGGATAAAATCTAGTTACGCACAACACGTAAGTATACGTGGTCAACAAGTAATATAATAGTAAGTAGAGTATCATTCCCATAGAGACTAGCAAAGAAATTAACTCTCACAAGTATCAATTTTCTATTAATCCAAAATTTATTAAACCAATCAATTTCAAGTTTTTAACTAAAAGTATTAAAAATATTAAAATTACCAAACAATCAATAAACCCTAAAAACTGAATTTTCAAACAAATATTGGAGAATTAGACTTACGACTTCACTCTAAGCATCACTCTGATTATTACATCTTATTCTAGTTTAATTCACTATCCCAGTTTATTAATCAAGAACACGTATGTAGAACTAGACACCTCTCGATGTACTAATATCGTATTAACTCATTTCCTTAAACACTTTAATCAACTAACTCACTATATCTCTATGTGAATTACAATTAAAGAAGGTTTAAGTTTAAGTTGTTTATCTGATTACATGTGATGTCAAGCATATCTCTATCCTAACATTCATCAAGATTCTGTTCATTCACAAAATTCAAGAACACATGCTATATTAACAAAGTATAAACTTGTACTTCCTCTCTAGAATCCATACAAGTCCACAAAGAATTTTGGATCAAGAAATTCATAAATTCAAGCTCAAATTAATATAGATAAACTGAATAACAGCTTATTAAACTGAAAATCAAAGATTACATAACCATTGTTCCACTTAAAGATTCGTCATAAGCCTAAAAAGTATTTAGTTCATCATCAATGAAATAACAATTGAATAAATTAAAGATAACATCCGTCCAATTACAAATATAAGACTAGAGAAGAAGAATAATTCAGAACACCCTTCACTTTATCCTTAATCTGCAATTGATATGAAAATCCTTCAATTATCTTCACTACAATGCTTGTTCCAAAAATATGTCTTTAATCTCTGTTAATCGCCTTCCATCTCTTTGATCTTGTTGTTTGATGTAATTATATGTTTACACACACATTCTGATTGCAATCCCATGCCATTTAGAGTCCCAAAGCATTCCAATTACTTCAACTCACGTTCTACCAGTGTTTGAAACCAAATAGAACTGCTCTGTCTCGGACCCCCCGGCCCAGCGGGGGTATTAGCTTGCAATTAGCCCGCCCCGGCGGGCCTAGCTCTTGTTAACTTAGTTGAAGACCCCCCGCCCCGGCGTGGGTGTAAGGCATAAAAAGGCCCGCCCCGGCGGGGGTAGGCTGTGACTTCTGATCATGCATTGCTCCAAACTTTCCCAATTTCTTGCTATAATTACACCCTGTTTGATCATTTGCCACACCACCAAACCTACACGAAAAATAACAATAAACAAGTAAAAATTACCAAAAAAAACAAGGAATTAACACCAATTAAGCTTGAGTTAGGAACCGATTTGCGGGGATGAAACCCACTTATCAAAATTCCCCAAACTTAAAGCGTGCTAGTCCTCGAGCATAAAACAAACTAACATGTTATACAGTGCAATGATATGTAATTTATCTAATCTATATGTTTACGAATCCAACAATATTATTGAAACCCTAATTTAGGGGCTTAAAGGCTTAAGTGTATTAATTACAAACCTAATTAGGGATAACCCTAATTGATTAGTTAGAAAACCCTAATTTCTGGATTAGAAACCCTAATCTATAATTAGGGAAAACCTAATTGTTAATTTAATAATTATAATGTTAATTAGAAAACCTTGATCCTAATTAACAAGCCCTAATGTGATTAGGAAATCTTTAATATAATTAGGAAACCCTAATTATAATTTAGAAATCTTAATTTTCTAATTTTAAAACCTAATTAGAAAAAATAAAAATAAATTAATTTTTAAAACCTTTGGGTTAAACCCTAAGGGTTAAACCCTAAGGGTTGTAGCAAGTTACTATTAAGCCCTTAAAAATGAATGCAAAATGTCTAAATTACCCTTTGTGCATTATTGTAGGTTACTTGCAATTCTTGCCAAATGTGAGTTGTTCAGCAACCCTAGCTATATCCCATGTACCTATATCAATTATATCAGCCATATACATTGTATTCCTTAAATATATAGGATTAAAGTGAGAGAAAGCTCACTTTACTTTTCATTTTTGCCAACCTCCTTCTTTCTCTAAAAATCCGAAATTTAGAGTGTGTGTGTGTGAGAGAGAGAGAGAGAGAGAGAGAGAGAGAGAGAGAGAAAAGATAAGCCATGTTCAACATTTAGCCTCACAAGATCATATCATCAAGATCAAGCATGAAAGTGGTATAAAACCCTAAACTTGCTAGATCTTCAAGATTTGTGCTAATGTTGTTAGTTGTTGTTTATATCAGTGTTAGACGGTGTCAATTAGTGATCTGGGTTGTTACTTCTAAGATCTATAACATCTAGATGCACGAAAATCAAAATTTTAAAACTAATCTATGAACCCTAAAATATGGCCTGACAACCGAATGTTAGGGCTCATAGATCATTACCTATTATTTGTTTTTGTGTTTTAAAGGTTTATAGTTGTAGTATGTTGTGAGGGCTTTGATCTGGAACTTGAATCAAGCCCAGATCATGTGTAGATTGTAAGTTATTAAGGGTCAAAGTATGTTGACCGACATTGACTAACTATTTCTGGGTAACCCAGATTTCCCAAGAAGCCTCTGACAAGATTTTCTAAGCTTCTGATCTTGCATGTGTTAGATAGTTTGGCCAAGTTGTTGTTGTTATGTTGTAAACTTGTATGTGAACTAAACATACAAGTCATTAGAACACCCAGATCATGTATAGGATCCAAGATAATCAAGGTTAAACGTGGGCTGACCGACAGCCTTATTAAGAAATCTGGAAAACCCAGATTTATCAAGAACACGATTCTGACAGTAGTTTGACCGGGGTTGATCTCTCACCTGTGTTGTTGTTAGGTTGATGTAATGTATTAGAAATGTACCCTGACATGTATGCTACAAGATTTAGCCATTAGATCATACAAAGTGAAACAGAATGAAAGATATGAAGATCGAAAGTAGCTAACTCAAACTATTCTTCATTTCTGGGTAACACAGAAATTTAACACAGCTTCTGATATGATTTTTGAGAGCTAATAACTCTCTTCTCTGTTGGTTAATGACCATGAAACTTGATTGAAGTTGAAGTATTACATGAATACTACAATCTTGAAACTATAGCCAGCCCAGATAAGCTTAGGATCATGGATCAAAGGGTGGTCAAACCTGGTAACTCGACAACTGGCTATGAGTTTCTGGGTTTTCTCAAGAACACTCACGAACACCTATACCGACGGTTCTGTCGCTATAGGGCCCTTTAGCGACAGTTCCTTAATAAAGTTAATTATTTTATTTAATAAATAGATAAAAAATAGTTTTTAATTATTAAAAATACAAAATAAATTCCTAAAAATTATTTTAAAGCTTAAAAATGGATTTTTAATTATTTTGAATATATTTCATTAATATTTAATGTTTTTAGAATATTAATGGTATTTAATTTATTTAATTATAATATTAAATAAATGAGTTAAAAATGATTTTAATATTTGAAAAATTATTTTGAATATATTATATTAATATTTAATATTTTTGGAATATTAATGGTATTTAATTTATTTAATTATAATATTAAATAATCAGTTAAAAATGATTTTAATACTTAAAAAATCATTTAAAATTATATTACGGTATAAGAAAAAATTTTAAGTTATTTTTAATGACTTTTAATATTTTGTGATGAATTTAATTAATTAATTAGTATTAATGGTAATTAATTTATTTAATAATTTTATTAAATAAATTATGGAAAAATATAATTAATGATTTAAAAATCATATAAAAATAGTTTAAAGGTTATAAAAATATTTTAAGTTATAAAATATAACTTTTGATATTTGTCATGAAAACATTAATATTTAATATTAATGGCAATTATCGGGTATTGGATTTAAATGTTTAAAAATTATATAAATATGATTTTAAGGTATTAAAAATACTTTGATATATTATAAATATATTATAATATTATGTTACGATTTTTATTAATATTTAATATTAAATAAATATTAATGATAATGGAATGAAGTGGTATTTAATTCATATAAATATGATATTAATGATTGAAAAATCATGATAAATTGTAGTAATTATCTGAAAATTATTATGAGCTTATGAAAAATATTTTGACTAATAATAAATTATCTAAGATATTTGTGAACCAGTTTAGACCAAGTCTTAGTGATAATAGGCTCGATATTTATCCGACTAGGCCGTCGGGATGTCAGAATTGTGTCGGATTTAATTCAGACTACAATATTTTGACTTGATACTAGGTCTTATGTGTTGTATAGACTGATAGGGTTATGTGTGTATGTGTTGAGGTTATTCTATGATTATATATAATAGTATTATACTGTGATGATATTATTCTAACTTGGAAATCGATATTATTAATATTAGGTCTTCAGACAAAGCTAAATAGGTTGTGTAACAGTAATCAACCGAACATGCAAGTTTACTTGAACTATTCTTTTTACTTGTGATTGATCATTGGTGATTATCACGTCGATGAATTATTGAATCGCACTGTGTGCATATTGTATGTATTTATCAGGTATGAAAGGCTGATCACCTTCATTACCATTTGGTCCAGATATAATTGTTCATGTTCAATATTCGTTCAGCTATGAAAAATTGTCTATGCTAGTTCACAATTATATTGTTAAATGTTAGCCAACTAGTATTCAAAATTCTTCTTATCATGATATATCTTTAATTTATTGAACTTAAACTTGTTGGGTAAACTTGTTGCTCACCCTTGCTATATCATGATTAACGTTGCAGATTTAGACAAATACGTCGGATACAGGAAAGGACAAAGCCTAGTTCAGCTTGGGATACTATGTGCAGCTAGAAATGTAACAGTAATGTATGATAATAACATTTTATGTTAGACAGGTTATGAATTGTGTATAAGTTATGTTTATATCTTTCGCAATAGTAATAGAAATAGAATTTGATTGTACCGGATTCGCGGTGATTTAGGACCCGGATCTGGGGATCTCACAGTTGGTATCAAAGTTGTAAGTTATGAACCTTATGTAGGGTTACCTGAGACTAATAACCGAAGTGAATAGGATAAGTACTAACTCAAATAGAGTTAGTTTGTCAGTATGATTCAAAGACGAATCCTGACAGGTTATAAAAGATACAGAGTTCCCTAACTCTGATAATAAAGTTGAACAGTAGTGATGAATAGATAGAGTCTAAAAGACTAAAAGTATAAGGACAGGAGATCGTAAAACAAAACGATCATAGTATAGAAATGAATCGTAATATATAAGATGAGATCACCCAGTGATCTGATAAGGATATAGTATGGAGAAGAATTAAGCGAATGATTGAAAAGTTTACAGCAAAGATTGTTGTGAATTGGTACAGATTCAGGAAGGATTATGAATACGGATTAAATAAAATTCGTATTGAGAATAGAGTTAAGATTAGGTGGGGATTTCAATTGAGGACTTATGTCAGCAGCTGAGTTATATGATTCCTTATTATGGGCTGGAAATTATACTTGGTGTAAAAACCACTTAGTTTCTGGTACTGATAATCATTGAAATGTCTGTATCGCGCTATTTGCTATATACATGTTAAGAAGGTGATTCTTTTCTCAGGTGTATAACAGATAGGTAGGGTATATGTAGAGAATATAAGGTTAAGTACGAGTTCTTAAAACTCATACTTATGGTACGTTCGTGACTCATAATTATATGAAATGTTTATTAACCCCTCAGCGAATGAATGCCAAAGGTCTGTCTAGGACAAGTTCCTAAACTCATATGATTATGAAAAGTTCCTGAACTCATAAGTGTGGCAAATTTGATGAATTGGGTAGAACTAAGTGTGAATGGAGTATTGAGGATAATAGGAATAGGTAGTATTGTTAGGCAATGGATGATTAGTGGAGACATAGGTTTTCCAAATCTTCTAGCTATGCTAGACTTCGAAATTTTTGACATCAAGCTAAATACATTCTATGTGCTTTTGAAAATAAATTTGTATTCTCAACTCCTGGTGACCATTGTGTATGAGTGGACTTCGGGCCACCGACACCTCATTTCCTATTGAGATGATAAAACTGATTTGTAATGGTTTTTGAACAGTTTAAAGAATAGTTTATGCTACTTGTTTCAGCTAGACGATAATGATTTGAAATATCAAAATATATTTTTATTTATCACTTATGTACCATGTAACCTGGTGCAGAGATGATAAAAAGTTGATGGAGTTATAAATACAAGAATACTTAGTGTTGAATTTGATATAAAATTGGTATTCCACTATTGTATGATGTGTTATGACAAAGTCATACATTGACGGCATCCTCAAACGGGTTGTTAATACAACACATCCTCATGGAATCATTTTTAAACTATTTTTAAATTTTAATTTGCCAACGGGGTTTGGGTATACCTTAATATTTCGTTTGGAATTGATTATCGATATGAGTCTAAGCTATTCGATTCGGCTAGACCAACGTTTTGAAAACTCTAAGTGTTCTTTAAAAATTTTTCCGAACTAAATTGTTTTGGTGCGGAATTCTATGATAAGACTGAGGTGAACTGTGCAGATTGGATAAATTTATTCAATAGTGAGAATATTAGCGAGAAATGATTAAAGAATACGTACTAGTAATGGTAGTTTACCTTCTTCGTGATTGTAAACATACTATTAACCTTTGTAAGGGTTAGAGTACCTTTTTTTTAATTAAAGTAGGTCAAGGGTAGTAATACCTGTAAACCTCAGTAGTTCATGGTCTATATGACTCCTCAACACAATTACAAAATTTTAACTCTTATGAGAGATGTTTTGGGTAGCATGTGATGTTTGTATGAAAGGTATAAGATGTAAGGTAAATTTCGGGGACGAAATTTTTAGAAGAAGTGATGAATATGACAACTCGAGAATTTGAATATTTATTAAAATCTTAAAATATTGAATTAAGGTTAAATAATAAATCTAGATAGAAAATAAGTGAATGGATTCAATATTTTCAGGAAGGAATTTTATGTATTTATAAATTTTTGTGGTGAATGTAAGACCCCGAATTTTATGAAATTAAAGTATTTAATTTTCTTATAATTATTATTTTTTTCGTAAATGGTTAAATTGATAAAAGGTTAAAGTTAAGGGTGATATGTGAAATTTTTTGCAAAGTAAGCAAGTTGTTATAAAATATTCGTTTGGTCGGAGAATATTCTTTTTGTCGGGAATATCCGTACGATGACACAATCATTGGTAGACCCCACAACGGAAGTATTGTCGTAGTTAGAAAACGATAGAATTATCTTTTTATAAAAATAACGACGAAAGTGTTACCGTCAAAACTATTGAACTACTCGGTAGTAAAAGTACAGTAATACGCGTGGTTGCATAGTAGCACACGGTATTAATTATTGATGCTTACATGATAAGTCACTCAGTTATACTCAATTATTGGTACAGTAATTGTTGCATCATATCTCTCATATTATTGATTCAATTATTGTCACAATATCATATGCATAATATGATATATTATTAAATCAATAATTGAGATGACAAAGTTATTCATATTATTATTTTCAATATTTACAATGTCTAGAAGTTCTGTCAAGGAGAGGTTTGGTCACCTAATTGCGCGCCGATAAGAAGAAATCCTTATCGGAAAGCCCCCTCTTTCCTGGGAACGACCTGGTTGTTAAATATTGTGAGTTATAATATTAATGATGAATAAGTTCGTGTTGATTAAAGATGAAATTGATAGTTCTATTATGTTGGAATTATTAGTGTTAGTGAAAATTGACATTTATTTCGATAATAATTGATGTCTGGAGGTTATATTGACCAATCGGGTAATTAACCGGATAAATGAGCAATTAATTGCTATTGATTCACATGATTATAACTATTTGTTCACATGTATGTACTATTGATTCACATTCATTTACTATTAGGGGAGTTGGTGCAAGATTGAGAATTCTTGCATGACTAAGTTAAAAATGGAGGTATAGTTAAAGGTACTATACTGTAATTAGTTTTTTCACATGATTAGAACTATTGAGTCACATGATTTACTATTGATTCACATAATTTACTATTAGGGAGGTGGTGCAAGTTTGATAATACTTGCAGGACTAAATTAATAATGAAGAAAAAGAGGAAGGTATTATACTGTAATATTTTGAGCCCCAAAACGTGCAATTATCAAAACTATATTTTCCTATAAATAGAAGCTCATTCTTCCTTTATTTCTCACCAATTCACTAAGTCTCACAAAGAGCAATTATTATAGAGAGAAATTATAGAGAGAAAGAAGAAGAGAAGTCTGCTACCTCACTATTCCAGTATCCAGTTTTTTTATAATGTAAGGGATGTTATTTGTTATACTCGTAAGGGGTATTATTTTTTTCGTATTCATGAAGAGAGCTTCTGTTATTCCATTCTTTATTATTATGTTGGAATAACCTGTCTATGCGAAGTAACACATACATGGTGAAATTCTTCTGTTATTCCATTCTTTATTATTATGTTGGAATAACCTGTCTATGCGAAGTACCGCATACATGGTGAAATTATTTTGTTATTCTATTTTTCATTATTCTGTTGGAATATCCTGTCGGTGCAGATTACGCATGGCCTGGTTCCATTCTTTATTATTCTGTTGAAATATCCTGTCTGTGCGTATTACGCATGACCTGGTTCCATTATTTATTATTCTGTTGGAATAACCTGTCTGTGCGGTCTATCGCATGCCTGGTGAATTCTTCTGTTATTCCATTCTTTATTATTCTGCTGGAATAACCTGTCTATGTGAATTACCGCATGCATGGTGAATGATCCTTCGTATTCATTATTTATTAAATTGTAGAAATGATATGTCTACGTGGATTACCGCATGGCGGATAAAAATTCATTTGCAGTTTCGTATATTCTATTATACTTGTATGAGAAATCATTTATTTTGTACTCGTCATGAAATATAATTTTCTTTGGTATTTTTTTCTTTTACGAGTTACTATTCATGGGTTACTATTCATCTGATTACTATTCACTCGGGTATTTAGGCACTTTTCGTGCCAGAGTACTATTCACAAGTTATTATTCACGGTTACTATTCACCCGATTACTATTCATTCTAGTATTAATCACTCGGGTATTCGGGACACTTTTTGTGTCGGGATACTATTCACGGGGTACTCTTCACCCGAAAAATATATTTCTTTTCTGTCCAAATTATTTTTGGTACATGAATAGCATTCTTGAATTTTACCTCACAAAACAGTATCATATTGACAATTTGGACGTTATTGATTTCTGGATAAATTAAATTATAAATCTTTAAAAATTTATCCTTGAACTTGTTTTATTGAATTCTTATATCATTGTCATCATCCTCCTGATTATATTATGTTGAAAGTCATCTGTGGCCGGTAGAGCATAGATGGACTTGGTATGATTATGACCATGAATTATTCGGTATAATCATGATCGTAATGTTACAAATGATGTGGTAAAAGTCCTTATTGGCCCGTAGTGCATTGATGGACAATTGTTGGCATGATCATGACCATTGAATACACGAATATCCTTGGCCCGTAGTGCATGGATAATTTGTGGTCGTGATACTAATGAATATCCTTGGCCGTAGTGCAGGGATGATGTGGTTTATTTATTAAGCTGAGTCTCAGCGATAAAGTTGATGAAATACTTTTTAAATCATAGAAGATAGTAGATTTTATGCTCTACTTGACTCTTCTAATGGATTGATTATTTTTGCTGCAGTTGTTGATCTAAAACTTGTTGTCTATTGTATTCTATCAGTTGTTATACTGTTGAAGGCTAAAGATAATTTATTCTGCATTATCTTAGTCATAATATTTCTTACGGGGCTAGTTGAGCTCACCCTTTCTTTCACTGTTCTCTTCAGGAAATGAGAACGTAGCCGGGACTAGTCGGGGAACGGAGTGACGGTCCAGATGATAGCATTAGTAGTCCTCACTATTCTGTTAAATAGTGTGACAATAAATGTAATGAGGACTCCATTGAGTGTGGATATTGTCTAGATCACAAACTTTGTTTATATTCAGATGTTGTGAATAGGGCTCAGTTATTAGAGCGTGATAATGAGTCAGCACAACCAAAAGGTAACGACCAACAACACGATAATAATCATACTAGTGGCAACGGCCATCGGAACAATGATAACCATCGTGGGGGGAAATTATCATGCCAAGAATGGTAACCACTTCGGTGGTAATAATGGCCAAGATAATAGAGGTGGAAATTTCAAGAAGAGGAGATTCAATAATGATGGAAGGACGTTAGCACCAACACCTGTTGTTAAGGAAGGAGAACGACCGCCGGTTGTATGCTTCAAATGCGGAGGGGAGGGCCATATCAGTCCAAACTGCGTGATGCAGTCCAAAGCATGTTACAATTATGGAAAAGAAGGTCACCTAGCCCAATTTTGTCGTGCACCAAAGTCAAGTCCAGCTGGGACGGTGGTACGAAAGGCGGATATGGACAAAACAAAGTCGGTGGTTTCAGGGAGATCGTTTTTCGTGACTTCTCAAAAAGTGAGTAAACCGAACAAAGTTAGCACGAGTTAATTAATTATAAATTCTTGCAAAGTCTATACCTTATTAGATACCGGTTCTACCCATTATTTTATCTCTCTTGCTTTCGCTCAACATTTAAATTTGACTCCAGAGAAATTAGACTTTGACTTATCGGTTGAAACTCTGTTAGGAGAAACCACCTCCAATGTTTATAAATCTTGTTTGATTCAAATCGACACTTTTACGTTACCTGTCGATCTTATCTATTTGAAAATACTTGCCTTTGATCTAATTTTAGGAATCGGTTGGTTAACTACTCATCATGCTTTTCGTAAGGTTGTTAGCTTTCATATTACTAACCAACCTGTTATGCGAATTCAAGCAACCAAACCACTAAAGTCAATCATTATTATATCAAGCCATAAGTAAAGAGCCCCGAGCCTTTCGCTGGTGACTTCCAAGTCTTAGAATACACCGAAGCAAGAATATCCGTAGGGGACGTCGTGAATAACGATGGCAAGTTGATAGATATCAATGTGACGTATTATCTAAGTCTTAGATGAGAGTAACAATTTTGAATGACATTTCTATTGTTAATAAATTTCCTGACGTATTCTTGAAGACTTCCTAGCCTACCCCAGAGCGTGAAATCGAATTTTGTATTGACCCCAGTACAAAACCCATTTCTTAAACCCTCAAATATTTTCTTCACCCAAAACGAACGTATTATGTTCCAAAGACGTTGGCTCGAGCTGTTGAAGATTAATATCGTACCATTCAATATCATCGTGGAAGAACGAACGTGGTAGCTGACGCGTTGAGTAGAAGATCGTATGCGTTTACGAGTGCGATGTTGCTAACACAAAGCCCCATTTCGTATAACTTAAAAATGATGAAGATAGAGTTAAAGACTCTAGGGACCCACGTGAAGATAACGAATATACGATTAGAATCGACTTTAATCGATAAAGTTAAAGCCGCTCAAACTACACACCTGGAGCTGATGAATATGAAGAAGAAGGTTCAAGAAGGCGTTATTCGATGAATAGAGGAAATCTCAACCCTCGATTTAATTGACCCATTTGAAATACTCGATCGAGTAGGAATTGTGACCTATAGACTCATTTTACTGCCAAGTATGTTGCGTGTTCATAACGTTTTTTTTACGTATCGATGTTACGTAAATATGTGGATGACCCGAACCACATTATTGAATTGGAATTAGACGAGATAGCAAAAGATTTAACGTATGAGGAGATACGTGTTAAAATCTTGGATAAGAAGGATCATATTCGACACTCAAAGGTTATACCTCAAGAGTTGGAATATGAAATGAAGTCAAGGTATCCTCACCTCTTCGGCATACCAGGTATGTACGTAAATTTCGAGGGCAAAATTTTATAAGGAGGGGAGATTGTAAGATCCCGAATTTTATGAAATTAAAGTATTAAATTTTCTTATAATTATTATTTTTTCATAAATGGTTAAGTTGATTAAAGGTTAAAGTTAAGGGTGATATGTGAAAATTTTTGCAAAGTAAGCAAGTTGTTATAAAATATTCGTTTGGTCGGAGAATGTTCTTTTTGTCAGGAATATTCGTACGACGGCACAATCATTGGTGGACCCCACAACGGAAGTATTGTCGTAGTTAGAAAACGACAGAATTATCTTTTTATAAAAATAACGGCAAAAGTGTTATTGTTAAAACTGTTGAACTATTCGGTAGTAAAAGTACAGTAATACGCGTGGTTGCATAGTAGCACACGATATTGATTATTGATGCTTACGTGATAAGTCACTCAGTTATACTCAATTATTGGTATAGTAATTACTGCATCATATCTCTCATATTATTGATTCAATTATTATCACAGTATCATCTGCATAATATGATATATTATTAAATCAATAATTGAGACGGCAAAGTTATTCATATTATTATTCGCAATATTGCCAATGTCTAGAAGTTCTGTCAAGGAGAGATTTGGTCACCTAATTGCGCGCCAATAAAGAGAAATCCTTATCGGAAAGCCCTCTCTTTCCTGGAAACGACCTGGTTGTTAAATATTGTGAGTTATAATATTAATGATGAATAAGTTTGTGTTGATTAAAGATAAAATTGATAGTTCCATTGTGTTGAAATTATTAGTGTTAGTGAAAATCGACATTTATTTCGATAATAATTGATGTCTGGAGGTTATATTGACCAATCGGGTAATTAACCGGATAAATGAGCAATTAATTGCTATTGATTCACATGATTATAACTATTTGTTCACATGTGTGTACTATTGATTCACATTCATTTACTATTAGGGGAGTTGGTGCTAGATTGATAAAACTTGCATGACTAAGTTAAAAATGGAGGTATAGTTGAAGGTATTATAGTGTAATTAATTTTTTCACATGATTAGAACTATTGAGTCACATGATTTACTATTGATTCACATAATTTACTATTACGGGAGGTGGTGCAAGTTTGATAATACTTGCAGGACTAAATTAATAATGAAAAAAAAGAGGAAGGTATTATACTGTAATATTTTGAGCCCCAAAATGAAACTATATTTTCCTATAAATAGAAGCTCATTCTTCCTTTATTTCTCACCAATTCACTAAGTCTCACAAAGAGAAATTATAGAGAGAAAGAAGAAGAGAAGTCTGCTACCTCACTATTCCAGTATCCAGTTTTCTTCTAATGTAAGGGATATTATTTGTTGTACTCGTAAGGGGTATTATTTCTTTCGTATTCATGAAGAGAGCTTCTGTTATTCTATTCTTTATTATTATGTTGGAATAACATGTCTATGCGAAGTACTGCATATATGGTGAAATTCTTCTGTTATTCCATTCTTTATTATTATGTTGGAATAACCTGTCTATGCGAAGTACCGCATACATGGTGAAATTCTTCTATTATTCCATTCTTTATTTTTCTGTTGGAATATCCTGTCTATGCGGATTACGCATGACCTGGTTCCATTCTTTATTATTCTGTTGGAATATCCTGTCTGTGCATATTACGCATGACCTGGTTCCATTATTTATTATTCTGTTAGAATAACCTGTCTGTGCGGTCTATCGCATGCCTGGAGAATTTTTCTGTTATTCCATTCTTTATTATTCTGCTGGAATAACCTGTCTATGTGGATTACCGCATGCATGGTGGATGATCCTTCATATTCATTCTTTATTAAATTGTGAAAATGATCTGTCTACATGGATTATCGCATGACGGATAAAAATCTATTTGTAGTTTCGTATATTTTATTATACTTGTATGACATATCAGTTCTTTTGTACTCGTCATGAAATATCATTTTCTTTGGTATTTTTTCTTTTACGAGTTACTATTCACAGTTTAGTATTCACCCGATTACTATTCACTCTAGTATTATTCACTCGGGTATTCGGACACTTTTTATGCCGGAGTACTATTCATGAGTTACTATTCACAGGTTACTATTCACCCGATTACTATTCAATCTAGTATCATTCACTCGGATATTCGGGACACTTTTCTTGTAGGGTACTATTCACGGGGTACTATTCTTGAAATACTATTCACGGGGTACTATTCACCAGAAAAATATATTTCTTTTCTGTCCAAATTATTTTTGGTACATGCATAGCATTCTTAAATTTTACTCCACAAAACAGTATCATATTGACAATTTGGACGTTATTGATTTCTGGATAAATTAAATTATAAATATTTAAAAATTTTTCCTTGAACTTATTTTATTGAATTCTTATATCATTGTCATCATCCTCCTGATTATATTATGTTGAAAGTCATCTGTGGCCGGTAGAGCATAGATGGACTTGGTATGATTATGACCAGGAATTATTCGGTATAATCATGATCATAATGTTACAAATGACGTGGTAAAAGTTTGCATTGGCCCGTAGTGCATTGATGGACAGTTGTTGGCATGATCACGACCATTGATGAATACACAAATATTCTTGGCCCGTAGTGCATGGATAATTTGTGGTCGTGATACTAATGAATATCTTTGGCCGTAGTGCAGGGATGATGTGGTTTATTTATTAAGCTGAGTCTCAGCGACAACGTTGATGAAAATTTTTTTAAATCATAGAAGATATTAGATTTTATGCTCTACTTAACTCTTCTAATGTGTAAGACCCCGAATTTTATGAAATAAAAGTATTCAATTTTTCTTATAATTACTATTTAGTAAATGGTTAAATTGATAAATGTTAAAGTTAAGGGTGATATATGAATTTTTTTTCGAAATACACAAGTGGTTATAAAATATTCATTGTTGTCGGGGAATATTCGCTTGGTCGTGGAATATTCTTACTGTCGGAGAATATTCGTACGACGGCGCAGTCTTTTGTGGGCCCCATAACGGAAAGCGATTGGATGAAGAAAACGACAAGAGTAAGTTATTTATAAATAACGGCGTAGTTGTTATCGTTAACACTGTTGGAATACCCGGTGGTTAAAACACAGCAATACGCGTTATATTGCACCAATTATTAATGTTTACATAAGAAGGCACTACTCAATAATTGTTACAGTAATTACTGTTCAATATTGTATTTTATTGATTCAATAATTGCTGCGTTGATATTTTATATTACTGTTGTTTTAATAGTTGTCACTACATAGTATTTTCTATTATCGGAACAATAATTCATATTATCTGAATAATATTATTAGATAATATTATTGGCAATATCTAGAAAGTTCTGTCTAAGGAGAGGTTTGGTTATCTAATTGCGCGCCAGTAAGAAAGAGATCCTTATTGGAAAGCCCCCTCTTTCCTAGGAACGGCCTGGTTGCCAGTACTGTGATTCTGTAATATTATTTGTGTATAATTAATTATTGATTTATATGATGAGAAAAATATTGATTTTATGTGGATATAGATGGAAAGAAAATTTTTAATGTGACAATTGTTGAAAATTAATATTTTATCTTTCTCTGATAAAATAATTCATTTAAATATATTATTTTAATAATATATTGATGGTGATATTTTTACAATGAATGTGGAATATATGAGTATATGAGGAGGAAGAGTATTTTTGTGGCATTAAATGATTAACACATGTTTTGTGTGTTAGTGGACACAATTCTTGACCGAAAATTTATTATTGACTGTAAAATCATCCGTTTGTGGATTTCGGTCAATTTTTGTTTTGAATTTGGAAAAACTTTCTTCTACAAAGTTGTAGAGAATTGAATTTCCTATAAAAACTCGCGAGATTTGAATTTTCTGATAAAAGGGCTATTTATTATGAATTATTGAAGTTCTGAAGTTCCGAAATAATTGATTTTTGGAAGTTTTAATTATTTTTATTAAGAAAAACATTTTTGACATTTGAGTGGCACATGTTAATGGTGGAAATCAGCTGATGTGGTGTGCTAAGAAAATTAAGAAAATTATATTATTAATTTATTCAATTTTCTGCTTTGGTGTTCTAAGCATTTTCCTATAAATAAGGTGCTTAGGTTAGAATTGAAAATCACACCAGAAACTGAAGTTTTCTCTCTATTTCTCTCTCTATATATCGAGTGTATTCTTGTGAGTATTTTGATATCTTGAGTGTTGCTATACGGTGCAGGTTCATTCAGCATTATTCTAGTCAGAAGTACTGCTCTTTTGAGGTAAGGGATTGTAAGGGATAGTAAGGGATATTATCGTAAGGGATGTTATTTTTTATCAATGATATTATTTCTTTCAATATCATTATACCGGAATATTGGTAGGATTTTTCTTGTAAAATTCTTATCTTTTCATGTCGGGGTTACTATTCATGAGTTACTATTCACGAGTTACTATTCATGAGTTACTATTCACGAGTTACTATTCATGAGTTAGTATTCACGAGTTACTATTCACGAGTTACTATTCATGAGTTACTATTCACGAGTTTCTATTCATGGGTTACTATTCACGAGTTACTATTCATGACAAAATTGGTTTCTTTTTCTAACCAAATTATAGTTAATTTATGAATATTACTCTTGAGATTAAATCTATACATTGATCATATTATTTTTTTATTATCATATATAACATTTTTATAACCCTAATGATGATATTTCTCTTTGACTTGAGTGTAAAGATGGGTAGATTTTTGGTACGATCATGACTATGGGTTCTCTTTGGCCAGTAGTGCAAAGTTGAATTGTTGACTGGTATGATCATGACCATTGAATTTATAATTGAATATCTTTAGCTTAAGTGCAAAGGTGAAATAATCAACGTGGTTATAATTATTGGTTATATAAATTCTGAAATGATTATATATTTCTTTGAGATAATAAAATATTTGGCTTGTAGTGCAAATATGAGTTGTTGAGGAATATCTTTGGCCTGTAGTGCAAAGATGAGTTGTTGATGAATATCTTTGGCCCGTAGTGCAAAGATGAAATTATTAATATGATTATGAACAGGAACTGTGATTTGGTATAACCATGATCTTTGATGTTTCAGGTAAAGACAAGTGATGAAAATTATCTTGTTCTGGATGAGAAGAGGAATTTAGAACTACAAATATGATTATGAGTTATACATGTGATTGTGGACAAGAATTGTTGATTGATGTTACAGGGATAAAACATTGTTGGTGGACTTTTAACATGGAGAAGATAATAGACTTTGTAGTCTATTTGACTCTTCTAATGGATTGCTCGTTCCGCTGTAACTATAGTTGAAAATTTTTATCATCTACCATATGTTCTAAATCTCTGATTTAATTCTGTTGAAGGCTATTGATAATTTAATTATCTTTAGTCATGATATTCTTTACTGAGCTAGTTGTGCTCACCCTTCTGTTTCACAATTCCTTTCAGGTAATAAGAGTGTAGCTGGGTCGAGCGGGGGTAACAGGAGAATAGAACGGTGGTCATCATTTAGTAGTTATATTTGGTGAATCATCTAGGGTGAAGCGAACCCAACGTTGGAATGGTGTTTTGCCACTATCATACAAGATGTCTAATGATATACAATCTCGTGTCATTATAAGACAGGGATGTGCTCATCCACTTGCTGAGTATATTTACGAGCACTACCTATATAATCTTGGTGTTTGTTTGAAGTATAATTCTCAATTAGAGACAGTGAAGATAATGATAAGTCAAGAGAAGACTCACCATTGGGAAGAATGTGATAGTAACCTTCTTGTTTTTCTTTGGGGTCTATTAGGTCAACCAAGGATAATTCTGTGGCCATATGATATCTATCATAACCTAGAAGCATGGCCTCCCATGTACGAGGGTTTCCTTGAGCACTTCCCAAAGATTCTAATTTCTAAAACAGTTTTTGACTATACCTTTATGTAATGTGTCATTGTGACGTGCTATTCAAGGTTGGGACATGAGTCACAGTTGGTATATATTTGTACCCAAACTCATAGCATATGTGTTGTTGTATTTTGCACAACAATTATTGTAATAAAGTTGTAGTTATTATCTATACCATGTATTTGGCGACTCAAAATTGGTTGGATGGAATGGACCTATTTTGGGGGCGTTACATAATGGATTGCGTATTTCCGCTGCAGTTGTTGATCTAAAACTTGTTGTCTATTGTATTGTATCAGTTGTTATACTGTTGAAGGCTAAGGATAATTTATTCTGCATTATCTTAGTCATAATATTTCTTACTGGACTAGTTGAGCTCACCCTTTCTTTCACTATTCTCTTCAGGAAATGAGAACGTAGCCGGGACTAGTCGGGGAAAGGAGTGACGGTCCAGATGATAGCATTAGTAGTCCTCACTATTCTGTTAAATAGCGTGACAATAAATGTAATGAGGACTCCATTGAGTGTAGATATTGTCTAGATGACAATATTCTTATTAAAACTCTTCGATTATGTTTTGTCGTATTTTACACGACTGTTGTATAATTAAGTTGTATTTAAATTTTGTACCATGTATTTGGCGACTCAAGATGGGCGATGTATACCTATTTTGGGGGCGTCACACTGAATTATTCAGGATTAAGGGTATAAGTGTATATGTATCTGTGTATATGGATTTATGTGTACAGTTTATGGTTAAGGGTCAAGGGTTGACCAGATAACTTATAATAGTGACAAACCCTAATATTTTGTTAAGAATGTTAACGTTCAGTTAGAAAATCCTAATAAATGATAAGAAATCCTAATACCGGCTCTGAAAACCCTAATTTCAGTTCTGAGAATTTGAAACCCTAATTCAGAATATGAAAACCCTAATTTAGGGGCTTAAAGGCTTAAGTGTATTAATTACAAACCTAATTAGGTATAACCCTAATTGATTAGTTAGAAACCCTAATTTTTGAATTAGAAACCCTAATCTATAATTAGGAAAAACCTAATTAATTGTTAATTTAATAATTTTAATATTAATTAGAAAACCTTGATCCTAATTAACAAGCCCTGATGTGATTAAGGAAATCTTTAATATAATTAGGAAACCCTAATTATAATTTAGAAATCTTAATTTTCTAATTTTAAAACCTAATTAGAAAAAAAGTAAAAAAATTTAATTTTTAAAACCTTAGGGTTAAGCCCTAAGTGTTGTAGCAAGTTACTATTAAGCCCTGAAAAATGTATGCCAAATGTCTAAATTACCCTTTGTGGATTATTATAGGTTACTTGCATTTTTTGCCAAATATGAGTTGTTCACCAACCCTAGCTCTATCCCATGTGCCTATATCAATTATATCAGCCAACATTATCAGCCATATACATTGTATTCCTTAAATATATAGGATTAAAGTGAGAGAAAGCTCACTTTACTTTTCATTTTTGCCAACCTCCTTCTCTCTCTAAAAATCTGAAATTTAGAGTGAGAGAGAGAGAAAAGACAAGACTTGTTCAAGATTTAGCCTCACAAGATCAGATCATCAAGATCATATTCAAGATCAAGCATGAAAGTGGTATAAAACCCTAAACATGCTAGATCTTCAAGATTTGTGTTAATGTTGTTAGTTGTTATTTATAACAGTGTTAGATGGTGTCAATTAGTGATCTGGGTTGTTACTTCTCAGATCTATAACATCTAGATGCACGAAAATCAAATTTTTGAAACTGATCTATGAACCCTAAAACACGGTCTGACAGCCGAATGTCGGGGCTCATAGATCATTACATGTTATTTGTTTTTTGTGTTTAATTTAAAGGTTTATAGTTGTAGTATGTTGTGAGGGCTTTGATCTGGAACTTGAATCAAGCCCAGATCATGTGTAGATTGTAAGTTATTAAGGGTCAAAGTACGTTGACCGACATTGACTAATTATTTCTGGGTAACCTAGATTTCCCAGGAAGCCTCTGACAAGATTTTCTAAGCATCTGATCTTGCATGTGTTAAATAGTTAGGCCAAGTTGTTGTTGTTATGTTGTAGACTGGTATGCGAACTACACATACAAGTCGTTAGAACACCCAGATCATGTATAGGATCCAAGATAATCAAGGTCAAACGTGGGTTGACCGACAACCTTATGAAGAAATCTGGAAAACCCAGATTTATCAAGAACACGATTCTGACAGTAGTTTGACCGGCCTTGATCTATCACCTGTGTTGTTGTTAGGTTGATTTAATGTATTAGAAATGTACCCTGACATGTATGCTACAAGATTTGACCATTTGATCATACAAAGTGAAACCAGAATGAAATATGAAGATCAAAAGTAGCTAACCCAAACTGTTCTTTATTTCTGGGTAACCCAGAAATGAAGAACAACTTCTGACATGATTTTTGAGAGCTGATAACTCTCTGCTCCGTTGGTTAATGACCATGAAACTTGATTGAAGTTGAAGTATTACATAAATACTACATTAATCTTGAAACTATAGCCAGCCTATATAAGCTTAGGATCATGGATCAAAGGGTGGTCAAACCTGGTAACTCGGCAACTGTCTATGAGTTTCTGGGTTTCCTCAAGAACACTCAAAAACACCTATAGCGACAGTTCTGTCACAATAGGGCCTTTAGCGACAGGTTCTTAATAAAGTTAATTATTTTTTTAATAAATAGAATAAAATAGTTTTTAATTATTAAAACTACAAAATAAATTCCTAAAATTTATTTTAAGGCATAAAAATGGATTTGTAATTATTTTGAATATATTTCATTAATATTTAATGTTTTTAGAATATTAATGGTATTTAATTTATTTAATTATAATACTAAATAAATTAGATAAAAATGATTTTAATACTTGAAAAATTATTTAAAATTATATTATGGTATAAGAAAATATTTTAACTTATTTTTAATGACTTTTAATATTTTGTGATGAATTTCATTAATTAATTAGTATTAATGATAATTAATTTATTTAATAAATTTATTAAATAAATTATAGAAAAATAGAATTAATGATTTAAAAATCATATAAAAATAGTTTAAAGGTTATAAAAATATTTTAAGTTCTAAAATATAACTTTTGATATTTTGTCATGAAAAAACATTAATATTTAATATCAATGGCAATTATCGGATAATGGATTTAAAGGTTTAATTAAGGTATTAAAAATACTTTGATATATTATAAATATATATAATATTATGTTATAATTTTTATTAATATTTAATATTAAATAAATATTAAAGATAATGGAATTAAGTGGTATTTAATTCATATAAATATGATATTAATGATTAAAAATTCATGATAAATTGTAATAATTATCTGAAAATTATTACGAGCTTATGAAAAATATTTTGACTAATAATAAATTATCTAAGATATTTGTGAACCAGTTTAGACTAAGTCTTAGTGATAATAGGCTCGATATTTATCCGACTAGGCCGTCAGGATGCCAAAATTGTGTCGAATTCAATTCAGACTGCAATAGTTTGACTTGATACTAGGTCTTATGTGTTGTATAGACTGATAGGGTTATGTGTTATATGTTTAGGTTATTCTATGATTATTTATAATAGTATTATACTGTGATGATATTATTCTAACTTAGAAATCGATATTATTAATATTAGGTCTTCAGACAAAGCTAAATAGGTTGCGTAATAGTAATCAACCGAACAAGCAAGTTTACTTGAACTATTCTTTTTTCTTGTCCCATCTGATTTTCCAAATTCTTGATGGCCATTGCTTGGTTTTTCATCGCTGCGTCATTGCTCGTTATATACTTTGATAACAACTCCTCTAAATCTGATTTCCTCTCTTGACGTTGAACTGGCTGTTGTTGATTCTGAAATCAAGGGGGATACGATCGTCGTGGAGCTTGTTGATTCTGATTATTATTCAATGACAAATTTGGATGATTCCTATTCCCCTGCTTATATGCATCCTGATATGTATTATGAGGAATTCTGTTGTAGCTACTCACAAATTGTATTGACTCTGGGTTGATTGCGCATTGATCTGTCGAATGTTCACCCACACACAACTCAAAAATAATTGTAACTTGTTGTGTTTGTCCCCCTGACCAAACGTTGAACTTCTTAGAGAGTGCTGAAATCTGTGTTGTTATTGTCGTCACTCCATCTACTTCTAACAGTCCAGCGACTGCAGGTTGTGTCATTATTGTCATGGGCCACTGTTGTTAGCAGCCATTGTCTCTATCAACTGATATGCCTCCTCATAGTTCTTTGCCATAAAAGCTCCACCCGACGCTGCATCGATACTGGTACTGAGAGTCCCACGTAGTCCGTTGTAAAATGTATTCATCTGCAACAACTTAGGCAATCCGTGATGTGGGCATTTTCTAAGCAATTCTTTGTATCTCTCTCATGCCTCGTATAATAACTCCCCATATTACTGATCAAACATGGTAATCTCATTCCTCATCTTTGCAGTCTTCGCTGGTGGGAAGAATTTTGCTAGAAATTTCTAAGCCAGGGCATCACAGGTCATTATCGAACCCGCTGGTAAAGAGTGTAACCAACTCTTCGCCTTGTCCCGTAGAGTGAATGGGAACAAGCGAAGTCTAACTGCCTCATCTGACACCCCATTGTACTTGAAAGTGTCGTAGATTTCCAGAAAGCTGATCAAATGCTCGTTAGGATCGTCATTTGCTAGCCCCCCAAATCGAACCGAGTTCTGTATCATCTGAATAGTCCTAGGCTTAATCTCGAATGTATTCACAGCTATTGCAGGCCTGGTAATACTCGACTGTAACTCAGTCACCTTAGGTGTAGCAAAATCCATTAACACTTTCTGGTCTTCGACAGCCATTGTTTCTTCTTTATCAGAGTTTTCTAAGTCGTCCCTTGTCTCCTTGATCCACTTGCTTAACCTTCTGAAACCTTCTCTCAATGTCGTCCTCAAAAGGAAGCAAGTTTGGATTTTTGGATCGAGTTTGCATAAACCAACTTCAAAAACCTGAAATAAGAACAAAACAACAACAAAAAATGTTTAAGTAAAATTAGACTAATTATACTGATATTGCAAAATAATAAAATCTATACTAAAGTTCCTGGCAACGACGCCAAAAATTTATTAGGTAAAATCTAGTTACGCACAACACGCAAGTATACGTGATCAACAAGTAATATAATAGTAAGTAAAGTATCGTTCCCTCAGAGACTATAAATAGAATTCAAACCTCATAATTACCAATTTCCTATTAATCCTAATTTTATTAAACTAATCAATTTTTAGTTGGTAACTAAGTATAAAGATTATTAAAATCACCACACAATCAATAAACGCTAAAAACTGAATTTTCAAACAAATAATGGAGAATTAGGCTTTTGACTTCACTCTAAGCATCACTCAGATTATTACACCTTTATTCTAGTTTAACTCACTATCCCAGTCTATTAATCAAGAACACGTATGTAGAACTAGCCACATCTCGATGCACTAATACCGTATTAAACCAAATCCGCAATTAAGATAGAATTAAGTTAAACACCTTAATTAACTAACTCACTAAATCTCTACGTGAATTACAATTAAAGAAGGTTGAAGTTCAAGTTCTTTTTCTGATTACATGCGATGTCAAGCATATCTCTACCCTAACATTCATCAAGATTCTGTTTATTCACAAAAGTCAAGAACATATGCTATATTAATTAAGTCTAGACTCATATTTCATCTCTCGAGTTCTTACAAGACTACAAAGAATTGTTGATCAGCCAATTCATAAATTCACGCTCAAATTAATATAGATAAACCGAATAATAGCTTATTAAAATGAAATCAAAGATTACATAAGCATCGTTCCACTTAAAGATCCGTCTTAAGCCTAAAAAGTAATTAGTTCATAATAAATGAAATAAAAACTTAATAAATCAAAGATATCATCTTCTCAATTACAGAAATAAACTAAAGTAGAATAATAACGCAGAACACCCTTGACTTTAGTCTCAATCTGCAATCAATACGATCGTTCTTCAAAATCTTCATTCTGTTGCTCGCTATGAAATTCTGCTCTTAGTCTTCGTTAGTTGCTTTTCATGCCCCTTAATTCGTTGTTTGTTCAGCAATATATATCCCACATGAAGTCTTGGCCGAAATCCAATGTATAATAGAGTCCATGTGCCATGAAAATCCCCCAATCCATGTTCCAGCAATATTCGAAGCCAAATAGGAGAGTCAGGATTCGTGACCCTCCACCCCGGCGGGGGTGTATAGCTAAAATGGGCCGGCCCCGGCGGGCATGGCTACTGTTTTCTGACTTGGCTTGAACTTCAAACTTGCTCCAAAATAGCTTCAAATGCTCTCCTTTTTCAATCATACACCACTCCACCCATCCTATACATAAAATAATAAGAAACAAGTAAAAGAAGAACATAAAACAAGGATTCAACAACAATTAAGCTTAAATTGGACGTCAATTCGTGGATATAAAATTCACTTATCACCTTTGTATACCAGTTTCAAACAAGCACAAGATCCGATTCATAACAGAAACTATATCAAGGTTTGACTAAGTAGTATTGTACTTGTTTACTAAATCTTAATCTCATCATTGGCCAAAAAAAATGAACTACAACAACTGTTGGACATATGCAAAATAACACAATTCTTAACTAAAATTTATTTGTTTATATATATATATATATATATATATATATATATATATATATATATATATATATATATATATGGCAAACATAACATAACATGATGCTAAAATAAATAAAAACTATTTATGCTCCTAAGCTACTATGCAACTATATGATTACATGAATGCAACATTAAAAATCCTAAGTGTCAGGCCGCCCACACTGAATACCGTGCGATCATTCTGTTGTCTAGTAGATGTAGCGGCATCTGAGTGGGCTCATCATCTAACCATCGAACACCTTCTTGGCGACACAACCTACAAATGAGTGATGGGTGTGGCAGGCCGCACGAAAAATTACCTCGCAAGCATCGACGAATAGAAAAACTGATTATGGCCCCGACATCGATGATAAAGTCTTGCACAATTGCATATAGAAGTAGTGCCTTCTCCTTGGTGACGTCTGAGGTGTGCGTGGATGGCAACAATTTTGCACATAAGAAGGCATACCAAATCTTCCCATACCGGCTGAGATCTTTGCTATGAAAAATTGTACCTCCTTTCAGACCCTTGATCCACGTTGTTCCTAACTTAGTCATTTCTTTAAGAACAGCCTCAAAGTCAGGATCGAAATCCCTCAAGTGAGCATATTGGCACTGTCGAGGCACCAATCGACCCCACACAAAAGTGTTGAAAGGTGCCTTGTCCTCGGCGTTAGCATAGAACTCTTTGACCACGTTGACAACGGCGGCCTCGGGCTCCTCTATGAACTTGATCCACCCTTTTTGATTAATTTGTTGCATCATGTCACTGTCGTGAGCATCCGGTGCCAACCCTCGCTCTAGTGTAAGAGTCGTTGTAACCATGTAGTTGTACCGGTCGGCGGCGACGCCACTTTTAAACTTGCGTCGATCGAAGGTTCGTGATGATGGTGTTGGCCTTGAACTCTCTCCGCGTTGTCATTTGGATGTAGGTTGAGATGCCATTGAATTACGGATGTCTAAACACACTACACTCCCCCCAAACTTGGTGCACACAAATTATCAAACACTTGGTGTGCACAGAGGTTTCTTCCCCCAAACTTGTCTATTTTTGTGGTAAATATGGAAGGAGAATATGTAGAATTTGTAGTATTGTTCACTCACTCTCAGGTGCAAGCTAAATTCTCCCAATAGGAACCCTAATTCGTGGCTTTCTGATTTCAAATTTAGTGTAGGTGCCAAACTTGGGTTGTGGGGTTATGTTTATATAGAGATGGTGAATAAGAGTGAGTGATGGAGGTAATGGGTCAGTGGATTTGTAATGGAGGAGGGTGATGGAGTTAAAGTTGCTAGAACGTATGTATGGAATGTAAAATGGATATGAGTTGAGGTTATATTTTGGAAGAGAGAAGAGAAGTAATGGGATGAAGTAGTGGGGAAGTGGTATTTGAATCGGAGAAGGAGATGGCCGTGTGTAACTACAGAATCAAGTCCCTTGAAATCCAGGACCCCCGCCCCGGCGGGCTACCTTCCTGTTAGTAGGCCTCTGTTTTACTGAATGTTCCTCTCATGGATCTTCTCCTGGCTCCTTAAGTCCTCTATTAGCATCTTCATTACCTGCATATTATGCAACATAAGTATTATTAGATCTAACATAAATTAAATATGGGAGATTATCCATAACGATATAACTAAATAACTTACATACTATAATTATTATTTCCTAATTATTAATCTAAACTATATTCTAACTAGCATGAATAACAATATGACAAATGAAAAAATGATTGGGTTGCCTCCCAATTAGCGCTTGGTTTTAAGTTGTTAAGCCTGACTACTTCCTGTTTATGGAACGTCGAATAATGTGATTGCGACAACGTCCCAATTGGACTCGTCACCCCAATAATGTTTCAATCGTTGACCATTGGCCTTGAAAGTTTCCAATGGATTTCGACTGTAGAGTTCAACGGCACCATGTGGGAAAACTATTTTGATGGTGAATGGTCCCGACCACCTTGACTTAAGCTTCCCAGTGAACAACCTCAACCTTGAGTTGAATAGTAGTACTGATTGCTCTGGTTTGAATGTTCGGTGCATGATTTTCTTATCGTGCCATTTCTTGGTTTTTTTTTTTGTATAGTTTTGAGTTCTCGTAAGCTTGAAGACGGAATTCATCGAGCTCGTTTAATTGAAGTAATCTCTTTTCCCCCACAGCTGCTTGATCAAAGTTCAATTTCTGAATAGCCCAGTAGGCCTTGTGCTGTAACTCCACAGGCAAGTGACATACTTTCCCGTATAGTAATTGGTATGGTGACTGTTGCCTCTTTTTTAGTCTTAACAAAATAGCTCTAACCCATGCAAGCATACATGTGTCAACAAGCAATACAGACCAAGCAAAGTATCGATCCCACAGAGAAAGTTGTTTAATTTAAATCACTATGCATTAATTAAATCACTATATATATATATGCTCAAACTAATGACTAAGATTGGTTTGTTCTCAAACTGCAAATAACAACTAAAACGATAATAACAACGGAATAAATCAAATCTGGAAATACAAGGATCCTAACTTCATTTAATACTTCATTCAATCGCCACGATCATGCATGACTTGTTCACATATCACAGGAAAGTAGCCAAGAACACTAAAAGAGTCATTGCCATTTTTTAATGCACTAAGACCTATTTACATAGCATCCACAAATGATAGACTCTATGTAATCATCAATATAACCAAAATCACTATATGTCTATGTGAAATTGCAACTATATTGAATTTAAGTTCAAGCCCTTATTCTAACTTATATGGTGAAACAATATATGTCTATCTGGTTAATGAAATACACAAGCCACATAAAACAGCCCCATATACGTATACTATCATGATTACAATCCATACTCGCATGTTCATTGTCAATTCCATAAAAGTACTAAAACGAATGGTGATCAAGCATTCTTATATGCAAAATAATCATGATATACATCCTATACGATATGTAAAACAATCCAGCACTCAAGCATGCAATCAAACTACATATTAAAATCCGTTAGAATCCCATAATGGAATTTAGTTCATGACTGAACCAAAAGCCATTATGGGATCAAATCTAAACATGATTAATAATCAACAATTGAAAGATGAAAGATAGAACTATCAAACCCAATTTTTGAATAGAATCCACTATTAATAATCAAATCCGCATAACAATCCATCAAATATTAATAATAATCTACGCTGGTAGAAAATCCCAAGAAGAAGTAGAAAAATAGAGTTTTGGCCTCCTTCTACGTGGAATCTCCCCCTAGAGAGTAAACCCTAGTTACTATGATGAAAATACGTCCTGAGATATCAAAGATGCCTCTGACACCAGTCAGATATCGTTTTTAATCAATTACAACCACTTTAATTAAAAATAAAATAAAAAAAAATCAGCAGCTTCAGACCTCGTGCGCGGCCGCTCGCTCCTCCAGCACATTCCTCGCGCGGGCACGCTTGTAGTAAGTCATGATGTCCAGCCGGGCTCTCGCGCGGGCGAGCGTCCCCTAAGCTTGTCATGCTCGTGGCCGAGCAACTTGCAGTAGGTAACATTGTCTGGCTAGGTACTCGCGCGGGCGCGCGTCTTTAAGCTCATCCTGCCGCGCGGCTTGCAGTTGCTGAATTCTGGTTCTGCTCTTGAGTTTGGTTCTGCATTGTTGCTGCTGCTTCTGAAGTGTCCTATGTCCAACCATGCTTATCCATCCATGCTACACTCAATCCTCATCCATGCATATCCCAGCTTTTGCCTCGCCTCATTCGTCCATTAGCCTCGTGCCCTATAATACCACTAAATTAGGCCGATTCCTGCACTTATTCACCAAAAGGAGTTTTAAGTATATGCAATGCAAACTAACATGAAATGCAGCTAAAACATACTAAAATGTACTTGAGATGGGCATAATTCGCATGAATTGGTACTCCATAAGTAGGTGTAAAACCCACTTATCAAATACCCCCAAACTTGAACTGTTGCTTGCCCTCAAGCAATGCATACTAATGAACAATAAAAATGCAGCTAAACTACTATGCAACTACATTATGATTCAACTAATCTCACATTGTCCCAACTATCATAGAAATTCAGTCCAATTTTCCTTAGCGTATTTTTTCTAGATTCAAGAATATAGATTCAAACCAAACTGCAGGCATAATGTCATACACTCAGATAATTCACAAATGCTATATAGATGCTGTGTGTGTGTGTGTTGTGCTTGCCAAAACTTGATTTAGGCACAGATTAATCATACTATATTGCTTAAAACAAAAAATTATAGCTTAAATCAAGACTAATGTATATATATGCGACCAAGACTACTCCAACATCTTAAAATAAACTAAGGTTCAACAATGGGCTTAACTGCTTTATTTCTACACATGAGGGCGACTTTCACACTTTTCCGCGGTGTTTATTGATATATTTTTTCTTTTTTCTTTTTCTTCTCTTTTTTTTTCACATGACTGTGCAATGTCTTACTCCATTAGGCAACACTACTACCCCTTAGCGAGCTTTCGACCAACGACTCCCAGACCATGACAGACCTTAGGGCACTAGGTGTAGAGACAATCCCCTCGGGCGTACTTACTCAAGTAGCCAGGGCCCCGAAATAAGACTAGCCACGTTATTGCTATTTTTCTTTTTTCTTTTTTCTTTTTTATTTTTATACACAAATACCCATGTTTTCCCAAAAATTAAAAATCAATGGTTTATACAGTCCAAACTCACTTTTCACATATTTCCCTTTTTAAAACTACATTTTTCTATCGAGCAATGCAACACATGCTTCTTATACCTACAAGTGATTGTGAACACATTTGTGCAGACCAAAAGCATTTAAACAGCATTATGAATTGCATTGTGTAAAACATTATATCTCAGCTCATATTATCCAAAATACTCAAAAATCATTTAATATTTCATTGTCATCATTGGCTAGACTAGAATTTTTGTACATCAAGAACTGTGAGATATGCAAACTAAACATGAACATGCAACTATATAAGCAAAAATATAAACTAAACATGCAAAAACTAATAATTTAAACTAATCATGCAAAAACTAAAGAATTAAACTAATCATGCTAAAACTAAAAAATTAACCTAATCATGCGAAACTACATGCACTACACTACTTCCCAATACCCCCAAACTTATGACATTCAATGCCCCATTGAATGAAGATAAAGGGTAATGAAAAACTCCATTAATTATCGGTGGTACCACCCTCCCCGGGTGGTGAATCTGGTGATGGATATGGCGATGTGGTTCCAAATTGAGGTCACTCTAACATTGTTCCTTGTAGCACAAAAGCTTCGGCCAAGGCCCTTGTGAGTCCCGTCGTAAATATGCCCAAATTATCATACATGGCATCGACTTTTCGCTCCAACCTTCAGAGCTGGCTATCACTATGGGTGGCACGTGCGTGCGTGGATGGGCCTGCCTCATCTGTCTGAGGGGGCTGCTGTGACGGCTCTGGAAAAGTGGGCTGAATGATGAATCCTAGTCCGCATGGGTGTGGTTCACCTTCTACGCAATCTTCAAATTTTGTAATTATGACATGAGTTATGTCCTGACTTGGGTATTGCATTTGTTCGTTGCCCCAGTTGCATCTCTGATTAGCACAAAGCATCGCAACCACAGATGAATGTGGAATGCTCCCAATGGTGCCTCCTCGCAGATATCGCAACATATTCTGATTGATGAGATGACCAATGTCAATGTATTTACCAATGATTATGCCCCCACAGAATAATTGCCCTCTCCACTGTGATTTCGTTCTGATGAGAGGAAGGCATGAGCTTGGCACATATGAATAGATTCCATGCCTTTGCATAGCGGTTCAGGGCTGCAGCTGGGAATATATGAGGTTGAGTCGTGCCTACTTTATAAGTCCACTTCGTCCCAGGCACGCACAATTCCACAATAACCAACTCCATGTCGGTCTCTAACTAAGCACCGGTGACCCAATTAGCTGCCCCCGTTGGCGGTGCATCAGTAATTTTGAAAATTAATCGGATGGCACGGGGTCTGTAATCTACCTCGATACCACGAACTAGAGATATACCGCTCATAGTGACCTTGGCATTGGCATAAAACTCGCGGACTATGCTCATAGGAATGGGCGTTGGAGTAGCAGTCAGTCCACCCCAGCCTCTCTCTCAAATCATGGCACACAACTGGTCATCCTGTTCCTCCGGCTTGAAACTGCGCTCCTTGACGAAAGTCTTCGCCACAAATCGATAATACTCTTGCTGGGCTTCCAAGTTGAGAAACTTGGTGTGATCCACAACATCCGCCTCTTGACTGCCCGAAGAAGATGAAGAAGACAATGCAACCGAACGTGCTCGGTTAGGCCCCATTTGCAGTTGTTGAAGATTTTATAGATAATTTGATTGAAAATAAAGAAAAACTGAAAAATTGATAACCCCCAATACTCGTTTCTGTAACCCAAATCAGGAACCCTAGCTTTATATAATGGATGAGAGCGTGGGTTGAGCTTTGAACGTGGAGAGAATCGTGGAGATGTGATTGAAAGATGTACGGCTCAATTTGTAACAGGTATAGTGATAGAGACGTGAGTTATGGAGAGACTCTAGGATTGCGCTTCTGTTATTATTTCAAATGAGAGTCCAAATGGTCCACAACACGTTTTTAAAATTTTTAGATCTGTCTTAATCCGATGTCGCGTGCGGTCGCGCGGGAATTCAATGTGTTTCATGCACGGGCGTGCGAGTGGTATTCATGGTCTGATATGTGTAGCGCGCGGGCGCGCGGTCGTGTGCTGTGTTCATCGCGCAGCCGCGCAATCCTGCTTCTTGCACTGCTATGTTTATTTTTAGAATCTGCACGACAAAAATGCGTGCTCTCCAATACACCTGCAATTCATCAATAGATCTTATCAAAGCATGGTTTAATAAATTAACATGAATGTCTATTGTATCACCCTTATTTTATATAATGCATATAAACGCTCCCATTCAATATCAGCTAGTAAGTTAATTATGCAGAGATAATCGCATGGTCCTAACTTAGGTTGAAATTGAGTTAACGAAATAACTTAACTAAATAAATCAAGAGTGAAAGAGAGATTTTAGAGATAGAAAATAATGGGTTGCCTCCCATCAAGCGCTAAGTTATAGTTAATTAGCTTGACTGTCTCTGAATATCATGTCGAAGGTAGAATCGAGGTGACTTTCTTTCTGTCCACCTCACCATCAGAATCACTCTTCAATCTTTGGCCATTCACTTTAAGATGCTTGTCTGGACACTTATCACCTACTGCAACGGTTCCATACCGTGGAGTGGTATCCACATATTTAACGAATTTATTCAATTCATCATCCTCCATATCTGAATTTTTAGTAATGATGCTTCTCAGTGGTTCACATTCCACTATACTCTGCACTTCATCATTTAAAACCCAGTTCACCACATCAACCCGGAGGCATTCTTCTTCATCTGTTGGGAACTTCATTGCCTTAAAGACATTAAAGGTCACCTCCTGATCATGTACACACATCGTGAGTTCCCCTTTTTGCACATCTATTGAAGTCCTGCCTGTGGCTAAGAATGGTCTCCCCAGTATAATTGGTTTACTTTTATCTTCCTCGCAATCTAAAATGATGAAGTCAGCCGGAAAGATAAATTTGTCCACCTTTACTAAGACATCTTCAACAAGTCCCCGTGTATACGTGATGGATCTGTCAGCTAACTGTAATGCAATGTTTGCCGGCTTTGGAGCCGGCAATCCCAATTGATTGAACAGTGATAAGGGCATCAGATTTATGCTTTCCCCAAGATCACACAAACATTTTTCAAAATTCATCTCCCCGATTGTGTACGGGATTGTGAAACTACCCGGATCCTTCAACTTCGGAGGTAACTTCTGCTGAAGTACTATACTGCATTCTTCTGTCAAGGCTACTATCTTAAATTCCTCTAATCTTCTCTTCCTTAAAAATATACCCTTCATAAACTTTGCATAGCTTGGCATTTGTTCCAATGCCTCGGCGAAAGGTATATTGATTTGCAGCTTTTTAAATACCTCTAGAAACTTATTGAATTGCTTATCTTCCCTTTTCTTATTTAATCTCTCTGGATACGGAACTTGAGTATGAATTGGCGGTCATGAACTCTTAAGCGTCTCCTCTAAACCTGCTTTATCTGCCTCTTCCTGCTGAACCTCAGACTTTTCAAAATTTTCTTTCTTAGTAGCTGGCTCCTCTGCCTCGCGCGGCCGCGCGACTTCCTCTTGTGTAACATGCGCGAGCACGCGACTTGCAGTATCTGCTGTGTTTTTCCTAGATCTTAATATGATTGCTTGACACTGTTCTTTCCCTTCTCTTCTTGGATTTGTCTCTGTATTACTTGGCAATGAACCCTGGGGCCTGTTAGTAAGCATGTTCGCTATCTGCCCCATCTGAGTTTCCAGATTCTTAATAGCCACTGCTTGGCTTTTGATCATAACTTCTGTATTTGCCATGTATTTCATCATCATCTGTTCCATTTCTAATTTCTTTTCTTGCTGAGGTGCAGCTGGAGTGTGATGTTGCTGTTATTGTTGTTGAGAAAATCCTGACAAAAAAGGTGGTCTAGGATTAAACTGCGGCTGCGCTGGTTGTGACTGAAACTGATTATTTGATTGAAACTGATTCTACTGATTCCCTTGGTTATTTGACCAACTAAAGTTTGGATGATTTCAGTTGTTGGGGTGGTATATGTTAGTTCCCAGAGGGCACAATAGATCTAGAAGGGGGGGTTTTAAATAGATCCTTTTAATTTCAAATACTTTTCTGGTCTATGTTATATTGTTCATATTTAAGTATATGACAAACATAAGAATCTTTTAAAGCACAGCGGAATAAGTAAAAGACTCCCCTTCATTGATATACTCATAATCAAACATACGTTGTTCGTTGGACTAGTTTAGTTGTAAGCAGTTAGAACATACATAGCAGTTATAGCAGTTATGGACATAATGTAAATGACATAATGTACAAGACACAAGGGGTTTTAAGTGGTTCAGAGACTCAAGCACCTAATCCACTATTCTACTTTCAACTAGCAGGATTTCCACTAAGGAAGGGCAGCACCCTGAATCTCTACGATTCCTTCAAGGCCAGCAGCCTTGGGACTTTAGTTCACTAAGAACTCTTCAAGGCCAGCAGCCTTGGGACTCCTCTAGTTCCCTAAGAACTCTTCAAGCCCAGCAGGCTTAGAACTTCGTTTAGTCCCTCTGGACAAGGACCCTTTGGCCCTGCTTTGTTTAGTCCCTCAGGACAAGGACCCTTTGGCCCTGCTTTGTTTAGTCCCTCCGGACAAGGACCCCTCAGGCCCTGGCTTCGTTGAGTTGTTTGTTTGTTGTTGTTGGAGTCGGTGCTGAGCTGCTAAGATGTCTTCATGCTCTGAACATCTTCTATCCTTAGCAGCTTGGCTTGATCATCCTTCAAGAGCAGCTGAGTGTTGCATGATGCTCAGCTTCTTAGGTTTCTCAACTACTCCGGATGACCCCTTGATGAACTGCCTTGAAGATCTTTCTCCTTGGTACTTGATGGCTACACATGAGAGGCTTCTAAGACGACTGTAAGCTCTTCTGTTAGGTACTTAGAAGCTTTCTCATGCTTGACACCAAGATGGCTTTTGTGATCTCCCTTCTTGCTACTTGATGCCTTCTCATGATGGACTTGCTAAGATGACTGTAGGCTCTTCTCTAATATACTTAGAGTCTTCCAATGATGGACATCCAGATGGCATGATGCTCTCCTTTCTCTCGGTAGTTCAGAACACTCTTCATGTAGTAGAACTCTCACTTCTACATAGTAGAACTCACACTTCTACTTCTCTCTTGATCTGACTTCTGAGTGTTCTTGGTGGATCGTTGAGTGAGCTTGAGGACTCACTATCACTTGGTTAGATCAGTCCACCTTCACTCCAAAATCGACAACTCCATCGACCTTTGATCTTTGAAGCTCTTTTACATTTATACACCTTCCCAATCCTTCCGTTGGAAAGTAGCCATTGGAAGCTATTCAAATGTCTTCACAGATCTCGAGTTGCTAAATGTAGACTGCTTGATGTGACTTGTCATACTTTTTCTGTCGCTGCAGTCTACTTTTTCACCTACCCTGTCAGATGTATCACTTTATTGTCTTGGGCAGGTTGAAGACTGTATTTCTTCTGACTTCTTGATCAGAGGTTGTCCTTTTGCATCGATGCTCTCAATAAGCACTTGTCCAAATATTATCCTTCAGATTGAATCGTTGCCAATGCTTCATTATTTAGATATTTAAACTCTACGATCTGATGCACGTCTTCAAGGACTTGATCGTAGTGTCCTGTTTAGTGTTGCTCGTTGACTGGTAGAGTTAACACTATGATCTGGAAGAGTGTTGATTGGATCTTCAATGTAGAACACCTCTTCCTTGTATTATGTAGCGCTTTAATACTTCTGTTTTCTTCGACTGTTCTCAGATATTGATGGCCTAATTCCTTGTCCCGGTCCTCTTCTAAATATCAAGACACTTCAGATTTATGGTGCGTCCAACATACTTTCTCCTTGAGATCTCCCGTTCACTTATCATCAATGATCTGACACTGCACTTAATCACTTTAGCCTTGCTCTTCAGTGGCTGACCAGTGTCTTGGTTTAACTTCCACCAGTTCCTTCTTTGTTTGGCAAACACTACGATCTTGGTTTCTTCCAAGATCATTGTCTTCTGTACACTTGATAGCTACTGCATATCCTGACTTTCCTCAGTCAGCTTCTGAAGTCTTCTTTGGATCTCCTTGTGGAAGACTTCATCACGAATGGCCTTACACCTCAATCTTAATGTTGATTGGGTTTGTGCTGAGATCTTCTGTTAGCCTGTATGCCATTCGCTGAGTGCTCTCTGGTTCCCTTACTATGGAATGCATCTTTGTAGTGCCAACCAGAGGCTTCGTATCTTTGGATATTCTGGGAGTGCTCATTCGTTGAGAACCGTATCTGCTCTACGATTCAGACTTAGCATTGTGAGCACTTCTTTTGGAGTCGTAGTTCTGCACTCTACGATTCAGCTTCGGCTGTGCAGACACTACGATCCCGAGATCAGATCTTGACACTCTACGATTTCTGCCTTGTGCTTGTTGTCTTCATCTAATCTTGCCCGACTACGATCTCTGCATTCATTCAATGGACTCTATGATCTCAGAGTGTAGCCTACGATCCTTGTCTTTACTTTGGCATCGCTAGACTCTACGACTCTGAGTGTAGTCTACGTTTCATACTTAGCTTTGGCAGATGGTCGTTCGGCTCGTAGACAGGCTGTCTCTACGATAATACAGGGATCCTAACAACGGAATAAATCAAATCTGGAAATACAGGGATCCTAACTTCATTTAATACTTCATTCAATCGCCACGATCATGCATGACTTGTTCACATATCACAGGAAAATAACCAAGAACACTAAAAGAGTCATAGAAATTTTTTAATGCACTAAGACCTACTTACACATCATCCACAGATGATAGACTCTATGTAATCATCAATATAACCAAAATCACTATATGTCTATGTGAAATTGCAACTATATTGAATTTAAGTTCAAGCCCTTATTCTAACTTATATGGTGAAACAGTATATGTCTATCTGGTTAATGAAATACACAAGCCACATAAAACAGCCCCATATACGTATACTATCATGATTACAATCCATACTCGCATGTTCATTGTCAATTCCATAAAAGTACTAAAACGAATGGTGATCAAGCATTCTTATATGCAAAATAATCATGATATACATCCTATACGATATGTAAAACAATCCAGCACTCAAGCATGTAATCAAACTACATATTAAAATCCGTTATAATCCCATAATGGAATTTAGTTCATGACTGAACCAAAAGCCATTATGGGATCAAATCTAAACATGATTAATAATCAACAATTGAAAGATGAAAGAAAGAACTATCAAACCCAATTTTTGAATAGAATCCACTATTAATAATCAAATCCGCATAACAATCCAGCAAATATTAATAATAATCTACGCTGGTAGAAAATCCCAAGAAGAAGTAGAAAAATAGAGTTTTGGCCTCCTTCTACGTGGAATCTCCCCCTAGAGAGTAAACCCTAGTTACTATGATGAAAATACGTCCTGAGATATCAAAGATGCCTCTGACACCAGTCAGATATCGTTTTTAATCAATTACAACCATTTTAATTAAAAATTAAATAAAACAAATCAGTAGCTTCAGACCTCGCGCGCGGCCGTGCGCTTCTCCAGCGCATTCCTCGCGCGGGCGCGAGACTTGCAGTAAGTCATAATGTCCAGCCGGGCTCTCACGCGGGCGTGCTAAGCTTGTCATGCTCGCGGCCGCGCAACTTGTAGTAGGTAACATTGTCTGGCTGGGTACTCGCGCGGGCGCGTGTCTCTAAGCTCATCCTGCCGTGCGGCCGCGCGGCTTGCAGTTGCTGAATTCTGGTTCTGCTCCCGAGTTTGGTTCTGCATTTTTGTTGCTACTACTGAAGTGTCCTATGTCCATCCATGCTTGTCCATCCATGCTCCACTCAATCCTCATCCATACATATCCCAGCTTTTGCCTCGCCTTATGCGTCCATTAGCCTCGTGCCCTATAATACCACCAAATTAGGCCGATTCTTGCACTTATTCACCAAAAGGAGTTTTAAGTATATGCATTGCAAACTAACATGAAATGCAGCTAAAACATACTAAAATGTACTTGAGATGGGTATAATTCGCATGAATTGGTACTCCATAAGTAGGTGTAAAACCCACTTATCAGTGACATACCAATCGGTGTTTTATACGAAGTCCCGTAAGCCCATAGTGCATCGTCCAACCCAAGGGACCAATCCTATCGATTCGGGTTTACCCTTTTTTCCAAGATTCTTTTCACTTCCATATTCGAAACCTCAGCTTTCCACTGGTTTGGGGATGATATGATGTAGCGACCTTGTGGTTGACCCAATACTTTGCCAAGAGAGCTATAAACGATTTGTTGCAGAAGTGACTACCTTCATCACTTATAATAGCTCTCGGTGTGCCAAACCTCGTAAAAATATTTTTCTGTAAGAATTTGAGAACCACTTTGGCATCGTTAGTCGAGAGTGCTACAGCTTCAACCCACTTTGAAATGTAATTTACCGCAATCAATATGTATTGATTGGTAAATGAGGAAGGGAAAATCTTAACTTCTAAAATTGTTTGTAGTTGCATCTCATTCCGTTTTGATATATTTCCCACTTGTTGACATCTATCACAAGTTTTAACAAATTGGTGGGCATCTTTAAATAATGTCGGCCAATAAAACCCGGCTTGAAGCACTTTGCCGCTATTCTCTAGCTACCATAGTGTCCCCCATATGACGATGAGTGGAATTCCTGCAGTATGTTATGCACTTCACTGTAGGGGATACACCTTCTAATCATCTTATCAGCGCACTATTTGAATAAATAAGGCTCATCCCAAATATACCACTTGACGCCATGGAGAAACTTCTTTTTCTGTTGTCGTGTAAGGTTAGGGGGAAGCATGTTGCTCACTAGATAATTCGCGAAGTCCGCGTACCATGGAAATTCTACATTTAACCCAAATAGTTGCTCATCCGGGAATGACTCGTTGATTACATACTTGTCCTCTTCCTGTTTACCCTGATTTTCCAGCCTAGACAAATGATCGGCGACTTGGTTCTTTGTCCCCTTTCTATCCTTTATTTCTAAATCAAACTCTTGTAAAAGGAGAATCCGTTGGATAAGGCGTGGTTTAGCATCTTTTTTCAAAAAAAAATTAAGTACCAAATGGCCGAGTGATCTGTATAAACTACTACCTTTGTCCCGATCAAGTACGCCCAGAATTTGTCGAACGCATACACCACTGCAAGTAATTCCTTTTCCGTAGTTATGTAATTCATTTGAGTCTCTGTGAGTGTCTTACTTGCATAATATATAGCGTGAAATACCTTCTCTCGGCGTTAACCCAAAACAGCCCCAACCGCATAGTTGGTTGCATCACACATTAACTCAAAGGGCATGGTCCAATCCGGCGCGACGATTACAAGAGTTGTGGTTAATTTCTTCTTTAACAACTCGAATGCCAGTTTACACTCCTCATCAAACTTGAAAACTGAATCCATCTCTAAAAGACTGCATAAAGGTTTTGCAATTTTAGAGAAGTCCTTTATAAATCTTCTGTAAAACCCGACATGTCCCAAGAAACTTCGAATTCCCTTAACTGAGCTTGGTGGTGGAAGTTTTTCAATTGTTTCCAGCTTCGCCTCATCAACCTCTAATCCTTGAACCGAGACCTTGTGACCCAAAATTATGCCTTCCTCAACCATGAAGTGGTATTTTTCCCAGTTAAGTACAAGATTCATGTCTTTGCATCTTTATATCACCATCACCAGATTCTCTAGGCAAGCATCAAAATCGTCCCCATAGACTGAAAAGTCATCCATGAATACTTCCACGTTTTTCTCCACCATGTCTGAGAAAATTGCCATCATACATCGTTGGAAGGTAGCGGGTGCATTACACAAACCGAACGACATTCTCATGAATGCGAATGTGCCGTATGGACACGTGAAAGTAGTCTTCTCTTGATCTTCAGGAGCAATGATGGTCTGATTATACCCCAAATATCCATCCAATAAGCAGTAGTACGCATGTCCCGCTAATCTGTCCAACATTTGATCGATAAAGGGCAAAGGAAAGTGATCTTTGCGGGTCACCTTATTCAACTTCATGTAGTCCATGCAAACCCTCTAACCAGTCACTGTCCTTATCAGAATTAGCTCGTTGTCATCATTCTGTACCACGGTCATTCCTCACTTTTTCGGCACACACTGAACTGGACTAACCCACTTAATGTCGGAAATTGGGTAGATGATACCGGCATCCAACAATTTCAGAATTTCTTTCTTTACAACTTCCTTCATGATTGGGTTGAGTCATCGTTGTTGCTCCACCGTCGGTTTTGCATTGTCTTCCATCAGAATTTTGTGCATGCAAAAGGATTGGCTGATTCCCGTGATATATGTGATTGTCCATCCAATAGCTGATTTGTGTTTCCTAAGCACCCTCATCAACTTTTCTTTCTATAAATCGTTAAGTGCAGCAGAAATAATAACAGGTAAAGAATTTGAATTGCCTAAATACACATACCTGAGGTGTTTAGGTAGTGGTTTAAGTTCAAGAGTCAGTGGCTCCTCCAATGATGATTTCATTCTGATTGTTGATCTTTTCTCCATGTACAATGGTTCAAATGGTGCTCTAAATCTGCTGATTCGTAGCAGGGAGTCTAGCACATGCAAGTAGTCCACAAAATTCAGATCATCTGATTCTTCATCTGTGAGACCCCAGATTTTATGAATAAATATTTAATTTTTCTCGAAATAATTTTTTTTTTATATTATGGTGTGGATTTGATATAATAGTTATGGGTAGTATTTATAAATTTTGCAAAGTAAGCAAGTTGTTATAAAAGATTCGTTTGGTCGGAGAATATTCTTTTTGTCGGGGAATATTCGTACGAAGGCACAATCATTGGTGGACCCCACAACGGAATTATTGTCGGATTGAGAAAACGACAAAAATATTTTATTAAAAATAACGGCTGAAGTGTTACCGTTAAAACCGTTAAAACTGTTGAACTACTCGGTAGTAAAAGTACAGTAATACGCGTGGTTGCATAGTAGCACACGGTATTGATTATTGATGCTTACGTGAGAAGTCACTCAGCTATACTCAATTATTGCTATAGTAATTGCTGCATCATATCTCTTAAATTATTGTCATAGTATCGTCTGTATAATATGTTATATTATTAAATCAATAATTGAGACGTTGTGGTAAGTTTGGTTATTTTATGGGGGGCCATATGTCATCATCTAAGAGTCTCTTCGTCAATAGTAATTACCGTCGTCAATAGTAATTACCGTCGTCAATAGTAATTACCGTCGTCAATAGTAATTACCGTCGTCAATAGTATTTACCTTGGTCAATAGTAATTACCTTCGTCAATAGTATTTACCTTGGTCAATAGTATTTACCTTGGTCAATAGTAATTACCTTCGTCAATAGTATTTACCTTGGTCAATAGTAATTACTTTCGTCAATAGTAGTTGTCCCTTCAATATTACCAAGAGTCATTTGACCCTTCGTTAAGACCAAGAGTCATTTGACCCTTCGTTAAGACCAAGAGCCACCCTCAGTTTTTCTATAAATAGAGGCCTAGGGCTTCATTATTTTTCACGAATTCATTCAAGCTATAGAGAGAGAAAGTATAGAGAGAATAAGAGAGAGAGAATAAAAGTATTCTGCTACATCACTTTTCCAATATCCAGTTCTTTTAAGGTAGGGAATATTATTTCTTTTATATTCATGAAGAGAACTTCTGTTATTCCATTCGTTATTATTCTGTTGGAATAACCAGTATACGCGGTCTACCCTATACTTGGTGACATTCTTCTATTATTCTGTTGGAACATCCTGTCTGTGTGTTTTACACCGGACCTGGTTCCGTTTATTATTCTGTTGGAACATCCTGTCTGTGTGTTTTACACCGGACCTGGTTCCGTTTTTATTATTATTCTGTTGGAACATCCTGTCTGTGTGTTTTACACCGGACCTGGTTCCATTATTATTCTGTCGGAATATCCTGTCTGTGCGTTTACGCCGGACCTGGTTCCATTATTTATTATTCTGTTGGAATAACCTGTCTGTGCGGTCTATCGCATGCATGGTGATTTCTTTTGTTATTCCATTCTTTATTATACTCAGTTGGTTAAGTTTTGACTTCTATACTCCATGAAATTTGTGGAATATCCTTGATAGTTGCGTTTCATCCAGTATCTTTTCAAGAAAATATTCTTCTAAGCATTCTTGAATTTTACTCCACAATGCAGTATCATGTTGACAATTTGGACGTTGTTAATTCCTGGATAAATTAATTCTTGAACTTGTTTTATTGAATTCTTATATCATTGTCATCATCCTCATGTTTATAAAATGTTGAAAGTCATCTGTGGCATGTAGTGCATAGATGGACTTGGTATGATTATGACCAGGGATTATTCGGTATAATCATGACCGTAATGTTACAAATGATGTGGTAAAAGTCCTCATTGGCCCGTAGTGCATTGATGGACAGTTGTTGGCATGATCATGACCATTAATGAATATACGAATATCCTTGGCCGTAGTGCAGGGGTGATTCGATGATGTGGATTATTTTATTAAGCTGAGTCTCAGCGATCACAGTGTTGGAAAATTTTTTTAAATCATAAAAGATAGTAGAGTTTATTTTCTACTTGACTCTTTTAATGGATTGCTTGTTCCGCTACAGTTAAACTTGATGTCTATTATATTTTATCAGTTTAACATTGTTGAAGGCTAATGATAATTTATTCTGCATTATCTTAGTCATAATATTTCTTACTGGGCTAGTTGAGCTCACCCTTTCTTTCACTGTTCTCTTCAGGAAATGAGAACGTAGCTGGGACAAGTCGGGGTACGGAGTGATGGTCCGAAGAATAGTATTAGTTAGTAGTCCTCACTATTCTATATAATGGTGTGTTAATAAATGTAATGAGGACTCCTTTTGAGTATGAATACTCTCTAGAAGATAATATTTGTATTCAAACTCACAGTTTATGTTTTGTCGTATTGTACACGACAGATGTATTAATCAGTTGTATTTGTATTCTGTACTAAGTATCTGACGACTCAAGATGGGTGACGTATACCTAATTTTGGGGGCGTCACAGTTGGTATCAGAGCTTAGGGATATGATCCCTGGCTAAGATGTGAGAATAGAACTAGGAGGGGAGCGACGGGGAATTCCTTCGCTAGTATGACCTACCTAAGTTTATTTGGTATTTAATTGGTCGGTCAAAGTATATGGATAATATGTTATATGTTAATTAACCCTTGTTTTGTGGCAGTATTTGAAAATGGCAGCTGAAAATGTCAACAATGGAGTGAGTGAGACCGTGACACCTCTAATAACCAACCAAGATAATGTAATATCAGCCGAAGAAGAAATTAGAGATATCTACGTGGTAAGTGAAGAACTAATAGTTGCACCGAGCTAGTGGCAGAGGTATCAGCTGAGAGTGAGGAAGAAGAGGAAGAAGAGGAACCTGAGGAGAATTGGTTAGAAGAAATCTATGATCAAAACTTAGAATTACAAAATCGTGTTCATGAGTTAGAAGAGCAGGCTGAAGAACGGCAGGCAGTCGTTGAGCAAAGAGATGTAACGATTCAAAATTGTGTTACCCGATATGTGATGCTCGAACAAAATCACGCTTTGGCAGAGTGTAAGATATTAAAGTTGGAATCTGAGAATTCAAATATCAAGGATCAGCTGAAAGAAGAAACAACTGAACGAATGAGAATGCAGGATGCGTGGGTAAAAGCCGCACGACGTGTTGATATTATAGAAAGAGATGTCCGATCAAAAAAGGCTAAAATAGATGATATACATTTCTCTTTTTGGACAGCAATTGGGAGAACCCAACATCGAGTTTTGAATTACCCTGTACAGAGCGGTCAATCTGAACTCGATATGGATCGAAGATTGATGATTCAGATCATGAAGCAGGAGTACGATGAAGCAGTTGAGGGTGGAATATGCCCTATATTAAAGTCAATTCCAACGATAGAGATGACATCAAATGCTACCCCAGACAAGTCAAAGCCGGGTAGTTCAAGGGAGAGCTGTTGTCATGACTTCCCAACAAGTGAGGAAACCAAATGAAGTTATCGCGGGTAAGCTAATCATAAACCCTTGCGAAGTTTGTACCTTATTCGATACCGGTTCTACTCACTCTTTTATTTCACCTAGTTATGTTCAATGTTTGAAGTTAACTCCGGAGAACTTAGACTTTGATATGTCTGTTTAAAGTCAATTGGGAGAAATCTTCATTACCTCCACTATTTATAAATCTTGTTCAAATCAACACTTTCACGTTACCTGTCGATCTTATCTCTTTGAAAATACTTGCCTTTGATGTGATTTTTGGAAACGATTGGTTAACTGCTCATCATGCTTTTCGTAAGGTTGTTAGCTTTCATATTCCTAACCAACCTATTATGCGAATTCAAGTAACCAAATCACTAAAGTCAATCATTGTCGTATCAAGCCATAAGTAAAAATTCCGTTCCTTTCGTTGTTGACTTCCTGGTGTGGAATGCACCGAAGCTAGACTTTCCGTAGGAGACGTTGTAAATGACGATGACAAGTTGATAGGTATCAATGTGACGTGTTATCCAAGTCTTGGATGAGGGTCACAGTTTTGAACGATATTTCTATTGTTAATAAATTTCTTGACGTATTCTTGAAGACTTCTTAGCCTACCCCAGAGCGTAAATTGAATTTTGTATTGACCCCAGTACAAAACCCATTTCTTAAACCCTCAAATATTTCTTCAACTAAAACGAACGTATTATGCGCCAAAGACATTGGCTCGAGCTGTTGAATATTACGATCGTACCATTCAATAATATCGTGAAAAGCGAACGTGGTAGCTGACGCGTTGTGTAGAAGATCGTATACGGTTACAAGTGCGAATATACGAACCCACGTGAAGATAACGAATATACGATTAAAATCGACTTTAATCGATAAAGTTAAAGCCGCTCAAGCTACATACTCAGAGCTGATAAATGTGAAGAAGAAGGTTCAAGAGGGCGTTATTCTAGAAGCAAGAATCGACGAAGAGAGGAAATCTCAACTCTCGATTTAATTGGCCATTTGAAATCCTCGATGAAGTAGGAACTGTGGCCTAAAGACTCATTTTACCGCCAAGTATGTTGCGTGTTCAGAACATTTTTTTTTTACATATCGATGTTACGTAAATATGTGGACGACCCGAACCACATTATTAATTTAGAACCGAATGAGATAGCGAAATATTTAACGTATGAGGAGATACGTGTTAACATCTTGGATAAGAAGGATCATATTCGATGCTTAAAGGTTATACCTCAAGAGTTAGAATTTGAAGTGAAGTCAAGGTATCCTCACATGTTTGGCATACCAAGTACGTACGTAAATTTCGAGGGCGAAATTCCATAAGGAGGGGAGATTGTGAGACCCCAGATTTTATGAATAAATATTTAATTTTTCTCGAAATAATTTTTTTTTTATATTATGGTGTGGATTTGATATAATAGTTATGGGTAGTATTTATAAATTTTGCAAAGTAAGCAAGTTGTTATAAAAGATTCGTTTGGTCGGAGAATATTCTTTTTGTCGGGGAATATTCGTACGACGGCACAATCATTGGTGGACCCCACAACGGAATTATTGTCGGATTGAGAAAACGACAAAAATATTTTATTAAAAATAACGGCTGAAGTGTTACCGTTAAAACCGTTAAAACTGTTGAACTACTCGGTAGTAAAAGTACAGTAATACGCGTGGTTGCATAGTAGCACACGGTATTGATTATTGATGCTTACGTGAGAAGTCACTCAGCTATACTCAATTATTGCTATAGTAATTGCTGCATCATATCTCTTAAATTATTGTCATAGTATCGTCTGTATAATATGTTATATTATTAAATCAATAATTGAGACGTTGTGGTAAGTTTGGTTATTTTATGGGGGGCCATATGTCATCATCTAAGAGTCTCTTCGTCAATAGTAATTACCGTCGTCAATAGTAATTACCGTCGTCAATAGTAATTACCGTCGTCAATAGTAATTACCGTCGTCAATAGTATTTACCTTGGTCAATAGTAATTACCTTCGTCAATAGTATTTACCTTGGTCAATAGTATTTACCTTGGTCAATAGTAATTACCTTCGTCAATAGTATTTACCTTGGTCAATAGTAATTACTTTCGTCAATAGTAGTTGTCCCTTCAATATTACCAAGAGTCATTTGACCCTTCGTTAAGACCAAGAGTCATTTGACCCTTCGTTAAGACCAAGAGCCACCCTCAGTTTTTCTATAAATAGAGGCCTAGGGCTTCATTATTTTTCACGAATTCATTCAAGCTATAGAGAGAGAAAGTATAGAGAGAATAAGAGAGAGAGAATAAAAGTATTCTGCTACATCACTTTTCTAATATCCAGTTCTTTTAAGGTAGGGAATATTATTTCTTTTATATTCATGAAGAGAACTTCTGTTATTCCATTCGTTATTATTCTGTTGGAATAACCAGTATACGCGGTCTACCCTATACTTGGTGACATTCTTCTATTATTCTGTTGGAACATCCTGTCTGTGTGTTTTACACCGGACCTGGTTCCGTTTATTATTCTGTTGGAACATCCTGTCTGTGTGTTTTACACCGGACCTGGTTCCGTTTTTATTATTATTCTGTTGGAACATCCTGTCTGTGTGTTTTACACCGGACCTGGTTCCATTATTATTCTGTCGGAATATCCTGTCTGTGCGTTTACGCCGGACCTGGTTCCATTATTTATTATTCTGTTGGAATAACCTGTCTGTGCGGTCTATCGCATGCATGGTGATTTCTTTTGTTATTCCATTCTTTATTATACTCAGTTGGTTAAGTTTTGACTTCTATACTCCATGAAATTTGTGGAATATCCTTGATAGTTGCGTTTCATCCAGTATCTTTTCAAGAAAATATTCTTCTAAGCATTCTTGAATTTTACTCCACAATGCAGTATCATGTTGACAATTTGGACGTTGTTAATTCCTGGATAAATTAATTCTTGAACTTGTTTTATTGAATTCTTATATCATTGTCATCATCCTCATGTTTATAAAATGTTGAAAGTCATCTGTGGCATGTAGTGCATAGATGGACTTGGTATGATTATGACCAGGGATTATTCGGTATAATCATGACCGTAATGTTACAAATGATGTGGTAAAAGTCCTCATTGGCCCGTAGTGCATTGATGGACAGTTGTTGGCATGATCATGACCATTAATGAATATACGAATATCCTTGGCCGTAGTGCAGGGGTGATTCGATGATGTGGATTATTTTATTAAGCTGAGTCTCAGCGATCACAGTGTTGGAAAATTTTTTTAAATCATAAAAGATAGTAGAGTTTATTTTCTACTTGACTCTTTTAATGGATTGCTTGTTCCGCTACAGTTAAACTTGATGTCTATTATATTTTATCAGTTTAACATTGTTGAAGGCTAATGATAATTTATTCTGCATTATCTTAGTCATAATATTTCTTACTGGGCTAGTTGAGCTCACCCTTTCTTTCACTGTTCTCTTCAGGAAATGAGAACGTAGCTGGGACAAGTCGGGGTACGGAGTGATGGTCCGAAGAATAGTATTAGTTAGTAGTCCTCACTATTCTATATAATGGTGTGTTAATAAATGTAATGAGGACTCCTTTTGAGTATGAATACTCTCTAGAAGATAATATTTGTATTCAAACTCACAGTTTATGTTTTGTCGTATTGTACACGACAGATGTATTAATCAGTTGTATTTGTATTCTGTACTAAGTATCTGACGACTCAAGATGGGTGACGTATACCTAATTTTGGGGGCGTCACATCATCTCCCAATAAAGTCGTTTCCAATGGATCGTTAACCAAACTCTTTCCCATGTCATCACTGATTATTTGATCAATGATATCCATCCTGAAACACTCTTCTTCATCCGTAGGAAATTTTATGGCTTTGAAAATGTTAAACTTAACTTCTTGATCTTGGAGTCTCATCGTTAGTTCACCTTTTAGTACGTCAATGAGTGTCCTACCCATAGCCAAAAATGGTCTCCCTAGGATAATTGGGATGTTCTTATCTTCCTCAAAATCCAGAAGATGAAATACGCGGGGAATATAAACTTGTCAACCTTGACCAATATGTCCTCTACAATGCCTCGTGGGAACGTGACTGACCTATCCGCCAACTATAATGAGATGTTCGTAGGCTTTGGAGCTGGCAAACCCAATTCTGTGTAAACTGATAATGGCATAAGGTTCACAGTTGCCCCCAAATCACATAAACACTTATTAAATACCATGGTCCCGATCGTGCACGGAATGGTGAAACTCCCCGGATCTTTCAACTTTGGTGGCAACTTTTGCTGAAAATCGCACTACACTCCTCTGTTAATGTCACTGTCTCAAAATCTTCTAACTTCTTTTTCCTGGACAAGATCCCTTTCATGAATTTCGCATAACTTGGCATTTGCTCTAGGGGCTTCTGCGAACGGGATGTTAATATGAAGTTTCTTAAAAACTTCCAAAAATTTTGCAAACTGCTTATCTAATTTCTGCTTTTGGACTCTCTGCTGAAACAGTGGTGGAGGATACACAATTGGCTTGTCATCTAACTTTGTTTTCTCAATTTGCGTATTCTCACCCTATTTTTCTTCAACCACCGTGTTGTCATTAATATTATCATCTGAGATAGCTGAATTTTCTGCATCTTTCCCATCCAAATGTTTTCCACTTCTCAAGGTGATTGCCTAACACTGTTCATGATTTTCATTTGGATTTCTTTCGGTGTCACTCGATAGAGTCCCTTGTGGTCTGTTGTTCAATGCTATAGCAATTTGTCCCATCTGATTTTCCAAATTCTTGATGGACATTGCTTGGTTTTTCATCGCTGCCTCATTGCTCGTTATATACTGTGATAGCAACTCCTCTAAATTTGATTTCCTCTCTTGACGTTGAACTGGTTGTTGTTGATTCTGAAATCTAGGGGGATACGATGGTCGTGGAGCTTGTTGATTCTGATTATTATTCCACGACAAATTTGGATGATTCCTATTCCCCTAATTATATGCATTCTGATATGTATTATGAGGAATTCTGTTGTAGCTACTCATGAATTGTACTGACTCTGGGTTGATTGTGCATTGATCCGTCGAATGTTCACCCGCACATAACTCATAAATAATTACAACTTAATGTGTCTGTCCCCCTGACCAAACGTCGAACTTCTTAGAGAGTGCTGAAATTTGTGATGTTATTGTCGTCAGTCCATCTACCTCTAACACTCCAGCGACTATAGGTTATGTTATTCTTGTCGTGGGCCACTAATAGTTGTTAGCAGCCATCGTCTCTATCAACTGATATGCCTCCTCATAGTTCTTTGCCATAAAAGCACCCCCCGACGCTGCATCGATACTGGTCCTGAGATTCCCATGTAGTCCATTGTAAAATGTATTCATCTACAACCACTTAGGCAATCCGTGATGTGAGCATTTTCTGAGCAATTCTTTGTATCTCTCTCATGCCTCGTACAATGACTCCCAATGTTGCTGATCAAACATGGTAATCTCATTCCTCATCTTTGCAGTCTTTGCTGGCGGGAAGAATTTTGCTAGAAATTTCTGAGCCAGGTCATCCCATGTCATTATCGAACCCGCTGGTAGAGAGTGTAACCAACTCTTCACTTGTCCCGCAGAGTGAATGGGAACAAGCAAAGTCTAACTGCCTCATCCAACACCCCATCGTACTTGAAAGTGTCGCAGATTTCCAGAAAACTGATTAAATGCTCGTTAGGATCGTCATTTACGAGCCCCCCAAACTGAACCGAGTTCTGTATCATCTGAATAGTCCCATGCTTAATCTCGAATGTATTCACAGCTATAGCAGGCCTGGTGATACTCGATTGCAGCTCAGTCACCTTAGGTGTAGCAAAATCCCTTAACATTTTCTAGTCTTCGGCAGCCATTGCTTCTTCTTTATCAGAGTTTTCTAAGTCGTCCCTTGTCTCCTTGATCCACTTACTTAACCTCTAAAACCTTCTCTCAATGTCGTCCTCAAAAGGAAGCAAGTCTGGATTTTTGGATCGAGTTTGCATAAACCAACATCAAAAACCTAAAATAAGAAGAACAAAATAACAACAAAAACTGTTTAAGTAAAAGTTGACTAATTAAACTGATATTGCAATAATAAAATCTATACTAAAGTCCCCGGCAACGACACCAAAAAACTTGTTGGCTAAAATCTAGTTACGCACAACACGCAAGTATACGTGGTCAACAAGTAATATAATAGTAAGTAAAGTATCGTTTCCTCACGGACTGTAAATAGAATTCAAACCTCACAATTACCAATTTCCTATTAATCCTAATTTTATTAAACTAATTAGTTTTCAGTTGGTAACTAAGTATAAAGTTATTAAAATCACCACACAATCAATAAATGCTAAAAACTGAATTTTCAAACAAATAATGGAGAATTAGGCTTTTGACTTCACTCTAAGCATCACTCAGATTATTACACATTTATTCCAGTTTAACTCACTATCCCAGTCTATTAATCAAGAACACGTATGTAGAACTAGCCACCTCTCGATGCACTAATACCGTATTAACCCAAATCCACAATTAAGATAGAATTAAGTTAAACACCTTAATTAACTAACTCACTATATCTCTATGTAAATTACAATTAAAGAAGGTTCAAGTTCTTTTTCTGATTACATGTGATGTCAAGCATATCTCTACCCTAACATTCATCAAGATGCTGTTTATTCACAAAAGTCAAGAACACATGCTATATTAATTAAGTCTAGACTCGTATTTCATCTCTCGAGTTCATACAAGTCCACAAAGAATCGTTGATCAGGCAATTCATAAATTCACGCTCAAATTAATATAGATAAACCGGATAATAACTTATTAAACTGTAATCAAAGATTACATAACCATCGTTCCACTTAAAGATCCGTCTTAAGCCTAAAAAGTAATTAGTTCATAATAAATGAAATAAAAACTGAATAAATCAAACATAGCATCTTCTCAATTATAGAAATAAATTAAAGTAGAAGAATAACGCATAACACCCTTCACTTTATTCTCAATCCGCAATCAATACGATTGTTCATCAAAATCTCCACTCCGTTGCTCGCTATGAAATTCTGCTCTTGGTTTTCGTTAGTTGCTTTTCATGCCCCTTAATTCGTTGTTTGTTCACCAATATATATCCCACATGAAGTCTTGGCCGAAATACCATGTATAATAGAGTCCATGTGCCATGTAAATCCCCCAATCCATGTTCCAGCAGTATTCGAAACCAAATAGGAGAGTCAGGATTTGTGACCCCCCGCCCCGGCGGGCATGGTTACTGTTTTTTGACTTGGCTTGAACTTCAAACATGCTCCAAAATAGCTTCAAATGCTCTCCTTTTTCAATCGTACACCACTCCACCCATCCTATACATAAAATAACAAGAAACAAGTAAAAGAAGAACATAGAACAAGGATTTAACAACAATTAAGCTTAAATTGGAAGTCAATTCGTGGATATAAAATCCACTTATCACCTTTGTATACGAGTTTCAAACAAGCACAAGATTCGATTCATAACAGAAACTACATCAAGGTTTGACTAATTAGTATTGTACTTGTCTACTTAATCTCAATCTCATCATTGGCCAAAAAAAAGTTACTACAACTGTTGGACAAATGCAAAATAACACAATTCTTAACTAAAATTTATTTGTTTATATATATATATGTGTGTGTGTGTGTGTGTGTGTGTGTGTGTGTGTGTGTGTGTGTGTGTGTGTGTGTGTGTGTGGAAAACATAATATAACACAACATGATGCTAAAATAAATAAAAACTATTTATGCTCCTAAGCTACAATGCAACTATATGATTACATGAATGCAACATTAAAAATCCTAAAACTAAACATGAAATAACAAATGCAAACCTAACTAATGACATTAAATATGCAAACATGAAATGCAATCATGAAACTAAATCCCCCAAACTTCAAAACTAAAATGTCCTCGTTGTATTGATAAAGAAATAAATAGGCGAGGACTTCCCTGTAATCTTCTAAGCGGGAGGTGGTGGTGGGTGTTCTTCTTCATCAGAGTCATTTGGTGGGAACCTTGGCATTAGTTGTTGCTATGGGAATTGTGCATTAGGATTGAAGCTCTGGAGCATCGCATTCAATGAAGTGAAGGACGTATTCATAGCCGTGGTCCTGCCTCGCTACTAGTCTCTACATTTCTCTTTGTGCCTCCTTGTTTTGCTCATCCAATTTTCGTTGAAAGTTCAAGAATTGAGAGCTAGATATGATATCAGGCTGTGGTGTCGCCTCTGCTCCTTGCTCTCCCATCATCGCATCCTCCTGAAACTCGTCATCATCCGAGTTGTCTTCAGCGTCAGGCTCGTCCTCCGAAGCTGAGGGAAATATAAAGCCTACTCCTCTAGGATGTGACTCACCCCCGGCCTACACAGCATACTGCACAATCATTCTGGAATCTAGTAGCTGAAGCGATAACTAAGTGGCTTCGTTATCAGACCATCTAACACCCACTTGGCAACACACCCACAAATGAGTGATGAGTGTGGTAAGCCGCCCGAGAAATTTCCTCGTAAGCATCGTCGAATTGAAAAATTGATTATAGCCCCTATGTCGATGATGAAATCTTGCACAATTGCATATAAAAGTAATGCCTCCTCTTTGGCCACATCAGATGTGTGTGTGGATGGAAATAGCTTGGCACACAAGAATGCATACCATATCTTTCCATACCTGCTGAGATCCTTACTGTGAAAAACAGTGCCTCTTTTTCAACCCTTAATCCATGTGGTTCTCAGCTTAGTAATTTCCTTTAGAATAGCCTCAAAGTCAAGATCGTTGTCACATTAGTGAACATACTGGCATTGTCTCGGTACTCTTAACTGGTAGTAAGTGTTGACAGTGTCGGCACTGAAAGTAACTAGCCTCCCCCGCACAAAAGCATTGAAAGGGGCCTTATCTTCGGCGTTAACGTAAAATTCTGTGACCACGCTCACAACTGAGGCCTCAGGTTCTTTTGTGAACTTATTCCACCCTTTCTGATATATATGTTGCATCATTTCACCGTCGATATGGTCCGGTGCCAACCCCCGCTCCGATGTAAGTGCTTTTATCACCATGTAGTCATAACGATCGGCGGCGGTGACACTTATGAATTTGCGTTGGTCGAAGGTACGTGATGGTGGTGTGGTTCTGGAACTCTCTTCACATTGCCTCTTTGATGTAGGTTTAGGTGCCATCAAATAAGAATTAGCAAGCTTTAATAACAATTTCCCCCCCCCCCAAACTTCACTTATGCAATCTGTCGAACACTTGGTGTGCACAATGTTCAATCCCCCAAACTTGATGATTTTGCTTCAACTATGGTGATAGAAAGGGAGGAATTGGAAGACAAAGTGCTCACTCTCAATTGATGTATAACTTCCCTCAATAAGAACCCTAATTCATAGCTTTCTGAGTTTGAGTTGACTTTAAGTGGTGAACTTGCGTTGTGAGGGTATGAATTTATAGAGATGATGTGATGGTACAACGTTGTGGTGTGAAGTAATGGGTTAGTGGGTAATTGTGCTAATAAAGTGGGATGATGGAGAAGATGGTGTATTAGTTTGCAAAACGTGGGTAGATAGTGGAGAAGATGGTTTTTAGTTGTGGGTTCAGTAGAAGAAGTTGAAGTTGTAATTGTGTAACTGCCAAAATTTGGTGGTTTATATTCAGGACCCCCACCCCGGCGGGGGTGTTAAGCATATAGGGGCCCTCCCCGGTGAGGGTGTGGTCTGCTAATATGCTCTGTTTTGTGTATTTCTTCCCTACTACTCCAATCCATGGACATTTTAGGTTCCTGAAATACCATCAAACATAACTATGAGTAAATTTTGAGCATTTTAAGCATGATGGAGCGATTATCAAGAACAATACAACTAAAAAACTACTTAATGAACTTATTATATCCTAATTAATCTAAACTATAATCTAACTAGCATGACTCAAAATACTAAGAATTAAAACTAACATTGGGTTGCCTCCCAATTAATGCTTGATTTTAAGTCGTTCAGTCCGATTACTCCCTATTTATGGTGCGTCGGCCAGTGTGATTGAGATGACGTCCCAATTGGACTCGCCACCCTAATAATGCTTCAACCGTTGATCGTTGACCTAGAAAGTCTCCAATGGGTTTCTACGTACTGTAGAGTTCAACGACGCCATATGAGAAAACTCTTTTGATGGTGAATGGACCGGACCACCTTGATTTTAGCTTGCCTAGGAACAACCTCAACCTTGAGTTGAACAATAAGACTGATTGCCCCAGCTCGAACGTTCTTTGTATTATTTTCTTGTTGTGCCATTTCTTAACTTTTTCTTTGTATAACTTAGAGTTCTCGTAAGCTTGAAGTCGGAATTCATCGAGTTCATTTAACTGAAGTAGCCTCTTTTCACCCGCAGCTGCTTGATCGAAATTAAGTTTCTGAATTACCCAGTAGGCCTTATGTTGTAACTCGACAGGTAGGTGACAAGCTTTTCCGTATAGTAATTGATATGGTGACATCCCAATTGGTTTCTTGTAAGCCGTTCTGTAGGCCCATAGTGCATCATCCAATCTGAGAGACTAGTATTTTCGATTTGGATTCACTACTTTCTCCAAAATTCTCTTTACCTCCCTATTTGAAACCTCAGCTTGCCCACTTGTTTGGGGATGATATGATGTAGCTACCTTATGGTTAACCCCATATTTTGCCAGAAGAGCTGTGAACGATTTGTTGCAGAAGTGACTTCCCTCATCACTTATTATAGCTCTAGGCGTGCCAAATCTTGTTAAAATATTCTTTTGTAAGAACTTAAGAACCACTTTGGCATCGTTAGTGGGGAGTGCCATAGCTTCAACCCATTTTGATACATAGTCAACCGCAAACAAGATATAATGATTACTGAACGATGATGGAAATGGCCCGATAAAATCAATGCCCCAAACATCAAAATTTTCAACTTCCAAGATTGTTTGTAGTGGCATCTCATTCCTTTTCGATATGTTGCCCACCCTTAGACATCTATCACAGCTTTTGACAAACTGGTTGGCGTCCTTAAATAATGTATGCCAATAAAACACGGCTTGAAGCACTTTTGTCGTTGTTCTCTCACTCCCATAATGTCCCCCATACGCAGATGAGTGACATTCATGCAATATGTTCTTCACTTCACTGTAGGGCACACACCTTCTAATCATCTTGTCAGCGCATTATTTGAAAAGGTATGGCTCATCCCACATGTACCACTTGACGTCATGTAGGAATTTCTTTTTCTTTTGTCGTGTAAGATCAGGGGGAAGGATGTTGCTTACTAAATAATTAGCGAAGTCTGCGTACCATGGAAATTCTGTATTGATCCTGTCGACGTCGGGATTTTTATTTATCCCTTTTATGTTCTTGTTCTTTGGCATTCTCATGTTAGGTGAGATTTATTTGAAAAAATAAGTGGTGAAAAGGTTCGACATGTATATGTCGACGAATGGACTGTAAGATTCGTCAGTTAGTTTTTTATATGGTTGTACCAACACAACCGAGAAAAGGTTTGTACATTGACCAAGTGATGTGACACTGCTAAACGGGTCTGTGAAATCGAGATTCATTAGGGTCCGGGGGCTTGACTATACGCACGGAAGGTGTTAGGCACCCCCTGACATCCATGTTACCACAGTGACCGCCACTTTTCAAGAAACAGTTATATGAATGTGTGTGTGTGTGGGGGTCAATGTGCAGTTATATGGAAGTATGTGCGAGGCCTCGTTCCCACCTATATACACAGTATTTGAATTTGTGTAAAAATTCAATTTTAAACAAGATATGGTAGTGATGTTTTGTAAAAAAGATTTTTCAAACCCTTGTGCTCAATAGTAATTGAGACCTTTTACACTTCCATTTTTTTATTAAGTGTTCGGCTTAATTGCTATTAATTTTTGAGATGCGAAGCATCTTCGAGAAAATAATGTACAAAGCAGTGTCGAACTCCTCGTGGCCATGAAAACAATATGAGGAATCCAAACACACTGAATAAATTTACAAGCTGCTTACAGCTGAAAATGTCCATCATGGGAACCGAATCTAGATTCAATAGACTGAATCTGTGATCACATGATTTCTAGTCTCACATGATGCCACAATTGATATGAAAGCAGTAAGCAATTATATATTTAAAAGCTGTAAATATATATATACAGACATGATCAGCCACCACGAAGCACTTCCATGGGGGATCAAAAATGTAAATAAAGCTGTAAAAGCAATCAACTGCCATGAAGTAGACTCAAGGCGGGAAAAAATATAAAGAAAGCTATAAAAACGATCAACCACCATGAAATGAACTCTGTGATAACCCGGGATTTCGAATAATCAAAATTTTATGAATAATTTTTTTTAATTTAATATTAACTGTTAATATTGTACTGAGTATCTGTGATACGATTTTCGGGAAGTGGTCAATTTATGTATTGACTGGTAAATTAGAGTAGAGTTTTGCTTAACAGCTTCAGAAAACCTAACCCTAATTTCTGGATAGGGATTCGATAGAAAATATAATTAAAATAATTATATTAATGCGTACGTGTTTGTACTGTTTAGAATTTTGATCAATGATTGATCAGATAAGGTTTAAAATTTATAAAACTATAATAAGAGATTAGAAACCCTAATCTTAGATTTAGAAAACCTAACGTATAGTTAGAAACCCTAATTGAAAGCCAGAAAACCTTAATTTCATATTCGGGAATCCTAAAACCCTAATTAATAAGCTTAATGTGTTTAGTAAATGTTAATATGAATAGGAAACCTTAATTGTAATTTTGAAATTTTAATTTTTAACTTTTCTAATTAAAAACCTTAATTAGAAATTTTTAGAAACTATAAATATTTAAAACCTAAGGGTTAGAACCTTAGGGTTAAATCCTAAGGGTTAAACCCTAAGGGTGTGACAAATTCAAAGTATGCCATTAAAATAAATTTGCTAATGACTAAAATGCCCTTTTTCATTCTTTAATAAGCTAGCGTGCAAATCTTTGTATAATTGTGGTAGGTGACCAACTCAATTGACTTGGTGACCAAAAAATCGAGCCAAATCAGCCAGCCAACATCAGATCTAGCAACATCTACATAATATATATAGATTAAGAGATAAAAAGTGTACAAACATTAGTCATTTTCTCTCTTGCTCTCAACAACTTTTTCTCTCAACCAAAGCTCCGAAAATATCAAGTAGATCAGTCACATTATCAGCCCTTAGATCACCCAAGAACATATTGGACATTAAAGATCAAAATCTAGAACATAAAGGTATAAACCCTAAGTTTCATTTTGATCTTGTATGCTTGTAAAAATTTTGTGTTTGAGTGTTTATATTTGTGTTAAAGGATGTTTTTAGTTGATCATGTTGATCCATCATGGATGCATATCATCAAAGTGCTTTAAAATCGAGTTTTTCCAAAACTGTCCAAGAACAAAATTTGTGGTCTGACAAGCTAATGTCAGGAGCCACAGATTCTTGTTCGTTTATATTTTTTGATGTTTTAAATCTGTTATTTGTAGCTTGTCTTGTGGTCTTTAATCTGCAAGTGGAATCAGTGTCATTCGATGTCTAGATTTGTATTAACGGTCAAAACCCGTTAACCGGGCATAACCGGTCAAAAATCTGGCTAACCCAGAAATACGTGAACCGAGTCTGACAAGTTTTCTTTAGCCCCAGATCTGTCAGGTGGTAAGTGTTATGATGGTGTTTTTGTAACTAGCTTGTAGCCTGACATATGTACTTTACATTTATGCTTTAAATCATGTTAACGATCAACATATTGTAAGTATGGGATGGTCAAAGTAGCCATCCGAGACTGATTTTGGGTTTTTGGAAAACCCAGAAACCGTATGAGCAAGTTATCTGACATCCTTTGACCGAGCCAAATCTGGAGTTTATAATGTTGTTGGACTGAACGATTGGTAAATAAATGTTCCTTGACATTAGTACTATAGTTTTGAACCTTAATAACATAAATACAATAACCAGAACTAAAAGCGAATCGAGCCACAAAGTAGGTAGTCGAAGCTGTCTGGGTTCCTGGGTAACCCAGAAAGCCCAGAAGCTTTTGACAGCTACTTTGGGCTTTCGGATCTGGCATATGTGGTGTGATATGACCTTTATTGTTGGTGTTAGTTGTAGTGTAACAAAAATACTACAATATCTGACTTTTAGATTGGACAGAACATGCAAGAATTGAGATTACAGTGTGGTCAAACTAAGGACCTTAAGCACCGGGCTGTGACGCCCCCAAAATTTGGTATACATCACCCATCTTGGGTCGTCAGATACATAGTACAGAATACAAATACAACTTACTAATACAATTGTCGTGTACAATACGACAAAACATAAACTGTGAGTTTGAATACAAATATTATCTTCTAGAGAGTATTCATACTCAAAAGGAGTCCTCATTACATTTATTAACACACTATTACATAGAATAGTGAGGACTACTAACTAATACAATCATTCGGATCATCACTCCGTTCCCCGACTTGCCCCAGCTACGTTCTCATTTCCTGAAGAGAACAGTGAAAGAAAGGGTGAGCTCAACTAGCCCAGTAAGAAATATTATGACTAAGATAATGCAGAATAAATTATCATTAGCCTTCAACAGTGTTACACTGATAAAATATAATAGACATCAAGTTTAACTGCAGCGGAACAAACAATCCATTAAAAGAGTCAAGTAGAAAATAAACTCTACTATCTTTTATGATTTAAAAGATTTTTCAACACTGTTATCGCTGGGACTCAGCTTAATAGTCCACATCATCGAATCACCCCTGCACTACGGGCAAGGATATTCGTGTATTCATTAATGGTCATGATCATGCCAACAACTGTCCATCAATGCACTACGGGCCAATGAGGACTTTTACCACATCATTTGTAACATTACGGTCATGATTATACCGAATAATCCCTGGTCATAATCATACCAAGTCCATCTATGCACTACAGGCCACAGATGACTTTCAACATTTTATAAACATGAGGATGATGACAATGATATAAGAATTCAATAAAACAAGTTCAAGAATTAATTTATCCAAGAATTAACAACGTCCAAATTATCAACATGATACTGCTTTGTGGAGTAAAATTCAAGAATGCTTAGAATAATATTTTCATGAAAAGATACTGGATGAACCGCAATTATCAAGGATATTCCATAAATTTCATGGAGTATAGAAGTCAAAACTTAACCAACTAAGTATAATAAAGAATGGAATAACAAAAGAAATCACCATGCATGCGATAGACCGCACAGACAGGTTATTCCAATAGAGTAATAAATAATGGAACCAGGTCCGGCGTAAAACGCACAGACAGGATATTCCAACAGAATAATAATAAAGACGGAACCAGGTCCGGTGTAAAACATACAGACATGATGTTCCAACAGAATAATAATAAAGACGGAACCAGGTCCGGTGTAAAACACACAGACATGATGTTCCAACAGAATAATAATAAAGACGAAACCAGGTCCGGTGTAAAACACACAGGCAGGATGTTCCAACAGAATAATAATAAAGACGGAACCAGGTCCAGTGTAAAACACACAGACAAGATGTTCCAATAGAATAATAGAAGAATGTCACCAAGTATAGGGTATACCGCGTATACAGGTTATTCCAACAGAATAATAAGAAATGGAATAACAACAGTTCTCTTCATGAATAAGAAAGAATAACACCCCTTACCGTTTTAAAGAAGAGCTGAAATAAGGAAGTAGTTAAGTAGCAGAATACTCTTCTTCTCTCTCTCTATAGTTTCTCTCTATAGTTTCTCTCTCTAGAGTTCAGTGAATTCGTAAGAAATAATGAAGGAATGAGCTGCTATTTATAGAAAAATAGAATGCATAGTAACTAATCCATGAACGGTCCAGATTGATTACTTTAATCTGACGGTCCATATTTAAAGAAAAATCTTTTAAATAAAATATAATATATTCTATTTATAGAATAACTTTAATAAAGTATTTTATTTTATATAAAAAGATGTTTCTGTTTTATTACGTTAATAATACGAATAAAACAAAACGTCATTATCGCTAAATAATTCATATTATTAACTGACAATAATTGAATCAAACTGAGTGACTTCTCACATAAGCATTAATAATCAATACCGTGTGCTACTATGCAACCACACGTATTACTGTACTTTTACTACCGAGTAGTTCAACAGTAACAATGGTAAAACTTCCGCCGTTATTTTTAATAAAATATTTTTGTCGTTTTCTCAATCCGACAATAATTTCGTTGTGGGGTCCACCAATGATTGTGCCGTTGTACGAATATTTCCTGTTAAAACGAATATTCCCCGACCAATCGAATATTATATAACAACTTGCGTACTTTGTAAAATTTATAAATATTACCCACAACTATAACATTATATCAAATTAACTCCATAATATTCAAAAATGATATTTATAGAAAATTCATCTTTATTTATAAAAGTTAGGGTCTTACAACCTCCCCTTCTTATGAAATTTCGCCCTCGAAATTAGGGTACGTACCTGGTATGTCGAAGAGGTAAGGATACCTTGATTTCATTTCAGATTCTAACTCCCAAGTCATTTCCTCAACATCGTGGTTTCTCCACAAAACTTTGACTTGAGGTATAACCTTGGAGCGTAGAATATGTTCCTTCTTATCCAAGATTTGAACATGAACTTCTTCATACGTCAAATCCTCCGCTATTTCGTCCGGTTCTAACTCAATAATGTGGTTCGGGTCTTCCACATATTTGCGTAACATGGATATGTGAAAAATATTATGAACACGAGACATACTTGGCGGTAAAGCGAGTCTATAAGCCACAGTTCCTACTCGATCGAGGATTAAAAATGGACCGATGAATCGAGGATTGAGCTTTCCTCTTTCTCCAAATCTCGTAACTCCTTTCCATGGAGCAACACGTAAGAACACATGATCTCCTACATCAAATTCTACGTCCTTTCGATGAAGATCAGCATAACTCTTTTGTCGATCTTGTGAGATTTTTATACGTTGTCGGATCGTTTGAATCTTTTCTGTAGTCATACGTACCAACTCCGGTCCCAACAACGTTGCTTCACCCACCTCATCCCAGCATACTGGAGAACGACATTTTCTTCCACACAATGCTTCGAATGGAGCCATGCCAATACATGCTTGATAACTGTTGTTGTAGGAAAACTCCACCAATGGTAAGAACTTGTCCCAACTTCCCTTGATGTCAAGGACACAGAGTCTTAATAAATCTTCTAGAGTTCGAATAGTCCTCTCTGATTGTCCGTCCGTCTGAGGATGATATGCCGAACTAAATCGTAAATCCGTGCCCATAGCTTTTTGTAAACTAACCCAAAATCATGAAGTGAATCTTGGGTCTCGGTCAGAAACTATGGATACTGGCATACCATGCAGTCTTACAATCTCGTTTATGTACATACGAGCAAGACGTTCAAGTGTATAAGTTTCTCGTATCGGTAAGAAATGAGCAGACTTGGTCAATCTATCAACAATGACCCAAATCGCATCTATACCTTGAGAAACCTTAGGAAGACGGTAACGAAATCCATGGTAATGTGCTCCCACTTCCATTCTGGAATTTCAAGTGGTTGCAATGGACCTTTTGGTACTTGATGCTCCGCTTTGACTCGTTGACAAGTTAGACAACTTGAGATAAACAACGCTATCTCTCTCTTCATATTGCTCCACCAAAATGTATGACGAAGATCATGATACATTTTGGTACTTCCAGGATGGATTGCAAATGGTGTGTTGTGCGCCTCCATCATAATTTCATACTTTAAATCAGGGTTGTTAGGAACACAAAGTCTGGAGTTGACTCGAAGTATTCCTTCTTCATCGATTCTTGCTTCCGGCATAGCACCTTCTTGCACTTTCTTCCTCATACGCATCAGCTCCAGGTCTGTAACTTGAGCAGCTTTAACTTTATCGATTAAAGTTGGTTCTACTCGTATATTCGTCATCATCACATGGGTCCCTGGAGTCTTTAACTCTATCTCCATCCTTTGCAACTCACACAAAATAGGCCTTTGTGTTGACAATATCGCACTCGTACTTGCATATGATCTTCTACTCAATGCGTCAGCTACCACGTTCGCTTTTCCAGGATGGTATTGAATGGTATGATCATAATCTTTCAACAGTTCAAGCCAACGTCGTTGTCGCATGTTGAGTTCCTTTTGAGTGAAGAAATATTTGAGGCTTTTATGATCCGTAAAGATCTCCACCTTCTCCCCATACAAGTAATGCCTCCAAATTTTAAGTGCAAAGACAACAGCTGCCAACTCTAGATCATGAGTAGGATAATTCCTCTCATATTCCTTGAGTTGTCTTGATGCATAGGCTATGACTTTTCCATGTTGCATGAGAACGCATCCCAACCCTTTGCTCGAAGCATCACTGTAGATGACAAATCCCTCCGAGCCAGATGGTATTGTTAGAACAGGTGCTGAAATGAGTCTCCTCTTGAGTTCTTGAAAACTCTTCTCACATTCTTCGCTCCAACCGAACTTTGTATCTTTTCGAGTCAGCTGAGTTAATGGAGTAGCGATTCGAGAAAATCCTTCCACGAATCTCCGATAATAACCAGCTAAACCAAGAAAGCTACGTACTTCGGTCACTGATTTAGGTTGCTCCCAGCTTTGAATAGCTTCAATCTTTGCCGGGTCAACCGATATTCCACGACTTGATACTACGTGCCCAAGGAATGCTACCTCCTCCAACCAGAACTCGCATTTCTTCAACTTGGCATAAAGCTTGTATTCACGAAGCTTTTGGAGTACCAGCCTCAAGTGTTGCTCATGATCTTCACGGCTTTTGGAATAAATAAGGATGTCATCAATAAAGACGACCACAAAGTGATCCAAATATTCCTTGAATACCCGGTTCATCATATCCATGAAGGCAGCAGGAGCATTAGTCAATCCAAAGGACATGACTAGGAATTCATAATGCCCGTACCGAGTTCTGAAAGCCGTCTTTGGAATATCCTCAGTTCTAACCTTCAGCTGATGATATCCAGAACGAAGATCGATCTTTGAAAAGAATTGTGCTCCTTGTAACTGGTCAAACAGGTCATCAATACGTGGCAATGGGTACCTATTTTTGATGGTGACATGATTCAACTCCCGATGATCAATACAAAGTCGCATACTTCCATCTTTCTTCTTCACGAATAGCACATGAGCACCCCAAGGAGAAGTACTAGGACGAATAAAGCCAATGTTTAACAATTCCTGCAGTTGGATCTTTAACTCCTGAAGTTCAATAGGAGCTATTCGATATGGGGCTTTGGAAATGGGTTTTGTACCGGGTTCAAGGTCAATACAAAATTCAATTTCACGCTCTGGGGGTAGGCCAGGAAGTTTTTCATAAAATACGTTAGGAAATTTATTAACAATAGATATATCATTCAAAACTGACGTATTTTTGTTTAGATCCGTGACATGAGCTAAGAAAGCTTAACATCCGTTTTTCAATAAACGAATAGCTTTATGGCTTGAGATGACAGCGATTGATTTTAATGGTTTGGTTGCTTGAATTCGCATAATAGGTCGATTAGGAATATGAAAGCTGACAACCTTACGAAAACAATCAATATTTGCATGATGAGTAGTTAACTAATCAATCCCTAGAATCACGTTAAATGCAAGTATTTTTAATGAAATCAGATCGACAGGTAATGTGTGGGTACCAACTTGAACCAAACAAGACTTATAAACCGTGGATGTAATGAAGGTTTCTCCCAATGGAGTTTCAACAGATAAGTCAAAGTTTAATTTCTCCGGAATCAAATTTAATCGATGAGCGCAAGTAGGAGAAATAAAAGAATGGGTAGAACCGGTATCAAATAAAGTATAGACTTCGATAGAGTTTATGATAAGCTTACCCGTGATGACCTCATTCGGGTTCCTTGCTTTCTGGGAGGTCACAACAAATGCTCTCCCTTGCACCACCGGTTTTGACTTTTCTGGGACGGCCTTTGGTGTCTCCATCTTGGCTAAACTTGTTTTTGGTAAACGACAAAATCGAGCTAAATGACCTTCTCTCCCACAATTACAACATGCTTTAGACGGCATCGCGCAGTTTGGACTGATGTGCCCCTCCCCTCCGTATTTGAAACATATGATAGGTGGTCGTTCTCCTTCCTTAACAACGGGTGCTGGTGCTGATGTCTTTCCATCATTGTTGAATCTTCTCTTCTTGAAATGACGATTCTTATTGTTTTGGCCCTGATTACCACCGAAGTGGTTACCATTTCTGGCCTGTTGAATCCCTCCACGCTTGTTGTCACCGCTTCGATGACTGCTCTCACTGGTATTATCATTTTGTCGATTGCTCTCTTTTGGTTGTGTTGACTCGTTATCGCACTCCACTAACTGAGCCCTATTCACAACATCTGAATACAAACACAGTTTATGAGAAATAAGATGTTGTCGTATCTCTAGTTTCAAACCTCGCAAAAACATTCGCGTCATTCGCTCTTCATTATCCACCAAGTGGGACGCAAACCGGGACAACTCAGCAAATTTAGCCTCATACTGCGACACGGTCATATTATTCTGCTCCAATTTGATGAACTCCACCTCCTTCATGTGACGAACACTTTCGGGAAAATATTTGTCATTGAACAGCTCTTGGAACTTCTCCCAAGACATCTTCAGTGCGGTAGGTTGAGTACGCTTAATCGATTCCCACCAGTAATCTGCCTCTCCTTGCAACATAAAGGCGGCAAAGGGAATCTTTTGCTCCTCGGAGCATCCCAAGACATCAAATATCTTGGTAATATGCTTTATCCATGTTTTCGCGATAAGTGGTTTTGGCTCTCCCTTAAACTCTGGTGGTCCTAGCTCCTTGAACTGTTTAGCGGTGACCGTCCGATAGTTTTCAGTGTTTCCACCAATATTTTGGACAGGAGCCGCTCTCGCCTGCTGTTGCATGAACTGCATAACGTTTCTGAACATTCCATCATTCATCATCTGGTCAGTGTTGTTGTTTGCATGAGGATTGTCACCTTCCTGATGCACATCATCCTGATTATTGATATGTGGTGAATCAACAGTCGCCTGTGCTCCATTGCTATTCTCAACATTCTCAGATGCCATTTTCATATACTGCCACAAAATAAAAGTTAATTGATATGTCATATATTATCCTTATATTATGACCGACCAATTAAATACCATGCAAATAAACTTAGGTAGGTCATACTAGCGAAGGAATTCCCCGTCTCTCCCCTCCTAGTTCTATTCTCACATCTTAGCCAGGGATCATATCCCTAAGCTCTGATACCAACTGTGACGCCCCCAAAATTAGGTATACATCACCCATCTTGGGTCGTCAGATACATAGTACAGAATACAAATACAATTTACTAATACAACTGTCGTGTACAATACGACAAAACATAAACTGTGAGTTTGAATACAAATATTATCTTCTAGAGAGTATTCATACTCAAAAGGAGTCCTCATTACATTTATTAACACACTATTACATAGAATAGTGAGGATTACTAACTAATACTATCATTCGGATCATCACTCCGTTCCCCGACTTGCCCCAGCTACGTTCTCATTTCCTGAAGAGAACAGTGAAAGAAAGGGTGAGCTCAACTAGCCCAGTAAGAAATATTATGACTAAGATAATGCAGAATAAATTATCATTAGCCTTCAACAGTGTTACACTGATAAAATATAATAGACATCAAGTTTAACTGCAGCGGAACAAACAATCCATTAAAAGAGTCAAGTAGAAAATAAACTCTACTATCTTTTATGATTTAAAAGGTTTTTCAACACTATTATCGCTGGGACTCAGCTTAATAATCCACATCATCGAATCACCCCCGCACTACGGCCAAGGATATTCGTGTATTCATTAATGGTCATGATCATGCCAACAACTGTCCATCAATGCACTACGGGCCAATTAGGACTTTTACCACATCATTTGTAACATTACGGTCATGATTATACCGAATAATCCCTGGTCATAATCATACCAAGTCCATCTATGCACTACAGGCCACAGATGACTTTCAATATTTTATAAACATGAGGATGATGACAATGATATAAGAATTCAATAAAACAAGTTCAAGAATTAATTTATCCAAGAATTAACAACGTCCAAATTGCCAACGTAATACTGCTTTGTGGAGTAAAATTCAAGAATGCTTAGAAGAATATTTTCATGAAAAGATACTGGATGAACCACAATTATCAAGGATATTCCATAAATTTCATGGAGTATAGAAGTCAAAACTTAACCAATTGAGTATAATAAAGAATGGAATAACAAAAGAAATCACCATGCATGCGATAGACCGCACAGACAGGTTATTCCAATAGAATAATAAATAATGGAACCAGGTCCGGCATAAAACGCACAGACATGATTTTCCAACAGAATAATAATAAAGACAGAACCAGGTCCGGTGTAAAACACACAGACATAATGTTCCAACAAAATAATAATAAAGACGGAACTAGGTCCGGTGTAAAACACACAGACATGATGTTCCAACAGAATAATAATAAAGACGGAACCAGGTCCGGTGTAAAACACACAGACAGGATGTTCCAACAGAATAATAATAAAGACGGAACCAGGTCCAGTGTAAAACACACAGACAAGATGTTCCAACACAATAATAGAAGAATGTCACCAAGTATAGGGTAGACCGCGTATACAGGTTATTCCAACTGAATAATAAGAAATGGAATAACAACAGTTCTCTTCATGAATAAGAAAGAATAACACCCCTTACCGTTTTAAAGAAGAGCTGAAATAAGGAAGTAGTTAAGTAGCAGAATACTCGTCTTCTCTCTCTCTATAGTTTCTCTCTATAGCTTCTCTCTCTAGAGTTCAGTGAATTCGTAAGAAATAATGAAGGAATGAGCTGCTATTTATAGAAAAATAGAATGCATAGTAACTAATCCATGAACGGTCCAAATTGATTACTTTAATCTGACAGTCCATATTTAAAGAAAAATCTTTTAAATATAATATAATATATTCTATTTATAGAATAACTTTAATAAAGTATTTTGTTTTATATAAAAAGATATTTCTGTTTTATTACGTTAATAATACGAATAAAACAAAACGTCATTATCGCTAAATAATTCATATTATTAACTGACAATAATTGAATCAAACTGAGTGACTTCTCACATAAGCATTAATAATCAATACCGTGTGTTACTATGCAACCACACGTATTACTGTACTTTTACTACCGAGTAGTTCAACAGTAACAATGGTAAAACTTCCGCCGTTATTTTTAATAAAATATTTTTGTCGTTTTCTCAATCCGACAATAATTCCGTTGTGGGGTCCACCAATGATTGTGCCGTTGTACGAATATTTCCTGTTAAAACGAATATTTCCCGACCAATCGAATATTATATTACAACTTGCGTACTTTGCAAAATTTATAAATATTACCCACAACTATAACATTATATCAAATTCACTCCATAATATTCAAAAATGATATTTATAGAAAATTCATCTTTATTTATAAAAGTTGGGGTCTTACACGGGCTGTCAGTGTTCTTGAGGCTCAAGAACACCAACAGCGACGCTTGTTATTTTCTGATTTTCCGAAAATTATTTAAAAATAGAAATAAATTCTAAAAAATTACAAAAATGGTTTTAAAAATCATTTTATATTCTAAAAAATAGCTTTTAATTATTTGGGACATTTTTCATTAATAAATATAATTATTTGAATAAAAATGATATTTAATTTATTTAATTAGTATATTAAATAATTTAGAGAAAAATAATTTAATATTATGAAAAATTATTTTAAATAAGAATAAAATGTTCAAAAATATTTTAAATTATAAAATATAATTTTCAATATTTTTGGCGAATTCTCATTAATAAATTAATATTAATGATATTGGATTTATTTAATTATTATATTCAATAAATGAATTAAAAAAAGTTTTATTGATTTAAAAATCATTTAAAAATGAGAACAATGTTTTAAGTTATAATTAATGATTTTTAATATTTTGATTATAATTTTATTAATATTTAAATATTAATGGTAATGGTTTAAAAATAATTTTAATTAATTTAAAAATCATTTAAGTATAATATTGATGATTTAAAAAAAAAATTAAGTTATTAACAATAACTTTAATATTTTGACAAGTATAACATTAATATTTTTTTATTATTAAATATTAATGATAATAAGATTATTTGTTAATTAAATCATTTAAAAATGATTTAAGTGTTTGAAAAATTATTATAAATTATAATAATTGTTTAAATATTATTAAAAGCTTCTGAAAAATACTATAAATGATATTTGACTTATCTAATATAGTATTAAAGCTTTGAAACCGAATTTAATTGACAATAACTGTGTTATTTGTAGGATAGAGTGACCAGAACATCGAGAATGGATCGAAGTCCAACCAGACCGAAATAGTTAGACTTGATAAGTGTTTGTATAGGTTATAAACACTGATGTGACTATGTGGTAATGTGTCTAGGAGAAGATTGACTGTAAATAACAGTGATACGTGTTATGAAATATTGTGCTAATTGTGAGACAGATATTATTGGTTATAGGTCTTTCGAAAGCAGATAAGTTTATTGTGTAGCTATAAACAGCGGAAGATGCAAGTTTTCTAACTCAACCTTGAGTTAATATTGTTTAAATATTATATGTGACGCCCCAAAATAGGTATATATCACCCATCTTGAGTCACCAAATACATGGTACAAATTTCAAATATAACTTAATTATACAACAGTCGTGTAAAATACGACAAAATATAATCTAAGAGTTTTAATAAAAATATTATCATCTAGATAATATCCACACTCAATGGAGTCCTCATTACATTTATTGTCACACTATTTTATAGAATAGTGAGGACTACTAAAACAACCATCTGGACTGTCAATCCGTTCCCCGACTCTTCCCAGCTATATTCTCATTTTCTGAAGAGAACAGTGAAAGAAAGGGTGAGCTCAACTAGCCCAGTAAGAAATATTATGACTAAGATAATGCATAATAATTTATTGTTAGCCTTCAATAGTGTTAAACTAATCAAATATAACAAACATCAAGTTTAACTGCAGCGGAACAAGCAATCCATTAGAAGAGTCAAGTAGAGAATAAAATCTACTATCTTCTATGCTTTAAAAGGTTTTTCATCACTTTTATCGCTGAGACTCAGCTTAATAAATAAACCACACCATCCCTGCACTACGGCCAAGGATATTCATTAGTATCACGACCACAAATTATCCATGCACTACGAGCCAATGATATTCGTGTATTCATCGATGGTCATGATCATGCCAACAACTGTCCATCAATGCACTACGGTCAATGAGTACTTTTACCACATCATTTGTAACATTACGTTCATGATTATACCGAATAATCCCTGGTCATAATCATACTAAGTTCATCTATGCACTACAGGCCACAAATGACTTTCAACATATTATAAACTTGAGGATGACGGCAATGATATAAGAATTCAATAAAACAAGTTCAATGATAAATTTTTAAAGATTTATAATTTAATTTATCCAAAAATTAATAACGTCCAAATTGTCAATATGATACTGTTTTGTGGAGTAAAATTCAAGAATGCTCAGAAGAATATTTCTATGAAAAGATATTGGATGAAGCGCAAATATCTAGGATATTCTACTAATTTCATGGAGTATAGAAGCCAAAACTTTAACCAACTGAGTATAATATAATATATGAAACTGTAAATGGATTTTTGCCCGTCATGCGGTAATCCACGTAGACAGATCATTTTCACAATTTAATAAGGAATGAATACGAAGGATCATTCACCATGCATGCGGTAGTCCACATAGACAGGTTATTCCAACAAAATAATAAAGAATGGAATAACAAGAGAATTCACCGGGCATGCGATAGACCGCACAGGCAGGTTATTCTAACAGAATAATAAAGAATGGACTAACAAAATAATTCACCAGGCATGCGATAGACCGCACAGACAGGTTATTCCGACAGAATAATAAAGAATGGAATAACAAAAGAATTCACCACACATTCGATAGACCGCACAGACTGGTTATTCTGACAGAATAATAAAGAATGGAATAACAAAAGAATTCACTAGGCATGTGATAGACCGAACACACAGGTTATTCCGACCGAATAATAAAGAATGGAATAACAAAAGAATTCACCAGTCATGCGATAGACCGCGCAGACAGGTTATTTCGACAGAATAATAAAGAATAGAATAACAACCCTTACGAGTATTGAAAGAAAATAACTTTCTTCATGAATATGAAAGAAATAATACCCCTTACCTTAGAAGAAACTAGATACTGGAATAGTGAGGTAGCAGACTTCTCTTTTTCTTTCTCTCTATAATTTTTCTCTATAATAATTGATCTATAGCTTTAGTGAATTGGTGAGAAATGAAGGAAGAATGAGCTTCTATTTATAGAAAATATAGTTTCAAACTTGAACCACCTCCCCTAATAGTAAATCATGTGAATCAATAGTAAATCATGTGACTGAATAGTTCTAATCATGTGAAAAAAATAATTATAGTATAGTACCTTCATCTATACCTCTATTTTTAATTTAGTCATGTAAGTATTATTAATCTTGCCCCACCTCCCCTAATAGTACATGAATGTGAATCAATAGTACACACATGTGAACAAATAGTCATAAGCATATGAAATAATAGCAATTAATTGCTCATTTATCCGATTAATTACCCGATTGGTCAATATAACCTCTAGACATCAATTATTATCGAAATAAATGTCGATTTACACTAACACTAATTAACCCAACACAATGGAACTATCAATTTCATCTTTAATCAACATGAACTTATTCATCATTAATATTATAACTTACAATATTTAACAACCAGGTCGTTCCCAGGAAAGAGGGGGCTTTCCGATAAGGATTTCTCCTTATTGGTGCGCAATTAGGTGACCAAACCTCTCCTTGACAGAACTTCTAGACATTGTCAATATTGAAAATAATAAAATGAATAACTTTGTCATCTCAATTATTGATTTAATAATATAAAATATTATGCAGATGATACTGTGACAATAATTGAATCAATAATATGAGAGATATGATGTAGCAATTACTGTAGCAATAATTAAGTATAACTGAGCGACCTCTCACGTAAGCATCAATAACCAATACCGTGTGCTACTATGCAACCATGCGTATTACTGTACTTTTACCACCGGTTAGTTCAACAGTTTAACGGTAAAACTTTTGCCATTATTTTTATAAAAAGATAATTCTGTCGTTTTCTAAGTACGATAATACTTTTGTTGTGGGGTCCACCAATAATTGTGCCATCGCACGAATATTCCCCAACAAAAAGAATATTTCCCGACCAAATGAATATTTTATAACAACTTGCTTACTTTACAAAAATTTTCACATATCACCCTTAACTTTAACCTTTTATCAATTTAACCATTTACGAAATAAAATAATAATTATAAGAAAATTGAATAATTTAATTTCATAAAATTCAGGGTCTTACAATCTCCCCTCCTTATGAAATTTCTCCCTCGAAATTTACGTACGTACCTGGTATGCCGAAGAGGTGAGGATACCTTGACTTCATTTCTGATTCTAACTCTTGAGGTATAACCTTTGAGTGTCGAATATGATCCTTCTTATCTAAGATTTTAACACGTATCTCCTCATACACTAAATCTTCTACTATCTCATCTAATTCAAATTCAATAATGTGGTTCGGGTCGTCCACATATTTACGTAACATCGATACGTGAAAAATATTATGAACACGCGACATACTTGGTGGTAAAGCGAGTCTATAGGCCACAGTTTCTACTCGATTGAGAATTTTAAATGGGCCAATTAAATCGAGGGTTGAGATTTCCTCTCTTCATCGACTATTGCTTATAGAATAACGCCCTCTTGAACCTTCTTCTTCATATTCAACAGCTCTAAGTCTGTAGCTTGAGCGGCTTTAACTTTATCGATTAAAGTCGATTCTAATCGTATATTTGTTATCTTCACGTGGATCCCTAGAGTCTTTAACTCTATCTTCATCATTTGTAAGTTATACGAAATGGGTTTTTTGTGTTAACAACATCGCACTCGTAAACGCATACGATCTTCTACTCAACGCGTCAACTACCACGTTTGTTCTTCCGCAATAATATTTAATGGTATAGTCGTAGTCTTCAACAGCTCGAGCCAACATCTTTGGCATATATTACGTTCGTTTTGGGTGAAGAAATACTTGAGGGTTTTAGAAATGGGTTTTGTACTGGGGTCAATACAAAATTTGATTTCACGCTCTAGGGTTAGGCTAAGAAGTCTTCAAGAATACGCTAAAAAATTTATTAATAATAGAAATATCATTCAAAACTGTAACTCTCATCTCAAGACTTGGATAGTACGTCACATTGATACCTATCAACTTGCCACCGTTATTCATAACGTCCGCTACAGAAAGTTCGGCTTCGGTGTATTCCAAGACTTGGAAGTCACCAGCGAAAGGCTCGGGGCTCTTTACTTATGACTTGATATGACAATGATTGACTTTAGTGGTTTGGTTGCTTGAATTTGCATAACAGGTTGGTTGGGAATATGAAAGCTAACAACCTTACGAAAAGCATGATGAGTAGTTAACCAATCGATTCCTAAATCACATCAAAGGCAAGTATTTTCAAAGAGATAAGATCGACAGGTAAAGTGAAAGTGTCGATTTGAATTAAACAAGATTTATAAATAGTGGAGGTAATGAAGGTTTCTACTAACGAAGTT